>JAPXFQ010001348.1:0-100677 GCA_028564705.1 Apricaphanius iberus
AACCCTCTTAACCTCCTCGTGCGTTTTTTTGCGCAAGCAGGCGTGTTTTTGTAAATAATTTTGGCTGTGCTAATGCAATTTATGTAATTTTTTCTGAGGTTGTGTATTTTTTGGGAACTTAACAAAAAGTATAAAATTATTTTACTTACGCCATTTGATATAATGCTGGCGCCATTAAGTAGCGTTTTTCCTCCTCAGTCATTTTTTTGCGCCATTGACTCCCATGTAAACTATATATTTATAATAAGCCTAAATATGAGCATAAATAGTTTTTTTCCATATTCTGTTTGGGTTTCTACAAATGTCACAGACTTAAATTTAAGTTTTTACTGATTTAGATCAGATGGAATATTTTCTCTATTTATGGCAGGGCAATGTCTAAACCTCCTATTTAGATTGTAGGACTTTTGAGGGGCCTTGCCCTCTGACTGCACAGTGTAACATATATTTCGAGCAAAAACTGTTTGGGTGTAGTTTAGAGATGTCATACAATAATGTGCATGTGTGAGTTAAAATATTTTGGTATGCATTTTTGTGCAGTTGTCCTCCAAAATTTAGTCCTCATGTAAAAGTAAAAATCAGCAAATGGTCTGAAAACCACCATTTTATACATGTTTTCTGTGTGGCCTTGTGCACCTGTGCATCCATGTAAAGTTCAAAGTGCTTCATAATTCTTCAGATGAAAGACTTGTGTTTACTTTTTCAGAAGGTTAGAGTGGGTGGGGGGACTGGTCTGTGTGGGGAGGGCGGTGTTCTTATGTACTCTGTTCAAATTTTATATTTTCATCAATGCCTTGCTGTATATGAAAAATCATTCAATATGCTGCAAAAATTCTAAAACATACCAAGATATTTACTGTTGCATATTATAATATCAACATCTAAAAAGCAGATGCAAGCATTTAATCTGAGCATGAGAACAAGATTCTCATGGATTAACTTCAAAGACGCAGGCTAGAGAATAAACAAAAAACAACACTTGAGCGGCTAGGTTTGTTTACACAGGTGTCCTGGCTGAAACAAAGCTTTTATACCTGACTCAGATAAAGTTTTCTTTTTCTTTCTACCTCAACCATGAGAAGAAGGTACAACGCAGTTGAAGCCCTAGAATTTTTGCGGGAATTTAATGAGGATGCTGCGCAAACTTCATCCACGGAGGACAGCACTTCTGATGATGAAGTGGATGATGAAACATTTGCTCCGGTGCCTGATTGTGATGAGGAAGCAGAAGATGATTCAGGTGAGGAGATGGAGGAGGGAGAAGGGAATACACGTCCTTCATGGATTTCAAGGAGCGGGATCACCTGGTCCCCGACGCCTGATGTGCGCATTCCTTTTCGGCCACTAAACATCCGCCGTCCCGGGATCACCCACTATGCGATTAGCCGAATTACCTGCCGCTGCAAAACCCGACGTTGGCCCATGTCAACATTATAGATGTGAGCGCCTACAACGCCCTGGTCTGGTGGCTTTCCATAGAACCGGCCTGGAACCTACCAAAAAATAACTTTCGAAGAAGGCTCTTCTTGGAGGAGCTCGGGAGCTCCATGGTGAAGACAGCCATGGCAAGGCGTACATACTTGCCACGCACCCCCTACGCTTCGGCTTTGGTGCAGGCTCAGCAGTCTGTGCTGTCGGTTCCATCCCAGGGACAGAAGGGAAGGAAAAAATGCCATTTCTGCAAAGGGAAGAGGTCCTTGCATGCACGCTTTTGCAGCAAATGTAGTTGCCGTGTGCAAAGAGCATGCAATTGTTCTTTGCTCTACCTGCAGCCAATAGAGCCCCCCCCCCAACACACACACACACACCCCACACACACACCCCCCACACACACATACCCACTAACATACACACACACGACTGTTCTTTGTGTTCTAATAAGCTGTTCAACTGGCTATGTTTGCATGAGCATTTTTTTGTGCATTTGGAGGAACAACGTCGCAATTTAAAAAAAATCTTAAAATAAACAAAAAATACAAAGTGATCGGAATATATTTTTATGCCCATTTGTAACACTCCAAGGCTCTGATAATCCACCCCTAAAACATGTGCTCTGGATAATACATGCAAAAAATGATTATTGCTTTCACTTTTTTAAGTTTTTTTACTGTCCAGGTTTTTATCATAAACCTGGCAATAAGGGAGTTAAATCTAAGAAACATACAAATATTTTTTTTTATATTTTGAGTACTGAAGCTAAGGATGAAATTCATGCAAAAAAAGGAAACATTTATGTGATATTATATAATATTTATCTATGTATTTTTTTAGCACTTTTTTGTGCATTTGGAGGAACAACGTCACAAAGTTTGAAAATTTTAAAATAGGCTCTGACAATCCACCCCTAAAACATGTAATCTGGATAATTTACGCAAAAAATTATGATTGCTTTCAGTTTTTTCAGTTTTTTTACTGTCCAGGTATTTATCATAAACCTGGCAATAAGGGAGTTAAATCTAAGAAACATACAAATATTTTTTTTTATATTTTGAGTACTGAAGCTAAGGATGAAATTCATCCAAAAAAAGGAAACATTTATGTAATATTATATAATATTTATCTATGAATTTTTTTTAGCACTTTTTTGTGCATTTGGAGGAACAACGTCACAATTTTTGAAAATTTTAAAATAAACAAAAAATACAAAGTGATCGGAATATATTTTTATGCCCATTTGTAACACTCCGAGGCTCTGACAATCCACCCCTAAAACATGTGATCTGGATAATTTACGCAAAAAATTATGATTGCTTTCAGTTTTTTCATTTTTTTCTACTGTCCAGGTATTTATCATAAACCTGGCAATAGAGGAGTTAAATCTAAGAAACATACAAATATTTTTTTTTATATTTTGAGTACTCAAGCTAAGGATGAAAATCATCCAAAAAAGGAAACATTTATGTAATATTATATAATATTTATCTATGTTTGGTTTTTTTTGCACTTTTTTGTGCATTTGGAGGAACAACGTCACAATTTTTGAAAATCTCACATTAATCAAAAAATACAAAGTGATCACAATATATTTTTATGCCCATTTGTAATACTCCAAGAGTCTGACAATCCACCCCTAAAACATTTGTTCTACATATTGCACACAAAAAATTATTTAATTTTTTCCTTTTTTTTACATTTTTGACACTCCATATTTTAATTAGAAACCAGGCAATAAATGGGTCAAATCTGAAAAACACCCAAATATTTTTATATATTTTCTTAGTACTGAAGCTAAGGATGAAATTCATGTAAAAAAAATGGGACTTATGATATATTATATAATTTTATTTACACATAAGTCTCCTATGCATCTTTTTGTGCACAAGGAGTAAAAACGCTATAAATATTTTTGGAGGTTATGAGGGTTAAATAATGATAACTACAAACATCAAATTAAGAAATCAGGACTTAAGCAGGTTTGGCTGGAACCATAACACTAAACAATCCCCCTGGATTTATCTGATGATCAGGCGCTCAGCAAGATTTCACAGCAATGAATGCTCATGCATCTGCATGACAGTATATTAACTTTTATCTGTATCATTTATCACTTAACTTCATCATTGGTCCTAGAGAATTTGCTGGTTTTGTACCACAGACCAAAAAGTTTTAGCATCAACACGTCTAAAGGAGTCATAACGTATGAATACCATGGATAACCACGTTCTTTTATATTCTTTTAGGCCATTCAAAAGAAAATGAGTGAAAAAAATAGTGTTTTTCTGTCCATTTTTTTTAAACAATGTCTAGTGAGATTTTGTGCGATATTTTGGCTGTACTGGATGGTCATAACACAAATAAAGGGTGTGTTGCAGAGGTGCAAAATATCAAATTACATCTACTTGTGTTACTGTAATTGAGTAGTTATTTTGTGTAATTGTAGTTTAAGTCATTTTTAAAGTCTTTAATTTTACTTTTATTTATTTATTTTTTGTACAAGTATTGTACTTTGCTACGCTTTTATTATATCTATTACTGAATAGAAAAATAATAATACATATGATTAAAAATATTGTGCCCAGAAATACTGCAATGCATCATGGATATACAGACGTGGACAAAATTATTGGTACCCTTTAGTCAATACAACAAAAACTCAATGGTCACAGAATCAACTTTAATCTTATTACTGCAAAAGTGATAATAAATACAAATTTTATAAATGTTAACCACTGAAAATAAAGAAATTGCTTTTCAACCATGCTCCAATGTAATTATTTCAAAAATAAATGCATGAAACAGGCTGGGGAAAAAATGGTTGTATACCTAGAAAAGAATAAAAAATAATGTGACAATATGGACATGTTAATCCAAGGTGTGTCCACTAATCAGCATCACAGGTGTCTACAATAATGTAATTACTCAGTGGGCCTAAATACAGGTCCTTCTCCAAAAATTAGCATATTGTGATAAAGTTCATTATTTTTTGTAATGTACTGATAAACAGACATTTATGTTCTAGATTCATTACACACAACGAACTATTAACATAATCATCTGAATCAACTAATTAACTCTAAACACCTGCAAAAGATTCCTGTTCTTCTCCTGATTGTGGAGAAGGACAGATTCCAGACCTTGGGGGACCTGCGGAAGCAGTGGACTGAGTCTGGAGTAGAAACATCCAGAGCCACCGTGCACAGACGTGTGCAGGAAATGACAAAACAGCAGCAGAAGCGCCTGGCCTGGGCTACAGAGAAGCAGCACTGGACTGTTGCTCAGTGGTCCAAAGTACTTTTTTCGGATGAAAGCAAATTTTGCATGTCATTCAGAAATCAAGGTGCCAGAGTCTGGAGGAAGACTGGGGAGAAGGAAATGCCTAAATGCCTGAAGTCCAGTGTCAAGTACCCACAGTCAGTGATGGTCTGGGGTGCCATGTCAGCTGCTGGTGTGGTCCACTGTGTTTTATCAAGGGAAGGGTCAATGCAGCTAGCTATCAGGAGATTTTGGAGCACTTCATGCTTCCATCTGCTGAAAAGCTTTATGGAGATGAAGATTTCTTTTTTCAACACGACCTGACACCTTCTCACAGTGCCAAAACCACTGGTAAATGGTTTACTGACCATGGTATTACTGTGCTCAATTGGCCTGCCAACTCTCCTGACCGGAACCCCATAGAGAATCTGTGGGATAATGTGAAGAGAAAGTTGAGAGACGCAAGACCCAACACTCTGGATGAGCTTAAGGCCGCTATCGAATCATCCTGGAACTCCATAACACCTCAGCAGTGCCGGCGGCTGATTGCCTCCATGCCACGCCGTATTGAAGCAGTCATTTCTGCAAAAGGATTCCCAACCAAGTATTGAGTGCATAACTGAACATAATTATTTGAAGCTTGACTTTGTGTTAAAAACACTTTTCTCTTATTGGTCGGATGAAATATGCTATTTTTTTATATAGAATTTTTGGTTTCTCTTTACTTTTTTGTAAACAATAAAAGGCTTGAACTACTTCAGTTGTGTGTAATAATTTTAGAATAAATTAAAGTAATGTTTATCAGTACATTACAGAAAATAATTAACTTTATCACAATATGCAAATTTTTTTAGAAGGACCTGTATAGGACTCCAGGTAGTCACTGTGTTTGGTGACATGGTGTGTACCACATTCAACATGGACAAAAGGAAACAGAAGAAAGAGTTGTCTCAGGAGATGAGAAAGAAAATCATAGACAAGCATGTTAACCCTCTAGGCGCCGGGGGGTTTTCTATAAAATATTCAATTTTGATATCACTAGTTCAAAATGTTGTAGCTTCAATATGGTTATAGAAAAAGGTACACTGTAAATTAGAAAAATCTTCAGTATGATCCAAAGTTTGTGATAGGAGCAAAATCACACATCTAATTTGCATATTATGACGTCACCAGACGTTGGCACTATTGGATTGCATGACTTTTACAATTTCTTGCTTTTTTACATTGTTTAAAACTTTTATTTCATCAATAATTTTATTTATTTATTAATATTTTTCTATATACACTACCGTTCAAAAAGTTTGGGGTCACATTGAAATGTCCTTATTTTTGAAGGAAAAGCACTGTACTTTTCAATGAAGATAACTTTAAACTAGTCTTAAATTTAAAGAAACACACGCTATACATTGCTAATGTGGTAAATGACTATTCTAGCTGAAAATGTCTGGTTTTTGGTGCAATATCTACATAGGTGTATAGAGGCCCATTTCCAGCAACTATCACTCCAGTGTTCTAATGGTACAATGTGTTTGCTCATTGGCTCAGAAGGCTAATTGATGATTAGAAAACCCTTGTGCAATCATGTTCACACATCTAAAACAGTTTAGCTCGGTACAGAAGCTACAAAACTGACCTTCCTTTGAGCAGATTGAGTTTCTGGAGCATCACATTTGTGGGGTCAATTAAACGCTCAAAATGGCCAGAAAAAGAGAACTTTCATTTGAAACTCGACAGTCTATTCTTGTTCTTAGAAATGAAGGCTATTCCATGCGAGAAATTGCTAAGAAATTGAAGATTTCCTACAACGGTGTGTACTACTCCCTTCAGAGGACAGCACAAACAGGCTCTAACCAGAGTAGAAAAAGCAGTGGGAGGCCGCGTTGCACAACTGAGCAAGAAGATAAGTACATTAGAGTCTCTAGTTTGAGAAACAGACGCCTCACAGGTCCCCAACTGGCATCTTCATTAAATAGTACCCGCAAAACACCAGTGTCAACATCTACAGTGAAGAGGCGGCAGCGGGATTCTGGGCTTCAGGGCAGAGTGGCAAAGAAAAAGCCATATCTGAGACTGGCCAATAAAAGAAAAAGATTAAGATGGGCAAAAGAACACAGACATTGGACAGAGGAAGACTGGAAAAAGTGCTGTGGACGGATGAATCCAAGTTTGAGTGGTTTGGATCACAAAGAAGAACGTTTGTGAGACGCAGAACAACTGAAAAGATGCTGGAAGAATGCCTGACGCCATCTGTTAAGCATGGTGGAGGTAATGTTATGGTCTGGGGTTGCTTTGGTGCTGGTAAGGTGGGAGATTTGTACAGGGTAAAAGGGATTCTGAATAAGGAAGGCTATCACTCCATTTTGCAACGCCATGCCATACCCAGTGGACAGCGCTTGATTGGAGCCAATTTCATCCTACAACAGGACAATGACCCAAAACACACCTCGAAATTGTGCAATAACTATTTAGAGAAGAAGCAGGCAGCTGGTATTCTATCGGTAATGGAGTGGCCAGCCCAGTCACCAGATTTGAACCCCGTTGAGCTATTTTTGGTTGGAGCGAGTCTTGACCGTGATGGTACGCATAGAATGTGGCCCATCCAACCAATCACCAATTGTGGTAGCAGGCTTCTAGCAGCGTTGGAGGGTCAATTTCTCTCAGATTACCTCAACAAATTTAACAGCTATAATGCAAAGTCCTGCAATGCTGGTAATTGTCTGTTGTGCAAAGTGATTCTATTGATGAAAGCAAAGTTTGATGTAAAAACAATCTTATTTCAAATAAAAATCATTATTTCTAACCTTGTCAATGTCTTGACTCTATTTTTTATTCATTTCACAATGTATGGTGGTGAATAAGTGTGACTTTTCATTGAAAACACAAAATTGTTTGGGTGACCCCAAACTTTTGAACGGTAGTGTATGTATTTTCTACATCTTTAAGTTTCATTTTTTTGGCTTTTTTTCAAGAACAGGTGGATATATTGGTTAATGTCCTTTCTTATGTGGCTCTGTTAAGCTTGTTTTTATGCTTGCCGCGTCCGCGAGGTCCGCACGGCTCCACGCGGCCAAATTAGGTCATTTTAGCAACCACGCCTCTCCACGCGGCCTCCTCCCGCCCCAAAATTTCCATGCCGCGCACCTAGGAAAAATTGTAACTACGCGGTCCCGTGCAGAAAAACATGGCGGACTGGCAAGAGCTCATATTGCCGGAGGTTCGTAAATAGACATCTTTATGATTCGGCCGATAGAGATCACTGTGATCAACTGTGTTTTAATGGAAGAGAGGACGGTCTCCTTTTTTCGTCTTTTTTCCTAATAAATAGCATAAAAGTTCTGCTTTGTCTAAGCTCACTTCTACTATGGTGTAGTGTTGTGTGCATGCCGTGGAGCCCTACCAAACCAAGCTTTACTCTATTCACTATATAAAATCAACAGAAAGAAAATATTGGCCACAGAATTTTACAGATCCGTCACAAAAATAACTAACAGGCTCATTAAACTGTCTGATCCACTGGTGATCCTACTCTTCCTCATCTGTCAAGCAAACCTCGCCAAAATCATCATCATCATCATCCTCACTTGCAGCGGGACAGAGAACTTTACTGCTGTTTACTCGCTTATAAGCGGTCTTTTTCCTCTCCTGTTTTCAATCGCATCTGCTATTATTTCCACTGATTTTTACATCCCTCCCACCTCGGTCACAATTAGCGTTGTGATGACCATCTTGCTACCCGAACATATACCTTTCTCTCACCGAGAGAACGTGATGCAGAGCTGGAATGAGCTGCTTCTGGAGCGTAATGGCGAAACGGGACTGGCTGTTGCTGCGGGACATTTTAGTTTCACTTTCTCCCGGGACAACCGAACAGATCAGAGGTAAATATTTCTCTTCAGAATCTGAATAAGCCTCAGGGAACTCCGACATCACGGCCTCATAAGTTTTATCTTTCTAAAAGTCGCTTTCTCTATACTGTGACCGCAGCAGCTATACCTCGCGTCCCCCGCTTGCTGCGCTGACTTAAAGGCCGATTTACTCCAAAACTTTCCATGGTAACACACCCAAAAAAGTGTCCAAGATTAAAGGTACACATGTCCGCCATCTCCTGGTGTAAAGTAGTAATTAAATTAGTGGCCCTATCTCCAGCTGTGGCTCGTTAAAGTCAGCAATGTTGCTTGTCACAATATTGCGACTTTGGCGCCTAGAGGGTTAAAGGAAAAGCCTATAAGACCATCTCCAAGCAGCTAGATGTTCCTGTTCCTTAAAGATCCATGGGACCTTAGCCAACCTACCTGGATGTGGCAGCAGGAGGAAAATTGATGACAGATCAGAGACGGATAATCCAAATGGTAACAAAAGAGCCCAGAAAGACTTCTAAAGAGATCCAAGCTGAACTTAATGCTCAAGGAACATCAGGTTTTATTATTTTTCCATCAAGCATAGATGTAGGTAAGTATGTGAGTAGCTATATGTAAGTATATGTATGTATACTTGCATGTGTGTATGTATGAGTACTATGGGTTTCATGATCTCGATTTTGTATAGAAATCGATCGAAATTATGTTATGACCTTGCACATCGAAATACAAAAGAGGATCGGGATCACCTCCTACCATGTTTACATAATGTGCATTCCAATTGGGACGCCGTAGCAACAGTTAGCAGACACCCATCCCATCACAAGGAACCACACGTTGCATTCTATCTAAGAAGTAACTCTCACCAGTTCTCATACAATTCACAACACCTGGTAACGCATTACCTACCTGTTTCACATCCTCCGGTATCAGAGCGCACGTCTACAGAGCACATTAGCAGATGCTAGCAAGTAGCTATTGGCTAAGCTAACGCTTGACCACAGCTAGCATAGATGAAGCAACGGAAGCAGAGCTAAAGCCGCTCCTTCTACTCTTGAATCACTGGTGAAAAAATGTTGAGTTCCCGGCGAGTTATGTATAGTACTAATGCTGTGTGAATTGTATGGATTTTTAGAGGGATTTAGAATATATAGAAGTAACTATAAATAATCCTATAGACCTATTAGGATGTGAAGTTTAACATCCCTGGAGCTTACCCAGCTATGGTTATCCACTTTCAATATAAACTCCTGTAAAACAGGTGGTGCTGTTCCTTTTAAATTTTATTAACAAAGGCAGTGTCTTTGTACTACATCATATGATCTTAGGTAAGTAAGTGATATTTATGTAGGATATTACTAAGGCTGAACGATTAATTGCATATGCAATTATATCGCAATATGATAAAATGAGATTTTCTAATCGCAAAGGCTGTGATTTGACTTGACGTGAACATATCTGGTAAAGTCACTTGACCTGCAAAAAGCTCAAACAATGCAGGGAAAGAAGGAAACACTGCACTTTAACCAGTTATAAAATGATCTAAAGCTTAACAGAATCCAACGGCGTTCAATATTTGGTACCTAAGAGGAACAGTACATCAATTGTAGGAAATTATATCGGCTATGAAAACGTTGATGCTATGCAATAGCAGATAATGCAGGACCCGCCTTGGAATTGTTGCTGGCTCACGAGGTACACTACGAACCTTTATCAACAACTAAAAACATCACACCACCATATATGAGAGTTGCACGGCTAAAATGACTGCCACCAGTGTTTTAATTTCCAGTAAACAAACTTCCAGGCGACAGGGATCGCTGACTGAGCTGTTTAAAAGAATTGCTCCTTATGAACATAAAAAACGGGACACGGAAATAATTCGTGCTATAACGGGTTTCATAGCCAAGGGTATGCTTTGATGAGCATGATGAATAAGCTAGGATTAAATCTCACACACATTTTAGCCACATTTTACCTGATGCCGACAGAAAGTTAAAGCCGCACCGAAAACAGCTGAGTATTTTGCAACAACTGACCTGTGATCAAACCGCACTACAGCGCCATACCGGAGTCTGAAAGTGCATTAGATCGATGGAGAATTAAAAATCAGAGCTTCTTGCTTCAAGCATCCTACTTCCCAGATAACCCCATGGGGGAAAACATTGCAGCCTGCCTTAGAGGGGCTTATCAACTGGGATCCATAGCTAATTTTTATGTGACCTTTGCAAAACAATGTTCACCTCATATCAGATTTTAATAATGGCATAAATGATTTGTACAAAGTGGCACTAGCGAAACAGTTCCCCCCCAGAAAATGGTGTAACACCCACCTGGAAAACCCACCTCATTAAATATATTGGATAGCACTTTAACGCATTGCTTTGTTCTACGCTTCCCATAACATAATCACCAAAATCTGGATCTCTATGTCTGTTTATGTTGTTTTAGAGGAAACATCCAGTAGGGCACTGGCCCTACTGCAAATACCACACACCTCCTCAGATGACTCAATCTCAAGTACACCACCTCCTGTCAAGCAGTCAACTCTATCCACCTCTTTGCTTACTCAAACAAGACTCAATGAATTTGTGTTTGAGTACATCATAGCAGATGTTAGAGATGTGAATCTTACATCTCACGATTCAATTTGATTCCGATTTTTGGGGTGACGATTCGATTCAGAAGAGATTCTAGATTCAAATCGTTTTTTTCATCTTAATACTCTTTCATTCATCATTTGTGTTTTTAATACACACAAATTGATCTGCCAAGTGTCTTTGATGTAGTCAGCCATGACTGTAACAGGCCATCAAGAAAAAATTGATTGTACCATCTCTGTTGAGAGAAGGGAACTGGTTCAAAAGTTAGGCTACAAGATATTAAATTACAACTGGACATCCAAGAACTTTTAAACACAATTTCTAGTCCTAAAGAAACTGCTGATATATTTTAAAAAATATATCTATATTTTGTTTGTTTCTTTGCTACTTGGTAGAAAATACAGCATATATTTCAGACTTCCTTGAAAGCACCACATGTCTGCAGCGCTGCCGGATGTTTGTGTGTGTGGCTTATAAAGAAAGGTCGCTCTTATTGAATTGAATAATCCTTTATTGTCCCACGAGGGGAAATTCATTTTTACAGTCCAACCTGTCAAAGATCATTACAAACAAACACAGTCAACAAACAGATCCAGGTCACTGTTGGGCAGTGCAGCAGCTTGTACGCGACGCTCCCTTGTATTCAGGAAAGTTACACATCAGGAGCGGGGAGGGTTTTACGGTGACGGGAAAAAAAAATAGCTCAACTGTGTTCTGGGTCCGTATACGGACTCACAACCTAGGTTATAGAAAAAAACCACACCAAAAAACATTTAAGCACATATTCAGACATTAACAATGGCACATCAATAAGGATGGCCAGGTATGAGCTCCAGTCCACAGGTTAACGCGCTGCCAAACCGAGGCGCGCTGTTATCCAGCTTCCTGGTGCAGGAGAGAGCATTTAGGATACAGCGAGATGGTGTGTGTGAATGTGAGTGTTTGTGACCATGTCAGTGTGTGCATCAGTAGATGCAGGTGTACGGGGGAGAGGAGACCCTGTTGACATTCCTTCAGGGGCATCTGATTGTGGACCAAGTTGAAGGTCTTCATGGGAGCCAAAACAGTAATTATTTGGATAGCAGGGAGAGAGCAAATATTCCTCTCTGCCCCTTCAGTCTGTCAGTGGTTTCTTTTATAATTAATTCAGCCAAATTGCAGTTCAAATTAAAGTTCCAAATCCAATTAATTTCCAGTTGCCCCAATCCGCACCGACAGTTTCTCCAAGTCCGATGACAAATTGCAGATGAGTCCTAGTGTGCCGGCCAGATCGCATCTTACAGCGTCTGTTCTGCATCCCAGCTCCCCAAGCATTTGGTTCTGAGTCCCGTCAGCACAAATAAACGCATCCAACTGTTCCTTCGGCCGTCCAATTGCTTCCAGAACAGTCTCCAATCTCGACCGTGTTTCAGATCGCTGTTGCTCCATTTTTCGGTAGATCCAGTAACTGCCAGTACCAATCAGAAGAAACCCGATCACCATGATTCCGAATAGATACTGTATATATCTTCAGCATCTTCTTGGGAGAGTATTGACAGACACAACGGCTGAAACCTTGTGCAAGCGTCCAGCACATAGCCCGCCGGATACGTCTTTGCAGGACACCTATACTTGCCGATTTATAAAGTAATAAAGTAGCTAAGGGTGTCAGTGTGGAGAAGACCTTTCAGACGGCCCAAACATTTACCTTCAGCAAGACGGGCTGGATTTCTCTTTTGTCTTTCATGCTGAAGCTTTAGGATAGCAGCTAACTAGAACTTGTGATCTGTATTAAGCCCATTGCATGTTAGTCAAGCTATGACCACTAGGTGGTGCTGTTGGTTCTGTGTGACTTCCACTAGTAAATATAGTAGACTCAAATCGTTCTGTCTCACTCTATCATTAATAGTACTAGAGCAACCCGTAGCCTCAATAAGTTAGCCAACAGCGAGTCAGATCGGTCAACGAGACGGTGGCCGTTGCATGACAAAAACTATGCGAAGCGAAAATTTACTAAGGTTCAGAAAACATATTTTCTAAGAATCGAAACTCAAACATTTGGAATCGATTCTGAATCTTGTTAAATTTTATCTTCTGGCTCTCAGCAAGGACGCACGCTTTTTCTCTCCCTCCTCCTCCTGTGTCTTATCCCACTGCTCTCTGTCCTGTGCCTCTATCTGGAGTGTCTTTTTTGCATTTTTTCTCAGAACCAAAACTGAATAAACGAAAGATGGAAAAGGTCAGCTGGTCTCTGAATGCTATTGATAAAATCTACTCAACTCTACAAAGCACCGGAAAAGGGCATCCAGGTTGTATGGAAGATATCTGGCTATTTGGATTTATGTGGATCGGGTTCCTGCTGATTGGAACGGGCATGTACTTGATCTGCCACAAAATGGAGCAACAAATACCGAAATTGGAGACAGTTCTGGAAGCGATTGGAAGGCTGAAGGAGCCGTCTGAAGCACGGATTTGTGCTGATGGAACTCAGAACCTCACGCTTGGTGAGCTCGAGCACAGGCTAGACGCTGCAAGAGGCGATCTAGCTGCCGCTTTGGGACTCACTCGCGAATTGTCATCGGATTTGGAGAAACTGTCAGTTCAGATTGGTGCAACTGGAAATTAATGGAGTAATCTGAACTTTAATTTGGTTGAATTAGACTATAAAAGAAACCGCTGACAGACTGAAAGGGTAGAGATGAAATGTTTTGTCTCCCTGCTATCCAAATAATTATTGTTTTGGCTTCATGTAGACCATCAACTTGGTCTGTTATCAATGCCTGCGAAGAAAAATGTAAACAGAGTATCTTCCACACAGCACACGTGCAAAAACTGACACACACACTCACATGGATCAGACCCACTCACACACACACACACACACACACAATGTCTTGCTGTCTCCCAAGCTCTCCTGCCCCCCCCGGTGGCAGGTCTGGCTGCGCGCTTAGAGTTGAAGGCTGCATGCAGATTGTCGACCAGGGGCTCCTGAACCCGCCCAACCGTCCTTCATGTCATCATTGTGAACGTTGAAATATGTGCTTCTCTATGTTTTTGGTGTGGATTTTTTCTATTACCTGTGTTGTGAGTCCGTATACGGACCAAGAACACAGATGAGCGTTTTTTTTTTTCTCGTCACCGTGAAACCCTCCCCCCTTCTGATGTGTAACTCTTTCCTGAGTACATGGGAGCGCCGCCTGCAAGCGGCTGCGCTGCCCAACAGTGACCTGGATCTGTTTGTTGACTGTCTGTTTGTAATGATCTTGGACAGGCTGTACTGTAAAACTGAATTTCCCCTAGTGGGACAATAAAGGATTATTCAAATAGGAGATTCAGATCTGACTCGATTTTTCCCGACACCCCTAGCAGATGTACAACAACCCTTTTCACTGGTAGAGAATGCATCATTTCGAAAAATGATTGAAGGAATCAGTGGTGGTAAAGGACAAATGCCAAGAAATACTTAAATGCAATGCAATGAAAGTTAGTCTCAAAAAATGGACGAGGCACTGACAGAAACACTCTGCAATGTTAAAACTGTTTGCACAACTGCAGACATATGGATTGCTCACCTTAAGAGTTATTTTGGTGTCACCTGCCATTGGATTGAGCTTGAGACGTTCGAGTGGAAGTCTGACGCACTAGCCTGTGAATGGCTAACTGGGCGCCACACATCTGAAGTAGTGGCTATCATTCACAATAGGCGTGTGCGATTTGAAGATTTAAGACTGTGAAGCAATCTACACGTGTGACGATCTGTCATTTTTGGGAGATCGTTTTATCCCGATTCACAGTTCTGCTGCTGTATTTCTGCCTCTGTATGCAATGAAAATCGTGCACCTGCTTTTCATGCTTCAAAGCTCATAAAGCCAGCAGCGCAGAAGTTCAGCTAGTTGAACTTTTGACGGTGCTAACAGCCCTGAAGCGGCGTGTTAACCAATCAGAGCTTATAATTGTAGCGATGTCACTACACGTATTTTGAATGTAGAGGGAGCAGGAAAAACCTACATTTTAAGTCTAGATAACGCAGATTTAGAAAATCATAAATAACACTTACCGAAGACAGATGGACAGCTATGAAAGCTCCTCTGGGAGGAATAGAGGACCCGTAGTTGGTGTCCTGGTAGGAGATTTGAGCTCTGATGCGGCCCAGGAGGTCGTAAAATTAGGCGCAGGACAGACAGAAGTACAGCTGAAAGCGAACCTTCTCCATACGTAGCTCCTGGAGCAAATGGTTAAACTCCCCAAACTCAGAACGCAACTCAGAATAGGGTGTATCCACAAACGGCGCTTATGTTGCCGAAGTCGACGTCGTCCACACACTCAATACTATCTGCAATAGTTCAGAATGTCCGGCAACAGAAGAAGCCCTGCCCATGCGCTCTTTTTTGCTCAGAAGTGGCACACTTTGCAAGCTTCAACATAGAAGCATCAAACTAGATGCTTTTTGAGCTTTGCCTGACGCTGATAAAGCCTGCGGTATGAATGCACCATTACCCCCTTGTACGCAGATTGCAAACTATCCGTGCAGTTGTCCAGCTGCCTTTTCCCCCCAAACACCACCATTCCACGCATGTACGCTGAATGCGCAGAGATTTGCAGAGAATATTAACAATATGTTTGGATGGATGGAAGAGTAATTAGAGCTGCTTACATTACAGTCTACCTTCATTATTTTATGTACAGCAGCACTTTGTATACCGTTGTGTTTTTATGTATGCCTGTTTATAATATCAGCATTCTGCAAAGAAACATTTGAACCAGTTAAAGCTGCATTTTTAAGCTGCATTTTTGGTGATCGTTTAAAAAAAATCGCGATAAAATCGAAATTGTGATAATTAAAAATCGTGATATTCTATTTTTGCCATATCGTCCATCCCTAATTGACAATTTAAAATCCAGTGAAAAGTCAGTGCAACTGACTGATAACGGAAGCAATTTCGTTAAAGCTTTCAACAAATATGAAGGGCCTCAAGCTGAGGATGACACTGATGCTGTAGAAGATTATGTAAAATTTGAAGATGTTGCAGCTGTTTTTTTAGGCAGATCAAGATGAACAGCTACTGTCTTTTTTGCCACCTCACCATCGCTGTGCTTCACACACTCAATCTTTTTGCAACATCAGACTTGAACAACGCAGCATCACAGGGTGTTCACAGAAAACTCTACCGAAGTGCCATGTCCAAATCTGCAGCTATATGGAACAAAGCCTACCGCTCACCTGGTGCTGCTGATGCCATCCATGCATCAAAATGCAAGAATGTACCATAAAATAGTCATAATCATAGTATTTGAATTCTGTTCACTGACCATGCTTCTTTTTGTGTTGACAGATACATTCAGGATCCAGACAAGTCCTTGGTTTCCCTGAAGATGTACTCAACTATCAAAGCCCACTTTATTAAGTACAACACCACATTGCCAACAAGTGCTCCTTTAGAGTGACTCTTCAACCAGGGAGGACTCATTTTCACTCCTCATTCTAACAGAATGACAGATAAGCACTTTGAAATGTCTATTGCTGCACTACAAACACCTTTACTGGTCTGTTGATTAGGAAAACATAGGTAGTTAGGTACTGTAGATAAGTGGCTACTGGCTAATATGTTTGACTTAAAATAAAACCGGTTCATTTTGATGCTTAAATTTTTTTTAAAGCAAACACATTTTGCATTCTTCTAATATTTGCAATATTGTTTTTAGGTAACAAGTTTTTGTAATAGAAATGAAAATATTGGATAGAACCTTCGTTACATCACCTTGGATTTACATAAACTATAGTGAAGTTTTTCTTTTCTAGTATACCTGATATTTTTCTATGCAGAAGTTGAAATACAAAGGGTATGCAAAATGCATCTTATATACACATATACTGTATATTACAAACAGTAATGCCATCTATGTTCAAGCACTTTCTGTTTTTTACAGAAACACAAATTGAATCTGTTGACACTTTGATAAATAAACAAAAATAATTATGTTTTATTTATTTTTCCCCGTCAGTCCAAAATGTTTAGCATTAGAGGGCCTCTGTTTTCCTGCAGGAGTAGCCACCAAAGAATAGTGTGACATTTAATAGACTTGAATGCTGTTTTCAAGGGGAAATATTCCAAGTATTTAGAATACAGTACCAGAATTAAGCAAAGTAATGGCATATGTTACAATACATCTTAAAGCAGGTTTTCTGTGTTCTGTAAGTAAATACATTTACAAAGTATTCTCCCCAACACTGGTGATGTCCATATGTGGTATATCCTGCCGATTTTACGTCAAGACGGGGAGAGAAACTGAGATCTCGTGTTTGAGTGCGTGTGCAGGTGGGCTGGTTGAGGAAGCCAAGGGTAAACAAATGCTTCATTTTTAATTATCAGTTTCCTGGCCGGTGTAAAATCATTAGAAAACAATAATATACATGTTTTCTAGGGATGCACCGATAGCAATATACCAATATCGGGTATTAGCCCTGATACTGCCTAATGGACTGGTAAACCAATACTCAAAATGGGGAAAATCTGCAACAAATTCACCGACAAAGGTTCATTTTTTACTTGAAATTTTATTTTTGTGGTAATTTTATATTTTACATCTGTTATTTTGTCTCAGTTGTGTTTAGTTTGTAAAGTCTGGTGCCTTTAGTCTCTTCAAGAAAGGCACAAGAAGTTATACAGTTTATTAATTCAACAATATGTGGCAAGGTACACCCAGGCGGAATTCGATCCCACGACTCTCAGGTGAAGGTCATGTGCGCTAACCAGTCAGCCAAAGGGATATCCCTGTGGCCAAGCAGCCAGGGCACATGATCTATCGGAGCCATAGTGACAGAACCTCCACACTGTCACAAATAGTATCGGATCGGTATCGGGTATCGACAGATACACAAAATCCAGCCATCGGTATTGTATCGGGACTGAAAAAGTCGGATCGGTGCATCCCTAATGTTTTCATGTGGAAAAGTGAAAAATCCAGGTCTTGACTCCTTTAACAATCTCTGAAAACTTTGTCTTCAAGAAAATAACATATTTTAACTGAAGTATAGTGTTGAGAGAAGGGAACTGGTACAAAACCTAAAAGATATTTAAGTGCAACTGGACATCAAAGAGCTTTCAAACTATTTTTTTAGTTCTGACAGAGAAAATCTGCTGTATGAAGACAGAATAAGCAGGGAATATTAAATATGGACCAAATGTTGCTTAGCAGCTGCCAAGTTTATGGCATATATTTTTTCTTTGTTTTTTGTTGCAAGTTTTAAAAGTCCTATGTTGTTGAACTCACCATATATTTTGTAAGTGTGCAGCAGGACAAGCTTCCTTCTAATGTTCATGTGTTGCTTATAAGATAAATCAGTCTTTTATACTTGCAGATTTCATTTTTGCTTTTGAATTAATTTTAAACAGAAATCTTTTTGACTGGGTGAAATGATCTGAGAAAGGTTTATGATTGGTCAGTCAATGTATTGGGATCATTCTATATGCAAAATCAGAGATCATTTCCTTTCTGAACATCTGGGAGAATGCGAGCAGCCAGTGTCTCTAATCTGCAGGAAATATCAGTAACAAAGTTTGACAGAAAGTAGCTAAGGGTGGTCAGTGGCATGGAGCGGTCCTTTAAGATGGCCAAAATGTGTACAATGCTAAGTAGTCTTAAGAGAGGAAAGGAATGTATGTCAAAATGGTTTCAAGCTAATAAATTACCTTTAAATACGATTAAGATTTTTTTTTTCAAATTTACTAACAAAAAAAAAATATTGCAAAGACACCACTAAAATTTGGGGTTGGGGTTACTAAAACAGTCTGATGGCACTTTCAGCATATATGTATTTTTAACGACAGTGTGGAATAATTTTGAAGGAAAAAACTATCTTTAAGGTCTCTGTTAAGTGTTCATTATGGGGCAGTTAAAGAGTTTGCTGCCCAAGGCGATGGCCTACCTTTGTCTTATGGTAAGTCCACCTCTGCATAATCAGTGCAGAAGAAACATTGACTTTATATGATGGATCAAACTGGGCCCTTTCAGTTGCTGTTGTGTTGGACTCAGTCTAATAACTAATAGCAGATAAAACAAGTTTTAAAGTCTGCAATGTCCCCATAGACTCCCTTTAGAAAGAAAATATTGAAAGTTTATTACTGGAAGCTCAACAAACGACCTCATTTTGTTAGTATCGTCATGTATCACACAGCATCTTGTTACCATAAGTTGTATGTACTTTAATTCCTTTTTTATGTGGATGCATTTCACTGCAGCAAATGTTTTGTTTTTTTTTTAAACGAAAAAACGAGCGGCCTGAATGTACACGGACCGGTCTTCTCTTCTAGCTGGGTAAAGACATTTCGCCCCGATGCCTTTCTGGCGCACTTGTTTGATGACTATGTGCTCTTTAGCTCGCTTTTTCAGCAGAACCGGAGAAAACTCTTGATTGAAGAAAATCCTCTTTTTTACTTAGTTATTTACATCTGATATTAATTGTTTCTTTCCTGTCTGCACCCCTTAAGACACCTGTTGCTGCTAATTACCTGATGGCAGAAACTTAAAATGCAGATAGGGGGGTGTTATAAAGACAAATTAGTGGTTTATAATCTACATTATGTGTTTCAGTGGTTCCTGCAGACGTTCAGCAGATTTTGCTGGTTAAAGAAGATGATCCTGAAGAAGACAGCCCACGTTTTGACCTGCAGGATCAAAAGCCACTCTCACAGACCCCAAGTGAGGATGATGATGATGATGAGGAGGAGGAGGCGGCGGCAGCACACCATGATGGCTGGGAACTAGAACACTTAGAAGATTCTAGGCCAAATACTGAAATGGACAAATTGAAATGTTTTATACCAAACATACATGAAGATTCAATCAGAAACCATAGGGAAGGAATTAATTTCAGTTGTGATGAAGATAGTATAACATTAAATGTTAATCCAAAAGCAGATGGAAATGAGGGAACACACCCAGTACAAAGACATGTCAGTTGTAAATTGTGTGGGCTCAAATGTAGGTTCAAATCAGAGTTAAATGTACACATGAGAATCCACTCAGGCGAAAAACCGTACAGTTGTGATTTTTGTGGATACAAATGTTGCCAGAAATCAACTTTAGATTCACACATTAGAATCCACACAGGAGAGAAACCTTTCAGTTGTGATTTTTGTGGATACAAATGTAGCCAGAAATCAAGTTTAAAGATACACACGAGAAGCCACACAGGAGAGAAACCTTTCAGTTGTGGTCTTTGTGGAAAGACATTTTGTAAGAAATCACATTTAAACAGACACATGAGAATCCACACAGGAGAAAAACGTTTCAGTTGTGATCTTTGTGAATACATGTGTAGTGAGAAATCAAGTTTAGACAATCACATGATAATCCACTCGGGAGAGAAACCTTTTAGTTGTGACCTTTTTGGATACAAATGTATCAGGAAATCACATTTAAACACACACATGAGAATCCACACAGGAGAGAAGCCTTTCTTTTGTGATCTTTGTGGATATAAATTTAGCCAGAAATCACACTTACAGTTTCACATGAGAATCCACACAGGAGAGAAACCTTTATTTTGTGACCTTTGCGGATACAAATGTAGTGTGAAATCAAGTTTAAACACACACATGAGAATCCACACAGGAGAGAAACCTTTCAGTTGTGATCTTTGTGGCTTCAAATGTAGCAATCCCTCAAGTTTACACAGACACATCAGAATCCACACGAGAGAAAAAAAACTATCTTGTGATGTGAAAGATTGATTTATTGACAAGTCAATTTTTTTTAAGTAAGAATCCAAAGAGGAAGATATAGTTTTCAGTTGTTAGTATTTAAAAACTTCTGTTACAAATTTCTGTTTTGATGGTTTTGAGCCCACAGTGTTCTTGATTGAAACTGGACAGTACATAGAAAGGGGAGAGAAAAGTGGGGTAAGACATTTGGCAAAGTTCGGTCTTGCAGGACTTGAACCGGAGGCTACCACGTCAAAGATGTGATGCACCCCTTTTTTTTTTTTACTATGTTTTTTAATACAGGCATTTTGTGCAATACATTTCAAATAGCCTGCTCTAGATGTTCTTTACTCGTGGTAGTGATGGTGAGATGGAATAGAATAGAATAAACCTTTAATAATCCCTCTGGGGGAAATTCTGTTGTAACAGCAGCATCCAAGGAGAATGGTATGCAAAAACAGTGCACAGAAAAAACAGAGAACCCTTCCCTCGTAAGCCTTGTGATGCTCTGAAGCGTTCCATCCAATTTGGGATTTGAGGCATAATGCTGACACATTTACTCTATTGTATCATCATCAGGATAGTACAAGTAAACGAGGCCCAGTGATTATATGTGTTAACCTTTGTACTTTTTAAGACACAAATTCTGAAACTGGGCTGCATATTTTCTTAATCTGCCGTTACAATACAATGTCTTTTGATAGAAAAGAAAAAGTGAAAGTTGTTTTTGCGTGAGTGGTCACAAAGGACAAAATGTATTTATTTGTGAATGTTTTTCCACTGTGCTGGGTTTAAGGCTGTACCTCTTTTTTTCATGTGCTCCTAAAATATAGCCTTTTACATCAGCGTAAATTGTGACAAAAAATTACATTTAGTTTCAGTCTTTGTCTTTTACTAAAATTAATTTTAGTTTTAGTCAAGATTTAGTCATTCGTTTAAGTATAATTGTAGTCTACTAAAATTACTGCCAATTTTAGGCGCTCAAGCAATTTCCGGCAACTAAACTACAAATCATTTTTAAAAATGTTTTACCTTTTGCAAAGCATGTACTTATGGAAACTATGTATAAATATATTTCAAATGTAAACCTAAGACGAACAATAAAAAAGCTGATAGAGTATTTTTGTGCATCTAAAAACAAAAAAATGCTTTAATTGAATGTAACGCATGTAACGCAATGAAAATACTCCAATCTGAACTACAGGAAAGGTTTTACGGATTATTACAAGAGTATGGGAGGTATAATTTAAAAGATAATATTTACGTTTTTATGAGCCAAATTTTCTTCATAAAGAAACTTAAACTATTGTGGTCTACCAACTGTCCAGATGGTGGCAGTAGTGCACCTCAAGTTGTTGGCCTGCCGCTGTAAAGTCAGAAGAAGAAATTATGCTGTTTGTGGCTAGCTTTATTAAGCTAATAGCCACCCAATTCAGGCAAATAGCTAAGAGAGTTGACAACCCAGTGGATAGCCAGCATCTCCAGTGTAAACAGAAGTGAGGACTCTGCCTTTTTCTTGCTACGTCCGACGTATCAGTTACCGATGCCGGCCTATCAGTAGTCAGATCAGTGGCCAGCTTCGGAATGGATATTAGCTCCTGCGGCTGGGAAGTAGTTTCAGTTTTGGCCCCCATACCACGCCAAACTGTTCAGCACTGAAGATACAGAGCTGATCAAGCCATTAGTGATGGTACACTCCATTCTTTTTACTGAATCGAGTTTGAATAAATCCCTCACCAAAATGAATTATCTCAAGGAAATTTAAATCCAACGCAACTTGGTAACGACTTGGTAATTTGTCTTGGAAGACGTTTCAACGCTTGTCCAAGAGGCTTCATCAGTTCATACTTGCCGTTGACCAGGCTCGGACTGGTCCAACTGGTGACACGCCAACGACTGTTGTTAAGACATGGAGCAGAAAGGATCCAATGACATAATCAGTCTTGTAAAAGCCCTCCAAGAGGTTAAATAGCTGAGTCTCCACACCAGTTAGCAAGCCTGTTCAGCGGCGAGCATGAACTGATGAAGCCTCTTGGATAAGAGGTGAAACATCTTCTAAGAAAATTTCCAAGTCCAGTTGCGTTCGATTGATATTTCCTTGAGATGACCATGACCTGGATGAATGAGAATATTCAAAGGCTTATTGCAGAACACACCAATTGAGTCATTTGCCCAGAGAGTGCAAACAAATCTACATGTTCACTCAGACTTTGTGCCTCTTTCTATGTAAATCCTAACACTAAGATGAGTGAATGAAAAGAAAACTATCCATTTATACAGCAAAAAACAGCAGGGAATTAAATTTTTATTTCAACAGAGCCTCAATGATTTTTTTTGTAAAAACAGAAAACAAAATAAAAACCCAGAATACGAATAAGTTTAGTAAAAAGGTGAATCTTTTTGGTTTTCCTTACATAATTGCAGCAGCAGAAATTGAGTCAGACACTTTTTTTAAATGGTGGTGGATCTGAGTTAATATCTTTTCTTTAGTCTGCTTATTATCTTTTCAAAACAAAGTGTAGACTATGGTCGACCAACAGGGGACTCCACTCACACTCAGACAACTGGATTTTAAAAATATATGCTTATTGATTACTATATATATGTGTGTTCTGGCTTATCGTTATTCTGTTCAGCATTTGTAGTCGGGCAAACGAGGTGATTGAAACTAGTTCCTTTGTCGTCCGTTTATTCCAGCACAGTATTGGTACATGATGTCAGTCAAACTATGGTAGTTCAGCTCAGGAGAAGGAGAGAATCCTTCCCAGTAAAACGGCAGAGTTTCTGCAGCTCAGAGCCAAGTGGGAAGGGGGGTGAGCTGATGCGTTCCGCTCGTTTGTGCCTTGAGTGGGAGGAAGTGATTTGCAGGCCTGCTTTAATATTTTTAAATATATAGTTTTTTTAGTAGATGTTCATGACAACTTCTCTCAAGTTTCTGGAGTTCATTTTTTTTAAACACAATATTGTATATTACACATAATATACTACAATGAAGTGTTGATATGTTTCTAAGACTTTTGTCATTAGTTTATTTTGAAGCATATACAACCTGGGTATTTTATTTAAAAGGTTAATAAAAAATTTCTTTATTTACTTAACTTTTAAAAAGTCCTACAAATGTTGTCCAAATGTCACTCATCAGCTACGATCATTCCAGAATTTCAATAAATTGACCAGTTTTAGTCGGGAATTGGATTAATTACACATTTAAAAACGATGGTGAAGTAAGAAAATCCTTTTTTGACAAGTCAAATATAAAAAAATTAGGAAGAAGTATTGATACAAAACAGTAACCCTGTAAAATAATGGGTTTAAGATTTCTGATTATAAAAGGCTCTATGCTGGTTTACCACCTCATTACTTTCCGGCTTCTTAGTGAAACATGACGGTTAACTAGAATTAAAACTCTTGCTTCTTTCATAAGAGTTTTTGCTAATAAATTATTTATTGCTCAACTGACAAAAATTGATGATGACCAGCTTTAGAGGTATACAGTTAATTGATTAAGTTGATTATAATTTGCACTGGATACAAGCACTAATAATTTAAGGTATTTAATATTTTACCAACCTGGGTCAGCGTTGTTGCTATACTGCAAGGGAGTAAGTTTAATTTTGAGATTGGCAGAGACACAAAAGTGCTCCAAGGCAGCACTCGTGAAAGTTGACGTTTTTTGCATTCGCAACCACGATTTCACATCATGCAGATGTTATAGGTTAAAGTAACTAATAAAAGACAAGAAGGCAAATTCAAAAGGTTTTATTCTTTACTCTTTAGTGCAACATGTCAATTAACATACTATTAGTAACCTTGAAAATACATGAGGTCTCTTAGCTATAAGGCTCTGGTTTTAAAGCCACATCAGCATCATTGTTATTCAGATCATCCTCATACGAACATTTTTTAACTGCGATGTTATATTCTGTGTGTGAAGGCTTGTTTTTATTCTAATGTTTAAACTGTTTTTATCATGTAAAGCAGTTTGTGTTTCTGTTTGAATGAAAAGCTCTTCATAAATACATTTGATATGATCTGTCACAGTGCTGGATCTCATGACAAACACATCCAGGATTACTTAACCTCACCTGTAAATATCCAGCCTCTTTTTCAGCTGCTTCTTCTCTTCTACCTCCTCCAGCCTCTCTACCTTCATCTGCTCCTGTTCTCGTTCTCTACCTCCTCTGATCTCTCCTTCTCCATCTCCTCCTGCCTCTCTGCTTTCTGTCGCCTTACAAAAATATGTTGATGCATGACAAACTAATTAGGGATAGAATGATCATGAAGTTTTATGGTAAAGTTCTTGCCTGAGCGAAAAAGGCCTTTACTTTCACACTATTATGTGTAATTTATTCCCCCAAAAATATGAATACATAAAATCACACGGTCATCTAGAATATGAGGTTTTATTCTATTTACACCATTCATTTTATTAATGTGTTTTTAAATAGTTCCTCTTTTTTACACGAATACATGAAAATGCACAAAATTAGAGTTAGAATTAAAAAAAAAATATTCTAATTTTATCCTCTTTGGCATATTGTATTTTAATAATTTATTTTAATTCTAATTTTAAGTAACTTAAACTTTAGGCAAGGCAATTTTATTTGTATAGCACACTTTTAACACAAGGCAATTCAAATTGCTTTACATGAATCAGTGATAATGAAACCACATGATCACAAACAAAACATATAAGTTTCACAGTAATCAATCAGTAAGAAAAGATAATCTAAGGAACAAATTTATGTAATTATTACACAATCACTTAAAAAAGAAATAAAAAAGTAAGAATAGAAATTAAACCACAACAATAAAATATATATATATATATATATATATATATATATATTTTTTTTTTTAATAACTCCCAAAAAAGTCTCTTATATCGAGTTTTCTTGTCTTGGACATCCTTCAAACCTAATAAAGCACACACACCTACACACATACATATACAAATATACATAAACGCACGCACGCAAACAGGCAAAAAAAAAAAAAAAAAATGTAAAGGACACCAGTAAAATCCATCTAGCTGATGTGACCCTGACAGAACAAATGCTAAACATGTTGACAACTTCCACTCGCAGATGCCTCTCATCCGGCCCAACTAGTAGCTGTAGCTTGATGTTAGTTAACAGTCAGACGTTCGACAAACCGATTCTACCGCTCTAGGTTTTAAGAGCAGATGGAATGACAGCGGGGACCGCCAATCACATGTAAGATCCAATCAGGAGGCGACAATTAGGTTTGAGGCGGGATTTCTAGCAGAGAGCCACTTTTAACCCTTTGTGTGCCATGATGATTGACTAAATACTACAGACAGCGGTTGTATTGAATATTGGTGGAGACGTGTCCCTACCCAATTCTACGCCCTAGCTATACTGCATGATTTATTTGCAAAACTACTAAATGCTGATTAACAAGCTTATAGTTTTTTATCATCATCATTATCAAGTAAACTCATATCTGATACTCATACCTACCTACAACATAAATAGATGAAATGTTTTTAGTAAATGTTTTTTTTATTAGAATGACACAAATGAACCAACAAGTACATGGAAGTTATGCTGTGATTACCTAGCAACAAACAAAAGCAAATGTTAATATATATTTTTCAAACATTAGAGAAGATGAGGAGACTGAAGAAGATCGTTCGGAACTTTTGGGAGGTCGCATCAGGGCATGTACTCTGGTCTTTCCCCCCTGCAGAGCTGTCTGCATAAAACAACGAAATAAGAGAGTTTATTTTTCACCGATCCAATCTTAGGGAGATGTCTACAGTGCTCTGTTTGATCATTACTGGTCGAGTTAATGGTAGCATAAAAGTGATATATTTCAGCACTCACCTTCTCTGTTTACTGCTGCTGGTAACGCAAGGCATTGTGGAATGCTTTGCTGGCTGAAGCCACAGAAGGATGCTTTGATGCATACTCCATGAAATGGGCGGAGCAAGAACACTTCCGGGAACGTTGATCGTACTTGTCTTGATGCGTATTTAAAAATTGGAACAGTACTTGGGCCGCTGATGATGACGTTTCTCAAGTGCGCGAGTACACAAGTACGCATATTGAGAAACGGCCATGGCCTGCTGAAAAGTTCTGAGGTTTTTTTCCATCTCTGCTTGGCCTGTGGTCATCTTTTTAACATTTCATATTTTCCTGAAAAATAAATGAACACAAGTTCATGGATTTTGTTTTTCTCTTCCTGTAGGGCTGTGTAATAGGTCATGAAACAGGTATTAGTTTTGTTTATATAAATGGTCTTAAAAATACTTGAATTTAATTGGAAGAAACTTGTAGAAACCCAGTTAAGGGTTTTGGAATAGTTTGCTGTTGTTAAATATGTATACTGTTCTGAGCAGCACGATCTTAAAACTCATTTTTTCAGTATTTGAGTTTTTATGATCATGTTGTATATATGATATTCGAGGTGAATTATTCACTGTTATTGTAGCGCTTCACCCCATAATTTCTCTATGTTCAGGAGGAGCAGTTAGGGTATAGTTACAAAAATTGTGTGGAGCCTAACTTCAATTTTTTACATTTTTCAAAACCAAATACCATATGTCCCATCTTTGTAGCCTTTACCTTTACCTGGGGAGCTTTCAACCAAAATAGGCTTTTGCTAAAGTTCTTTTTGCATCCCAAGCTGTTGTGTATTTTGACTTATTTTTATGCTTGGTTTTAACAGGATCCTGTTATGGCCTGGAGGAGATAATATCCCCCAGAATAACTGATGCAAATAAACTTTTACTTGTACATTATTCAATATCTCTGTGAATTATTTTTATTTCTTTAAAATTATCTGAAACAACTGTTGTTCCATCTCTGCTACTGCTGCCTCCTTTGCTCCACCCAGCGGCTGTTCCATCCCCGCCACCTCCTCCTGCTTTATGTTTGTTTAACTGTATAATTATGAATGTTGATTAACTAGACAAATTATTATCTCCTCCACAAGATCAATGAAGTATTAATCTATCTATTTTGTTTTTGATTATTTCAATTCAATTTTCAATTCAGTTTATTTATATAGCGCCATTTCACAACAGATGTCATCTCAAGGCACTTTACAAAAAGAGTTATTACAATACAATGTTTAGTGTAGAAATTACAGAACCACAGAAGATTGCGTCGTGGAATTCTCAGCAATCCCTCATACTGAGCAAGCATGCAGCGACAGTGGGAAGGAAAAACTCCCTTTTAACAGGAAGAAACCTCCGGCAGAACCAGGCTCAGCACAAGCGGTTATCTGCCGCGACCGTCTGTGGCTTGGAGAATACATAACAGAGACACAGAAAGAGCAATAGAACTGATGCCAGAAGTTTGTTGCAGGACGTGGAGAATTTCGTCACTGCAATGCCATCTTAGTCAGGGTCGTCAAGCAGGGCTAATCCGGAGCACCTACTATAATAGAAAACAGGTTAGTGCTTGAATTGACAGCACATCATGCAGTTGGGGAGAAGTAGGAGAGAAAGTAGGAACAGACCCTAATAATGTCCTCCAACAGCCTAGCCTAAAGCAGCATAGCTACTAACATTAACCTGTCTCCTAGCTACTAGGAGACCTGGCTACCAACACTCTGTCTGAGTCCTCCTGACCCGTGGACGGTGTAGGGCCGGTAACGGCCCCCGTCATGCCGGGGTCTTCTCGGAGTCGGGTTGTTTGAGAATGCAGCCCAAAGTGGGTGGTAAACTCCATCTAAGGCTAAATACCGGCACGAGACCGATAGTCGACAACTATCTTAAGGAAAAATAGACAGAACTGAGAGGACAGAGTTGAAGAGGGCGAGAAACGTTTAAGAGATAAACGGGTGGGGTCCGCACAGTCTGCCCGGGGGATTCAACCCGGCAGGTAATGGGCGGCCGCACTGTGCGGGAGGATCCCCTTGAGGGACCTCTCTCCGGCGCTGGCTGGCCCCCGTGGGGCGCATTTCTTCCGCGGCGGTAAGCCGCGACCGGCTCCGGATCTTTACCTGGCTTACATTAATCTATCTCTACCTAGCTACTCTACCTCTTCCTATCTCTTCCTAACTTTTGACACTCTGCCTGACTACTAACATTAACCTGTCTCTTCCTATCTACCTGTCTAACCTGACTCTAACTACCTATAAACATATCTCTAACTGTAAGCTTTGTCAAAGAGGAAAGTTTTTAGCCTAGTTTTAAAGATAGACAAATTGTCTGCTTCACGAACCAACCCTGGGAGCCGGTTCCATAGGAGGGGAGCCTGATAGCTGAAAGATCTGCCACCCATTCTACTTTTAGAAATCCTAGGAACTACCAGTAAACCTGCAGTCTGAGAGCGAAGGTCTCTGTTAGGAACATATGGAACAATCAGGTCTCTTATGTATGATGGAGCTAGATTATTAAGGGCTTTATATGTCAGAAGGAGGATCTTGAATTCTATTCTAGATTTTACTGGGAGCCAGTGAAGAGAAGCTAAAACAGGGGAAATGTGATCTCTTCTTTTAATATTCATCAGAATCCTAGCAGCAGCATTTTGAACTAACTGAAGACTTTTAATTGTATTATGTGGACTACCTGATAATAGACAGTTACAGTAATCCAGCCTTGAAGCAACAAAGGCATGGACTAGTTTTTCAGCATCACTCCTGGACAGGATGGTTCTAATTTTTGCAATATTCCTAAGGTGAAAAAAGAAATCCTAGAGACTTCTTTAATGTGAGATCTAAATGACATATCTTGGTCAAAAATGACACCGAGGTTTTTTGCTTTATTACTGGAGGCTAATTTAATGCGGTCCAGGTGAAGGGGCTGACTAAGTAGTTTCTTTTTCAGAGCTTCTGGTCAAAAGACGACAACTTCTGTCCAAAGACAACAATTTCTAAACTTTAACACAAACCTTCCCAAATAGCTTATCAATAATTGAATGAAAGATTCAAAACGAAAGTCTATAAATAAGAAAAGAAATGTCAATAAGTGATGAAACTAAAATACAATAATTTGCTGGGGTGAATATTACTGCTACTAAGTCAGTTCGGGCTTACAGATGCTATTTGGATGTCTGTCTTATTTGTCTGGGTGGAAATTTTGTTACTGTGTTCTGTTTATACGGTCTTTACCTCAAAAGCACCTTGAAACCTCATATATCCTAGTTCACAGAACAGGGATAGATAGGCTAAATGGTACTCAGGGCCGGTGCTAGCCATTTGGGTGCCCTAAGCACAAATCCTCTGTGATGCACCACCCACCCACCACCACACCCAAAACAAAAAGAACAATAACACCGTATGTGCAAGCGCAGCTCTTTATTTATTATTAGTAATGTGTCTTTCATAAACACTATACCTAAGTACAAAAAACTGCTTAATATTTACATAATATAACATATACTCAACACAGGAACTTCACGTTTTTATTCTTTATAGCTAAGTAAGTAACAGATTCACATAAGCACCAGTATTTAGCAGAAGCTACAGACCTGATGGCTGATCTTGTGCACTTAAACTGCTGGTGGATGGTTGATCAGAATTTTTGCCCTTAGCTTAAATTCCTCCTTGCATGTACGTGTACATTGAGCCTGCATTCAAACACACAGAGAAAATTAGTCACATTTGTTTTCAACCAAAATAATTTTTTAACCATGGTAAAAAAAACAGGCAAATGGCAAAACATTGTTTATAGGTTTTGTTTGGTCTCATAAATCACTGGCATCTGACGTGACGAAATGTAAAACTATTCAACCTTTATCGAGAAGAACTAGAGAGGCACAATATAAACATTCTGTACACAACTGGAAAACTCTGAATATGAAGGGAGGAGATTAGCATAACTGTAACATGGTCTTTTTTCTTCAAAGTGCACCATCAGCAGCAGATGTTCCTATTGGCCTCTATGTTACCAAATACCAACATAGAGCAAATACCTAATTATATAACGGTTTGTCTATTTTGGGATATTAAATCTTAAATTATAAATGGGCCAAATATTTAATCATGATAAATCATGTCCATAGAGTTAACTCGTGATTAATAACAAACAAGGGCTGGTTAAAAAAAAAAAGTTCTTACTTTAGCTTGACAGTTTTTTTTTGTTTTATTTTTATGATAGTTATTTAAGCATTTGGGTGTTGGATGTCTGTGCTGTTTGAAAACAGTGGCTAGCATCACGTCTCAGTAAGGGGACTGATTGGTTCTCTTCTCCTCTAGCCCCGCCTGTTCCATTTGTTGATTGGTTCTTTTGTCTGTTCCTAGCATCTTCAGTCATCTGATTGAATTTTCGTCATTTTTGATTTTCATCTAATCTTTTATTCATTGACAAAAATCTCATTTGAAGTTAGTCTTGGTCTTTGTCTTTATGCAATAAATTTGTTTAAATTTGGGGGGGTTTTTCTACTGAAGAAATATAATCGTAATGAAAATAATGCCAAAAATATTTCAGCAACAAAATGTACACTGCCTTGGATGAATTGTGATGTGTGGGGACAGCGAGGTTTGGGGTGGTAACCCTCAGTGAGCTTATTTTTAAAAATGGGTGGGGGGTTCGGCCCCTCTAGTCTCCTATTTAGTCAGAGATTATAAGAAGTAATTTAAATAAGAACAGAATGTGCTTCCTTATTTTTTTTTCATTGTCACTTATGTTTTATCAGTGCAACTTCTTAAAATGTTGCCAGACACAATGGAAAATCTTGTCTTTACCTCCATCACAAGCAAACGAATGTGTAGAGCTCCCTGTCAATGAGATGAAAATGTGATTTTTAATCTAGTTCAAACTGCAGTTTTTGGTGAGGTGTAGCTGTAAAGTAAGAACAGAAAAGCCTTGATTATGTCATACTAAATGGAGCACAGATCTTTAATGACAGTAGTTCTCTGGGGTATAATAAAAAACACCCCTTAGGTTAGCTAATGATAAATATGCTTTAAAGCAGGGGTGCCCAAACTGGGGCCCGCGGGCCAAAGTTGGTCCCCCAAGCCATTCATTTTGGCCCGCCAGGGGATGACCCTGACCTTTATTTAAAATCTGCATTAATCAGACCGTCAACCTAATATGCCCAAAGAGTAGATTTGTGCACATATTTACTTTTGCACACTTTAAAAGACCACAAATAGTAATATTTTATCAATTTATGAAAAGTCTCATGAGCCTTTGCTGCAGCACCAGGCTGGATCAAACTACCTCCAAGTTCATGGGTCACCACACAGGCTGCTAGTTTAAGCAACTATTACCAACATTGAGCAACATCATCAGAGGCACACAGACAAGAGTATTTTAAAAAATGTTGAGAGAAAGATTATCTTTTCAATTACATCAGTCCTAAATCAATCAAATGCTAATAGTCGGATGCGTGTTTTAAATGCCTATGTATGATTTATTTGTCATATTTTGTTGAATGTTATTTACATAGAAAAGAATGTTAAATGACTGTCTAATAAATAAAGTACTTTATTATACTATAAGTGTTTGTATTTTGTGTGAAATATTGGATCTGGCCCGGGGCGCTATGATAGAATATCATTTTGGCCCTTTGAGTGAAAAAGTTTGGGCGCCCCTGCTTTAAAGTATGTAAAGCTATTGGAAAAGTGCTTTTGAATATTTATGTCATCTTATAAGATGTTCAGTGGAAAAAAAATTCACTGTGTAAATATACAGAGGTCATTTAGGTAAAAAAAGTTTTTTTCCCTTTCAAAACACTGATTTTAATCATTGTGTTACTTTATCACAAACATTCTGAAATTACAGCTAATCTGCTCTGAGTGCTCCTGTAATCCAGCCGAACATAAAGAAGATCTGACAAGCCTCTTAAAAGTAATGACGGCCAAATGAAACTTTCTGAACTTGTTTCAAAAGTTTTCTTGGATGACATCTAGTGGCATTTAGTAAGAACACCAACTTTAATACACCAGCTTGCCAATTGATGAATAAACTGTCTTTAAACTCATGCCTTGTGTAACCCATGGTTATTTAACCATTTTCCCCTTTTTTATACTTACTCTGGGTAGCTTTTTTCCCCCAGTTATTTTTACTCCTAGTTTCATGTCTTCTTTGTAAATCTCATGAGACTTTGGAACTCTCACAAGATTTTGGGGAAATCTCATGAGATTTCAGAGAGTATGAAAGTGGGAGAACCCAAATGTTTGTAAAAAGCCTGTGTGAACAAAGAAGCTCATGGTTGCTGCAGGTATTTGTCTTGGTTTTTATCTTGAGTATTTCAGTGTCATTCTTTTCCCTTGTTGCCATCTCATATGCTCATATGGTTTGCAGCTTATGGATGTGCTTTGGAGAGAATCGTGATTTGTATGTGATTGTAACCAGGGAACTGGTGAGTAGCTGTTCAGCTCTTAGCCATAAGCTAAGGCTGACTAACAAACAGTTCTGTTGGTTTACTATTTTTTTCTGTTTCATTGTTTAATTTATTTTGATTTATTTGTTGGATTGTTTCACCTTATCAGTTAAGGAGAACAAATTAATCATGCACATGTAGATTTGTTTGAATTGGATTAGGATTTATTTGACTACGTAGCTTTCTGTATGAAAAGGTTAGCATGGATGTTAATATGTGGTCCTGTTATGCAGGCCAGGTCTTTTGGCTGCGATCATCGATTAGATGACCAGATGCTGTTCCTTTTCCACTTGATGGGGGGGATACCATTAGGCTGAGCCCAGGCCTAGAGAACCTAATCATCTCCTGCTGGTATGTTTGGAGTTGTTGCAAGCTATTGCTACAAGCTAATCGCTTTGAAGACTTAACAGGGAAACGGTTTGATCTTTTGGACTACTTCATATCTAATGGACTCATTAACGGACAATGTTGCTGGCTCATCTGGAATGAACGTCTTGGACAGATATGAGTAAAGGCTTAAGACTCTCTGTGTTTTCAGTTAACTTAATGAAGTTTGAAAGTACACTACTGTAAATATTGTAAATAACTGAAAGAAAGCTAATACAACACTTTTAGTTGCAGAGAAATCTGGTTCTCTTGGTTTTTATTAAGCACAACTCAACTTACATCCTCCCTGAGCGAATTTAGGCCATGTCCACACGTAGCCGTTTTTTTTTTTTAACCGTGTATCCTGCCCCAAAAAAATTCGCGTCCACACCACTCCGTATTTTTAAAAATCTCCATCCACACGTAACCGCAGAAGTCTAGTGGTAAGCATGTTATACGTATGCCGAACCTGTAGGCGGCAGTAGTTCCCCCTCCGGGAGGACGATTTCCTGCTCAAAGTTGTCCCACCAGCTGGCTGTGCGTCCCGGTCTGATCCAAAACCGGCGTCTGTGTCTTTGCCGAAAAAATCTCCTTGTAGGCGGAAGAGATAGCTGGTGGACGATGACCGCCCTGAACCTCGTGCTTCGACAGTGGTCCTCTAAACATTGTATTAAATGAGCGTGTAAAACCAAGCAAGCACACAGCGCTCGTAAAACAGATAGCACTAATGCAGCTCTGAGGGCTTCCATGCTGTTTAGTCGTGTAAACACAGGTCGCAGATGTGACGTCAGAGCGTCTGATGCAGTGACGCAGGGCTCAAATCTCCGTTTTCAACCGTCCACACGCAGACACTGAAAACGGAGAAAACGCAAATCTCCACTTTGGCCGGAGTTTTTAAAAAGCTTCGTTTTTGGTGCCGAAAACCTCCGGCTACGTGTGGATGACAGGCCAAACAGTAGAAAAATATCTCCGTTTTGTGAGATACCCGGCTACGTGTGGACAGGGCCTTAGTCTTCTGATCATTCTAGTCTTATCTACATTACAATAAGGTTCATTTACACAACAATTTATATACTCATAAAATGCAAGTGTTACACTTGCTTGGTGTCACTACTACAAATTTCTAAATGTTTCTAAGCATACTGTAGAAAACTACAAATATTTGTTGTATTTTTGGCTGAAATGGATATGAAAATAATAGAAGCATGGAGTTGAACCCAGCCGCATTGAGAACTTTAGCTTCTGCATATGGGTCACCTGTTCTACAGCACATGTTAACCAATGTTGCTGGTTCACATACTTGTTTACTAGTAGTTGCTACTCACCTCCGACACATCAGAGATTCAGCCAGTGATTTGGGTATCTAACGCCTGCTGCACATGACCGCAATCTACTGATCTAAAAGTCATTGGAGGCAGTGTGCTCAGCAGATAGCTCACTGTGTGCATTTTTTTTGGTGAGTTTTCTGCCTCATTAGGGGATGAGGTAAAAATCTAACTGGTTTGATATTTTTCGCCTCACTGTGTGCTATGCCTGAGCTGTGCTTAAGCAAATATTCAAGTGAATAAAATAAATCAAATAAAATATTGAATAAAAACTAATGAAATGAAATAAAAATGACTGAAAAATAAAATCTATTAAATATATATTTTACAGTTAAATAATTTTTGTATTAATGAATGCATTTTTAAAGAAAAATAATGCAACTATCGGGATCACAAGCAGTGATTTCTTGTGCCAGTTCCAAGTCCGGAAAAATGCACAGGGTTGTCAGGAAGGGTTTCCAACGTAAAACTTACGCCAAATTAAATATGCGAATCACAATCAGGAACTCCATACCGGGTTAACAATGCACCACCACCGGTGCTGTGGACCTATAGGGCACGGGTGGAATTTGGACTACTGTTGGTCGATGGAGGAGAGGATGGTGTGTTGGTAGGCGGAGAGAAAAGAGGAAATTCAAGAGCGTGGAACTGAGTAGGGTCTGGTGGACATGATGAAAGTAGATATTCTGTGTTCAGGAGACCAGGTGGAAAGGTAGCAAGGCTAGAAACGTATGAGAAGGATTCAAGTTGTTCTACCATGGAGTAGATGGAAAGGGAAATGGAATAGGAGGTATCTTGAAGGAGGAATTTGCTGAGAATGTTTTGGAAGTGAAAAGGGTGTCAGGTTGAGTCTGAAGCTCGAAATGGAAGGAATAAGGATTAATGTTGTAAGTGGTTATGCCCCACAGGAAAGATGTGAGTTAGAAGAGAAGCAGACATTTTGGAGTGAACTACATGATTTGACACAGGATATCCCAAGAGTTGAAAGGGTGGTGATTGGTGCAGACTTAAATGGATATGTTGGTAAAGGGAACAGAGGAGATTAGGAAGTGATGGGAAGGTTTGGTATCCAGGATAGAAACAAAGGAAGATGGTGGTAGACTTTTCAAAAAGGATGGAAATTGCTGCTGAAAAAACTATCTTCCAACGGAGCAGGAACATAGGGTGACTTATAAGAGTGGAGGTAGGAGCACTCAGGTGGACTACATCTTAAAAAGACATTTTGATCGTAAGGTTAGTGACTGCAAAGTAGTGGTGGGTGAGAGTGTAGCTAGACAGCATTGGATTGTTGTCTGTAGGATGAAACTGACTGTAAGGAAGGTGAAGAGAACAGACACAGCAGAGGACCAAGTGATGGAAGCTGAAAAAAGAAGAGTGCTGTGAGGTTTTCAGGAGAAAGGTAAGACAGGCTCTTGGTGGCCAGGAGGTTCTCCCTCATGACTGGACAGCTACAGCTTTCCAGTCCAAAATTAGGGCGGTCCAAAATTTCCTAGGTGCGCGGTGCGGAAATTTGGGTCTCCAGGGTGGCCGCGCAGAGAGGCATGGTTGCTGAAATGACGTAATTTGGCCACGTGGAGCCGCGTGCAGCGTACGGATGCGTCAAGCACAAACCAAGCTTGTGAGGACTGAGGAGAGAAGACAGAGTACAGGGAGATGCAGCTTATGGGGAAGGTAGAGGTGGCAAAGGCCAAATAAAGGGTGTATGATTACCTGTATGCTAGGTTGGATAGTAAGGAAGAGAATGATTTGTATAGACTGGTGAGGCAGAGAGACGGAGACGAAAAGCATGTGCGACAGGTAAGGTTGATCCATGATGGGGATGGAAATGTACTGATGGATGCCAAGAGTGTGATGGGAAGATGGAAAGAGTATTTTGAAGAGCCGATGAAGGAGGAAAATAAGAGAATGTAGAGTAGAAGAGGTGACTGTTGTGGATCAGTAGAGAGATAAGTAAGGATGAAGTGAGGAAATCTTTGAAGAGGATGAAGATAGGAAAGGCAGTTGGTCCTGATGATATACCTGTGGAGGAATGCAAGTGTTTTTGACTAGGTTCTTCAACAAGACCTTGAAGACTGAGAAGATGCCTGAGGAATGCAGGAAAAGTGTTCTAGTGCCGATCTTTAAGAACAAGGGAGATGTGCAGAATTCTGGCAGCTACAGAGGAATAAAGTTAATGAGTCATACATTGAAGCTGTGGGAAAGAGTTGTGGAAGCTAGGTTTCGGTCAGAAGTGAGCATTTGGGAGCAACAGTACGGTTTCATGCCAAGAGTACTAAAGATGCCATTTTTACTTTAAGGATGCTGATGAAGTACAGAGAGGGTCAGATGGAGCTGCATTGTGTCTTTGTAGATTTAGAGAGATCGTATGACATGGTGCCAAGAGAAGAGCTGTGGATTTGCATAAGGCAGTCTGGAGTGGCAGAGAAGTGTGTTAGAGTGGTGCAGGACATGTATGAGAGTTGTGAGACAGCAGTGAGGTGTACTGTAGGAGTGACAGAGGAGTTCAAGGTCAAGGTGGGACTGCCTCAAGGATCGGCTCTGAGCTCCTTGTTTGCGTTGGTGATGGACAGGCTGACGGATGAGGTTAGACAGTCTCAATGGACTATGTTTGCAATTGACATTGTGATCTGCAGTGAGAGCAGGACGGAGGTGGAGGAAAAGTTAGAGATGGAGGTATGCATTAGAAAAGAGGGGAATGAAGATTAGTCGCAGCAAGATAGAATACATTTGTGTAAATGAGAAAGACAAAAGTGGAACGGTGAAGTTACAGGGAGTGGAAATGAAGAAATGAGAGGAATTTAAGTACTTGGGGACAACGGTCCAAAGCAATGGAGTGTGAAGAAGAGTATGCAAGCTGGTTGGAATGGATGGCGAAAAGTGTAATGTGCGATGAAAGGATTTAAGCAAGAATTAAAGGAAAGGTGTACAAGACAGTATTGGGACAAGAGGTGTTGTACAGTCTAGAGACAGTACCAATGAGACAGAGACAGGAAGCAAAACTTGAGGTTGCAGAACTGAGATGGTTTGGAAATGTTCAAAGGAGAGACGAGGATTATATCGGTAGAAGGATGCTGAAGATGGAGCCACCAGGCAGGAGGCAGAGAGGAAGACCCAACATCAGATTTATGGATGTGGCGAAGGAGGACATGAATGTCAGTTGGTGTGAGGGCAGAGGGTAGGAATAAATGGAGACAGATGATTCGCTGTAGATGCAGGCAGATGCAACACAAGGCTCAAAAACTAAAGGAATGTGAAAAGTTGTTGGCAGCTGTTTAGAAGTAACCTTTTTTCTTTCTCTTGTTAAATTTTAAAACATTTTATTCTGAGAGCAAAAAATTCATGTCTTGAGATTTTGGTTTCAGTCTTTCTTTAACAGTGGAACAAAAATATTTGGAATCTAAACAAACCACTTTGTGTGACATTCAGATATAAACAAACAAAAAACCCATAATGAGTTAACTCAAGTTGAAAAATTTGACATCCACATGAAACTAATAGGCAAACGCATTTGAATAAACCATTTGACCCAACATGCAATCAGTAAAAGTATTATTACATATATAATATCAGAAATGGCTTGCGTTCAGTCTAAGGGAACTGGATTTGGGATGGAACCCACTATGCATGGTGAGGAGCCTTTGTGTCCTAAGATCTGTGGTCTGTATCTCATCCTTTGGCCACCTTATTATTCCTGCAGGATATCTGATCACTGGCAGGGTGTAGCTGTATGGATATTTACACAGGTCCAAAAACTCAATCAGACTCACTACACTGCCCTCACTGTCATGGAGTATTACCGTAATTTAGATAAAAAGAATACAGAGGAACTGTGTTTTTGCTGTTTACCTGTTTAAGGATAAAATTACAAACAAAAAACGGCTCAAATACCTGCAGCAGAGATTTTCTGTAAATAAGCCAGTAACTACTCACAAATAAATTCTTCCTCTTTTGACATAATGATGTGGAAACATGATTAGTCAGCACAGAGGATATCCAGACACGTATCAGACATGCTTAGAAACAACACAGCAGTTTCTTTTACTCTTTCATTAAAATATCACCACTTTATTCTCTAACCTTTTTTTCCTTAAGGACCCCCTTGCCTGAGATCAAGATTCGTGACTTCAACTCCTACCTGCATCCACACATTTAAAGGGATTCATTGCAAAGTTTCAAATACAAAATAACCCATATTTTTGTTCTTAGTCTTGTTACACTGTTAGGTATAAAGACAAGTTTCATTTTTTCTGTTGGATTTTATAAATGCAATATTTACAAATATCATTTTGGTAACCTTAGCGCAGACAAATTATGCTGACCCCCTGCAGTCTCTAGGGACCTGGATCACAGGTTGGGAACCACTGCTCTACACAATATTTAGAGTTTAATTGCAACACACAAGTTCAGTATTTTTCTTTAAAAAATGTTATGTTCTTTTAAATATTTCAACCTGATAAGACATTGAAAACCATAAAGGATGGGGAAAATAGATCCAGTGTTTCTTCTTAAAACTTTGATTTTGTTTCACCTTTCAATTTCCACTCTTCAAATTTTTTTTTTCTTGTTTTTCTGTGTTAATTTGGTGCTCTTGGTTAGATGACATCCTGAGATGTATTTTGATCCTTCTCTGACCATTGAAAAACAGGACAAGTTCTGCATGATTGACAAATACTTTTTGCAGGTTTTTATTTTATAACAAGGCAGCATGGAATATTATGGGGTAAAATAATTTTCACTTAAGTTAAAATAAACATCCCTTTTAGGGTAGAAAAATAGTTATTGTCCTGTTGATTAATTTTTATGATAATTTTAAGTTATTGCATTAAAACTAATATCAATTTTATTCTATTTTTTGTACTATCATGTTTATCTGCGTTTTTGAGCACTTATTTCCTTCTGATCGTCGCTGTAGTTCCACATTCTGTTCACCAGGGGGCAGTGTTTACGGTGTACCAAGACTATGCTAAACTTCCTTTCAGGACTTCCTGTTTCTCCATGCTTCCATGTGAGGCAGGTGTTACGGATTAACGTGTTTTTGTGTTAACTGGTTTCCATCTTCCGTTAGCGTCAGTGGTTGCCAGTAGCTACCACAGATGTTACCGTGCTAAAGCACAACCCTTAGCTGCCCTTGCCGATATCGTTTTGTTTACATAGAATGAAAACAAATCCGACTGTCAATCAGGAGATCATCTAGAGTGTAAAAGTGGTTTATGATCTGTCCTTTTTTCCCCAGGTCAGCTGCACCTACTAAAAGCTGGGCAGAAGAAGGCTTTCCCTGTGCAAAGTTTGCTTTCAGCACTGAAATAAATTGTTCCAAACCGTCTCATTTTATTCCCAGTTAACACGTCTCAGAGAGAGATTAACATTTTACCGAAGCCATAAATTATCCCCCCCAAAAAAGCATACGAGACACGAACTCGTGGCTCCACGATAAAGAAACCAACTGCAAATTCTAAACCTCAGCACAATCACATTCAACTCTCTTCTGACTGCTCTCAGATTGTTAATTTTAACACGATTTTCGTAGTTGGGCGATTTCCTGACAATTTGACAGCCAGATCAACTTGTGACCCTTGTAAACCTCAAAAATCGTAGCTCACAGTAAGATTTCAATGCAGAATCTGCGATCTCTGGTTCCGCTGGGAATGTGTGGGGCAGCCAGACCCAGAGGGCCTTTTTTGTTGCCCAGTATGCAGACGTTGATTATTTGGAACTCAATAAAAAAGGCTCAACTTTGCTTCACCGTGTAGTGCATGTATTTTATTTTAATCCATAATTGGTTTCTTGTGCTGTGACATCCATAGTGGTGCATCTGATTGTGATCCAGCATTTTGTTTCATTGTTAGGAAACAGAATAATCAAACATTAATAGACGTTTAATATACTTCAGTATATATATATATATATATTTCCAAAGATGCAACTACAAGAGAAAACATGACCATAAATTAGGTATTGAAAAATTGCCAAGCTAAACTTAATTCCTGGTTGCTAAGAGATATCACTTTGCTGGATCGAGTATTTTTGACTAAGCTGGAAAGCATTTCGAGGTGCATCTATCCTGAATATTCTTTAGCTATTTCTAACAGAGACGCTAAAAACAATAACCAAACTAATTTTGATTATATTTGGAAAAGGAAAACTCATATCAAAAAAGCTGTAATAAGCAAAGAATATAAATATGGAGGTTTACAAGCCATAGATTTTGATTTCATAAATGGAACCTTAAAAATAAAATGATTTAAGTCCCTTTTTAGGTAATGAAAATCTTTTGTTTCATATTCCTAAAGAAATGTTTAAGAAATTAGGTGGTATTGATGTGTTATTAAGATGTGACTTCACCATTCAAAAATTACCTATTAAACTATCCCTTTTTCATCAGCAAGTTATTTTATATTGGAAAATATTGTACAGCCACAGTTTCACCCCACACAGCACACCAATCTGGAACAATAGATATATCCTGATAAAAAACAAATCCATTTACAATAAAGGATTAATGGATAAAGACATCTGGTCGGTGACTCACTTTATTGATGGAGAGGGTCGTATAATGTCCCATGAAAATTTTTGTTTAAAACATGGTTTACATATCTGTCCGGAATTATTTCATTCTATAACTAATGCAATTCCTGCCACCATTCTGGATTGAATTAAGGTCGAATTAATTAAACTCCCCAATAAAACAATCAGAAGTCTCAGCAGAAGTCTCTTTAATGACATCTCCTATCCCTTGTGCTCTTTCCGAAACTTCATAGCTAACTTCTTCTCAAGGGACATTATATACTCGCAAAGAACCAAGTATCTTAAGTTCCCCATCTCTCCAAAATCTAAAGAAATGCATTTTAAAATCCCAAATGGTATATATCCTTTAAATGAATTTCTACGTCTGCGATTTGGCCTTGACACAAATAGCTCTGTTTTGTAAGGATATAGAAACAACAGAACACTTATTCTTTAGATGCCCTTTAATACATGCTTTGTGGACTGACACTCATGACTGGCTCCATTCTAAGATTCCACTAAATCGCTTTATTCAGAATGATATCATTTATGGTATTACCTTACAAAAGAATGACTTTGATTTTTTTGGTTAACAATGTCTTGATTCTTGTTAAATTTTACATACATAAATGTAAATACAGGTCGGTTAATCCTACATTTTATTTATTTCACAATGATTTTACTTCCTTCGTTAAAGCTTTAAAAAGAATGAAAGGCAAATACGCAATCAAGCTCGATGATTTAATTGATAAAAATGATCTGCTAAAGCGACTCTAGCCCCTGGTATGCTTTCTTACAATGTTTTTTTTTTGTTAAGAGATGCACTATTTTTAGTTTTCTTTTCTTTTGCACCCCTTATGTATCAATGCTACTGCTGAAACGTCATGCTTTTTGTTCTGCATATGGAATTTTGTCAATAAAGTTTGAAGAAAAAGCGGCATGAACCACGTGACTTCCGTATTCGATTCCTTCTAAAGAAGTATATGGAAGTGTCCGGTCCGGACCGGACACACGTTTCGTAGCCTCGGCTCACTATTTCTTGCTCTGATCCAACTGAGGTATCGGTTTTATAAAACCAATGCTCCGATGATCCATTACTAATCCAGAAAAGCCGAATCTGTGAGTATTTTTTGACTTAACCGAAGTGTTGACAGCAATGCATCTCGGGACTTCCTCTTTCTCCATATTTGGATAGGAAGTCTAGTTTTCATGAGATTTTGGTGGTAAGAAATCGGTAAAGAATCATATTTATGTTGAAATATGTTTGGACATTTGTAATGAAGTGAAATGCAGTCAGTTTTTTTTTTTTTTAACACGACGGGGTGTTTCAGACACAGACTGGACAGAAGAGCTGTAGGTGCGGCGCAGGAAGGACATTTCCTGCTGGGGAGAAGTTGAGGAAACATCTGTGCGCTCCAGCATTCAGGGTGAGCTGAGATATTTATGTGGCTTTTGATGTAAAAATAATATATATATATATATATATAATATAGGGTGACAGATTTTCAAAACTAAAAAGTGGGACACCTAAATTTGACAAAGAATGAAAGGTTGACATATCCTCACTGGTGACCTATTGCTTTTTATTGTAGAAAGTGCAAAACTAGTAATACTTGAACATCTATATTCAAAATAAGGACGTTCTTTTGAAATCATTTTCGTGCAACATTTTTATCAAAACAATACTATATTTTTGAAAGACATTTCAGATACAGATAGGATTTTTAAACTGGTTTGATACATCCTTACCCTACTGTTTGTATTGTTTGGGGATCAGCCTTTAAAATCCACCTAAATATTTCTTTTTACAAAAAAAGGTTTTTAAGAATAATTACCTATTCCAAACCCAAGACACCAAGTGCACCTCTGTTTTATAATGTAGAACTTTTTAATGTTTTTAATATACACTTCTCACTTATTTTGTTTTTAAAGTTCTATTTGACACAGATTTGCCTTCTTATGTCATCTTCCTTTTGGGAAAGTCATAGGAACTTTATAAGTTTGATCAGATTTTTTTAAGTTAAAATGTACCGTGGAGAGTTCATATAGTAGCAGCAATAACAAAAGGCAAAAAAACTGACTGTCGTTTAATTACCAACTAAATAAAACAAAGGAACTAGTATAACGCTTTGTAGGCCAGGTCATTAAAATATTGGTAAAACAAACAAGATAGATTGATCTATATGATGGGGGGAAAAAAAACAAAAAAACTGTGTGTATATATATATATTATATTTCATTTAATGCAGCAGCATCACGTTGATTTTAAAATAATATCAAGGCTATAGTGGGGCAAAAAAGTATTTAGTCAGCCTCCGACTGTGCAAGTTCTCCCACTTAAAATGATAGAGGTCAGTAATTTTCATCATAGGTACACTTCAACTGTGAGAGACAGAATTTGAAAAAAAAAATCCAGGAATTCACATTGTAGGATTTTTAAAGAATTTATTTGTAAATTATGGTGGAAAATAAGTATTTGGTCACTTCAAACAAGGAAGATCTCTGGCTCTCACAGACCTGTAACTTCTTCTTTAAGAAAATCTTCTGCCCTCCACTCGTTACCTGTATTAATGGCACCTGTTTGAACTCGTTATCTGTATAAAAGACACCTGTCCACAGCCTCAAACAGTCAGACTCCAAACTCCACTATGGCCAAGACCAAAGAGCTTTCGAAGGACACCAGGAAAAGAATTGTAGACCTGCACCTGACTGGGAAGAGTGAATCTACAATAGGCAAGCAGCTTGGTGTGAAAAAATCAACTGTGGGAGCAATTCTCAGAAAATGGAAGACATACAAGACCACAGATAATCTCCCTCGATCTGGGGCTCCACGCAAGATCTCATCCCGTGGGGTCAAAATGATCATGAGAACAGTAAGCAAAAATCCCAGAACCACACGGGGGGACCTGGTGAATGACCTGCAGAGAGCTGGGACCAAAGTAACAAAGGTTACCATCAGTAACAGACTACAACGACAGGGAATCAAATCCTGCAGTGCCAGACGTGTCCCCCTGCTTAAGCCAGTGCATGTCCAGGACCGTCTGAAGTTTGCCAGAGAGCACATGGATGATACAGCAGAGGATTGGGAGTCATGTGGTCAGAAGAAACCAAAGTAGAACTTTTTGGTATAAACTCAAATCGTCGTGTTTGGAGGAAGAAGAATACGGAGTTGCATCCCAAGAACACCATATCTACTGTGAAGCATGGGGGTGGAAACATCATGCTTTGGGGCTGTTTTTCTGCTAAGGGGACAGGACAACTGATCGGTGTTAAGGAAAGAATGAATGGGGCCATGTATCGAGAGATTTTGAGCCAAAACCTCCTTCCATCAGTGAGAGCTTTGAAGATTAAACGTGGCTGGGTCTTCCAACATGACAATGATCCCAAACACACCGCCCGGGCAACGAAGGAGTGGCTCTGTAAGAAGCATTTGAATGTCCTGGAGTGGCCTAGCCAGTCTCCAGACCTCAACCCCATAGTAAATCTGTGGAGGGAGTTGAAATTCCGTGTTGCTTGGCGACAACCCCAAAACATCACTGCTCTCGAAGATCTGCATGGAGGAATGGGCCAAAATACCAGATACTGTGTGTGCAAACCTGGTAAAGACCTATAGTAATCGTTTGACCTCTGTTATTGCCAACAAAGGTTATATTACAAAGTATTGAGTTGAATTTTTGTTATTGACCAAATACTTATTTTCCACCATAATTTACAAATAAATTCTTTAAAAATCCTACAATGTGAATTCCTGGATTTTTTTTTTCACATTGTCTCTCACAGTTGAAGTGTACCTATGATGAAAATTACTGACCTATCATTTTAAGTGGGAGAACTTGCACAATCGGTGGCTGACTAAATACTTTTTTGCCCCACTGTATATTGCTATCGAATTATCGTTCAGCCCTATTTTACACTACATTGTTAACACTTAGGTTTTTATTGGGGAGCTTTATGTGCATTTATAAGATCAGCATTTTTGACAAGGTAATGTTTGCAAAAACACATTTGAACTAGTTAATGTCATATTTACCTCCTTGTATGAAGATTATTTATTGTCTTATTGTAGATTGCACAATACATCTTGAACTCCTTTTTCAGCTGAATGTTTTTTATTTTATTCTATTTGTTCAATATCATATTTTTAAACCAAAGTTCATATGTGCTCTGTTTTCTGTTTTATTAGGCAAATCCAGATTAAAATAAAATTATAGTTTGCAATGATTTTTAGTTACCATTGTTTATGTTGTGATTCATTGTAGGGGTCTTTAAAAGCCACACCAGCAGAAACATCTGCCTCTCCCAGACGCCACCACTCGTTTATCTGAGCAGCAGTTCATCCATCACTCCGGTTGTGAAGAGGAGCGGTCTGTGTTCAAAGAAATGAATCAGCGGGACAAAGCGCTGGAGGCTGACTTCAACCCCAAAGTTCTGCTGCACAGATTAGGTTTGTATTTTTTCATGTCAGTAACAGTTTAGGAGCAGCATTCAGAGTTTATTGGATTCAGCTTCTTAACAGAAAGTTGGGAAACTAATGTCTGTGTTAGCAGCTTAGCTTGCTAACTGATGGAAGATAGACTGAGTCCAACACAACAGCAAATGAAAGGGCCCAGTTTGATCCATCATATAAATAGTCAATGTTTCTGCTGCACTGATTCAATAACAGCAGGAGAAAACTTTGATTAGCTCCAATTGATAGAAAAAGCTGTTAGCATCAGGACTGCTCTATATATATATATATATATATATATATATATATATATATAGTTATGCTGATGACACAGTAGTAGCAGTATTGTATCAGAAACTGTCTGGCTCCTGTTGGTAACAGGCCAGGGAGTGGTGACTTAATCTCCCTGTGGAAAACCTCACCCAATGTGCAAAGGCGACCAATGATACATAATTATGCAGAAAAGGTCATTGTGATTGCATCATGTAAAATAAAACACAACAAAGGAGGGAACCACAATTATTCCCATCAGACTTTTAACATAAACGATATAGAACTGTCCTTGACAACTCTCCTATAATTTCACTTGAATGGCCAATTATCTGTCCTTTTATCCATAGCCTCACCAAATGCTATTTATGATCATTTGATATAGACTCCCTTTAGAAAGAAAATATTGAAAGTTCATTGCTGGAAGCTCAACGAACGACCTCACTTTGTTAGTATCGTCATGTATCACACAGCATTTTGTACCATAAGTTGTATGTACTTTAATTCCTTTTTTATGTGGATGCATTTCATTGCAGCATACAGCACTGATGCATCAATGTGTTTGTTGTGAAGAAAGCATTTTAAGTTGGGATGCACCAATACCGATATTGGCATTGAGGCCTAAACCGTTCTTATGTATTGTATCTATGAATCAATACTTGAAATGTGGCAACTATGCAATAATTTCACAGAAAATATGTATTTCTCACTTGAAATGTTTTGTGGCAATTCTATGAATATTTTTTATCTTATTCACTATCATTTGTTGTTCCAAGCAGGGGCGAAGCTATGAATGGGGCATGAATAGGCACAGGCCCATGCAGATTGACAGATTTTCCACCCACCAGAGGCAGGGCCAGGGTCGTTTGGGGTTGCCATAGCAACACAAAGATTTGGCCCTAGCGGCTATTTAACCACCTGCGTTATGTTGTAACAGTTAAAATTTAAAATTATTAATGTATGTGCAATGCCTTTTACAGTGTAATAAAGACAATACCTTTTATATCTGGTATTAATTATGATCATACAAAAAACTTCCCAGTTACTTTGGAAGTAGCAGGAGTTGTAATTTGGTGTTTTAAATAAAAAACAAAACAAATTTGCAACTGCTTACTGACACTAAACTATTAAGCTACTGCAGAGAAAATATCCTGGTGCCTTCCCTAACAACTACTAAATGAGGTTCATGATTTGTTAATATATTATTTTATATATTTTATCTTATTTTAATTTTTACATCATTTAATTATGTCTGTCATTGGAGCTTTCTCTCTCAGATGTACAGAAATATAAAGTTTTGTGGTATTTGTCAAGTAAACAGAGAAAAAAAAGTCTCTTTGTACGGCAGCAAAACAATATCTCATCATAAAGTTGCCTACATTAATGCGATCTCTGTCATCTTTCCTTTTTTTTTTCTCCTTCGGTCCTTAACATTGAAACTCAATAGAGATCCATTTATGGAATAAGTATCTACTGTAATAGTCACTTGTAGGTAGGCTATAGATAATGTGGCGTAGCAGAGCAGAACAGGCTGCTCAGGAGAACAGGTGCGTGCCGCAAAGGATTATGGGTAGTGGATTTGTATGTATTGTAAAAGTTTTCTCTGGTTTTAAGTTATAAATTTGTGCTTCAATGTAGTCATCTTAGTTAGCCCTCGAGTTATATTATGGTCCGTGTTTAGTGGTATTTGTCTGTGCACCGTGATAGAGTTAGAGATGGAGGTGCACTATGATCATATGTCTGATGCCAAATTAGTATACTGCAGCTGTGCTTTTTATGCAACCTCTTAAGAAAACTGCTCCCTTGTGGCTGTGTGGTGTAAGTAACACAAGGATTGATTTTACAATGTTATTTCTATCAGAATACTTAAAAGTGGTCTGACAGATTGCAGTGGTCTGACATCAGCATGTACAGTTTTACTGTTGGGCTTTTAGCTTATTTTTGCTCACTACAGCAGGCTAACATTAGCTAACCCAATAAGTGTTTCAGCTGGTCTCCTGTCTTCCTGCTTTATGGCAACGTCCACTCTCCTGCACATCTCCAGAATATTTCTCATATTCTCTGTTGGTTTTGGAGTCTGGCAAAAGCCGCAAACTAAGAGGTATGTTGAACATCACTGTCGTGTCCTGCATTGTTAAATGCGTAGCCTAGCAACGTACACCCTTAAAAGTGTTATAAAGACAAATTATAGTGGTTTATAATCTACATTATGTGTTTCAGTGGTTCCTGCAGACGTTCAGCAGATTTTGCTGGTTAAAGAAGATGATCCTGAAGAAGACAGTCCACGTTTTGACCTGCAGGATCAAAAGCCACTCTCACAGACCCCAAGTGAGGAGGATGATGATGATGATGATGATGATGAGGAGGCGGCGGCGGCGGCGGCAGCAAACCATGATGGCTGGGAACTAGAACACTTAGCAGATTCAAGGCCAAAAACTGAAATGGACAAATTGAAATGTTTTATATCACACAGTTGTGATGAAGATAGTATAACATTAAATGATAATCCAAAAGCAGATGGAAATGAGGGAACACACCCAGTACAAAGACATGTCAGTTGTAAATTGTGTGGGCTCAAATGTAGGTTCAAATCAGGGTTAAATGTACACATGAGAATCCACTCAGGGGAAAAACCGTACAGTTGTGATTTTTGTGGATACAAATGTTGCCAGAAATCAACTTTAGATACACACATTAGAATCCACACAGGAGAGAAACCTTTCAAATGTGATTTTTGTGGATACAAATGTAGCCAGAAATCAAGTTTAAACACACACATGAGATTCCACACAGGAGAGAAACCTTTCAGTTGTGGTCTTTGTGGAAAGACATTTTGTAAGAAATCACATTTAACCAGACACATGAGAATCCACACAGGAGAAAAACCTTTCAGTTGTGATCTTTGTGGATACATATGTAGTGAGAAATCAAGTTTAGACAGACACACGATAATCCACTCGGGAGAGAAACCCTTCAGTTGTGATCTTTGTGGATACAAATCTTGCAGGAAATCAACTTTAGACACACACATGAGAATCCACACAGGAGAGAAACCTTTCAGTTGTGATCTTTGTTGCTTCAAATGTAGCGATCACTCAAGTTTACACAGACACATCAGAATCCACATGAGAAAAAAAAATTATCTTGTGATGTGAAAGATTGATTTATTGACAAGTCAATTTTTTTAAGTAAGAATCCAAAGAGGAAGACCTCTTTTTCAGTTGTTAGTATTTAAAAACTTCTGTTACAAATTTCTATTTTGAAGGTTTTGTGGCCACAATATTCTTGATTTGAAAGTGGACAGTACATAGAAAGGGGAGAGAGAAGTGGGGAAAGACATGCAGCAAAGGTCCTTGCAGAACTTGAACCAGGGACGACCACGTCATGGACTTTGGCCTCTGTACATGGAGTACCGCACTAACCACTGTCCTACGCGATGCCCCTATTTTTTTTTTACTATGTTTTTAATATAGGCATTTTGTGCAATACATTTCAAATAGCCTGCTCTAGATTTTCTTTACTCATGGTAGTGATGGTGAGATGAAGCCTCTTTTTTTTCTTCCAAATTATAAAGTAAGACTAAATTCAAAGGCTGAGATGGGTGTTATTTTGTGCATCTAAAAAAAGAAGAAAGTTCTAACTATTCTGCTATTAATGGAGAATAATCTATTCCCAGTTTGAAATGTCTAGGTTATGTAGTGCTTAAACTAGCACAGATTAAAGACTCTCATGGTTGAGAAAAAAATATCTAATTGCCCATTAGCCATTTCCCAAATGTGAAGCAAGAAAACTAAAACCAACTTCAGCTTCAGTAGTAGGCCAGATACCTCTGCCTGAGAAAAAAAGGAATATTTTAAAGTGTATTTATTTTTTTACATAAGGCAATGTCCTTAGCCTGCAGAGTATATTGAGATTTTGCCCTGAAAAATGTGCACCAATATTTTTAATGTGTCATCTGTACTGTGAAAAATCTGAAATGCAGATATAGGACATGATGTGGGATTTTGTAATTTACCCTGTGTATATTTTCATGTACAATTGTGGCCAAAAGTTTTGAGAATGACACAAATATTAGTTATAATAAAGTTTGCTGCTAAACTGCTTTTAGATCTTTGTTTCAGTTTCTCTGATGTACTGAAATATAATTACAAGCACATCCTATGTTTTAAAGGCTTTAATCGACAATTACATGACATTTATGCAAAGAGTCAGTATCAGCAGTTTTGGCCCTTCTTTTTCAGGACCTCTGTAATTAGACTGGGCATGCTCTCAATCAACTTCTGGGCCAAATCCTGACTGATGGCAACCCATTCTTTCACAATCACTTCTTGGAGTTTGTCAGAATTAGTGGGTTTTTGTTTGTCCATCCACCTCTTGAGGATTGACCACAAGTTCTCAATGGGATTAAGATCCGGGGAGTTTCCAGGCCATGGATTGAATGAATTATTCTTCACCAAACTGTTGTTGGATTGTTGGAAGAAGTTGCTGTTGGAGGGTGTTTTGGTACCATTCTTTATTCATGGATTTGTTTTTGGGCAAAATTCTAAGCGAGCCCACTGCCTTGGATGAGAAGCAACCCCACACATGAATGGTGTCAGGGCGCTTTACTGTTGGCATGACACAGGACTGATGGTAGCGCTAAACTTTTTCTTCCTCGGACAAGCCTTTTTCCAGATGCCCCAAACAATCAGAAAGATGCTTCATCAGAGAATCTGACTTTGCCCTAGTCCTCAGCAGTCCATTCACCAAACTTCCTGCATATGATCAATCTGTCCTTGATGGTTTTTTTTTAGAGAAGTGGCTTCTTTGCTGCCCTTCTTGACACCAGGCCATCTTCCAAAAGTCTTTACCTCACTGTGCGTGCAGATGCCTTCACACCTGCCTGCTGCCATTCCTGAGCAAGCTCTGCACTGGTGGCACTCCGATCCCACAGCTGAATCCTCTTTAGGAGACGATCCTGGCGCTTGCTGGAGTTTCTTGGACGCCCTGAAGCCTTCTTAACAAGAATTGAACCTCTTTCCTTGAAGTTCGTGATAATCTTATAAATTGTTGATTTAGGTGCAATCTTAGTTGCCAAAATATCCTTGCCTTTGAAGCCATTTTTATGCAACGCAATGATGGCTGTACGCGTTTCTTTGCAGGTCACCATGGTTAACAATGGAAGAACAATGATTTCAAGCATCACCCTCCTTTTAACATGTCAAGTCTGACATTCTAACCCAATCAGCCTGACATAATGATCTCAGTACATCACAGAAACAACTGAAACAAAGATCTCAAAGCAGTTTAGCAGCAAACTTTGTGAAAACTAATATTTGTTTCATTCTCAAAACTGTTGGCCACAACTGTAGATGAACATTTGAACAATATTTTACTTACACGTTATAATCATTCACTTGCAAAGCACCATGGAGGGCTCTGAAAATGTTGAGGGCATTTTCAAGTGGATATTTATCCAGGCACACTGGCTACTATCCAGGGCTGGACTGTGACCAAAAAGTGTCACTGGCATTTTTGACCATGGCAGCTGACCGTAATAATTTACAAAATGTGAAGAGCAAACAGCATACAAGAGGATATTATTATATTATTTTGTTTTAAAAATCACATTTTAAAACAACTGCAGCTTGGAGTCAGATTGGATGTCAACGACACTCTGTTAAAGATGTCTTTTCTATGTCTTATGAAATAGTGTTTGTAAAATAGTCTACACAAGTATGCCTTTAGTATGCACATATATCCATGTAAAACTATGAGCTCTAAACGTGGCACTGAGGGAAAGAATAAGCAGAGTTGAAGTCAGGAATAGTAGATCAAGCTGGTGAATGTATATTGTCAAAGTCGATTCATTTTACATATGCAAAGAAACTACATTTTCACACAAACTGAATTTGCTCCTCTTTCCATGTAAATCCTAAAAGCAGGATGAACGAAAGAAAAGAAAACTATCCATTTTATAGTGGATAAAACAGCAAAAAATTAAGATTTCTAAAGGGAAATTAGATTTTTCTATCAACAAGGCCTCAATGATTTTTTTGTAAAAACACAAAACAATAAAATAAAAATTGTTGGAACTAAAATGCCTTGCTTAAATCTCTAAATTCTATAGGTCCATGCGTGTTACTTCATCAGAGATCACAGAATTGAAATCCAGTTCTTTAACTTTATTAAAACCGATCAAATATTCAGTTACACGGCCATTGACTCTGGGCCAGTACATTAAGACTGAGCCAGTTCGCATTTTGGAACATCACATTTTATAGCTTACAACATGTTTAAAATATCTTGGCATTAACTTTGTCTCACATTCAATTAATCATCAACATTACCATACATGATGTGTTCATAAAATTCACAGTTTCATTGGTCCTTCAAAAATGATGCATTCATGATATATTAACATAATGGGAGGTCTTTTCTTCAACCAACAGTGATGTAGTGCAGAACCTTTCCGATGAGGATTTTATTACCTCACAAAAGTTCACAAAACGTTTAAGGAGAAGTCTGCTTATCTGATAGCTCATAAAAATAGTCTAAAAATGTTTCTAACTAATCCCCTAGACATCTGCTGAGGTCTTAGAACAATAAAACAGTTGGGAACTTCCTTAAAAAAAAGATCACTTGACCCATACCTTCGCAAATGTATTACCCGTGCACCCTCTACATAAAATGGTCTCTGTTCATCTTCTGGAATGCTCACACCCCCTCCGTACACAACTTATAACTCATGACACAAGCCGCAGGCTTCATTTTAAGCAAAGCCTTAGTTTTCTTTCAACTCAGCATACTGGATGTGAAAAAACAGAATGTATTAAAATTAATGACCCTTTAAGAAAACAGAAAATATTAAAATGAATCCTTTACCAGACACCACTGTAGTACTCAAGCTGCATACAGGACAACATATCTGGTACAACAGAAATTACATTTCCATAAATAAATAGATAAGCACAGTGGTCAATGAGGACTTACCCAGCTTTAGAGTCGCGTTGAGGATTTCGCCGTTCGGCAATAACCCACGGTTGGTGTGAATCACACTGATTCTGCTCGTCTGACCTCCACTTTGAGCACCTACACGGCTTTCTGTTTCACAAAGATCAGCGTAACTCTCCTTGAAACAACATAATTTCAGGCCTCCAGGCTTTTGGAAGGAGTTAATTTTTTTCATGAGTGAAGTGTCGGCTTTGGGAATAGGGATAAATGTCTCCCCAGCGGATTTGGGGCCAGGACACCGGTGAATCAAATTAACGTCTTTCACATATCTAACAGTGGCTTTAAATAACTGCTATTTCAGGTCAATAGAGATTTCAAGTTTCTCTCTAAACTTCTCCCAGTTTTCAAACATTAAAGTGGTTATATATTGGGGATTTCGCCTGCTAAGTTTTTGTTGAGTCTCTATAAGGGTCAAATCAAAACGCGTTCTCCGTTAACGATTCCAAGATGTAAACATCTTCAAACTATTAAATAATCATGAACTCTGTTATTGATAATTAGCATTCTATTAATTAAACTTGCAATAGTGATAAGATCTTTAAAATATTCAGATTGCTGACAAAGGTGTAGATTCTGAGATGTGTGGTAGTGAGAGGTCTGTTTAGAAAAACTGAAAGATTTAATCATTAGTTGTATCTACAGAGCGCCTGCCTTATATAGAGAAATATTTATCAATTTTATGGAGAAACTTCTCAAGGCGACAGATCAAAATCTTGTTCATCTGTGGGGATTTGAATTTAGATCCATTGAATCCTAATAGATCTAAAGTGAGAGAAGAATTCACTGACTTAATATTAAGCATGAGTTTATATCCATTAATCACCAAACCAAGTAGAATCACTTCTCAAAATGTCACATTAATGGATAACCTTCAAACATACTATGGTAATAATGGTAAAAGGCCTACATTTGTACATGTTGCACTACATTCAGTCATTCACACACTGATGGTGTTGAGCTACATCATGGCTACAGCTGTCCTGGGGTACGCTGACAGAAGTGAGGCTGCTGTACACACAGGCATCACCAGTTCCTCTGACCACCACCATCAGGCAAGGTGGAGGTATTGTCTTGCCCAAGGAAACAACAACCAAGACAGAGTGGGGCCTCAAACCAGCAACCCTACGGATACAGGACACACTCCTACCACCTGAGTCACAGCCGCCCAGATCATACTACAGACAACGTTACACTGAGTGGGTTTCTTCTGAATGATGAGGACGATTTTTAATTAGATATGAAAAAGGGAGATCATGTCAAAGTGGGATCATTTATGCAGAGCTCCTCAGTTGTCTATAAGTGGATTTAGCAGTGACTGTAATCTGCAGGTCTTTATTTGGGATATTGTGTGCAGGGCTGCATGTTTGCATGGATTTGTTTTGGTTTTTTTGTATTTTTGATATGCAGTAATGGACTCCTGATTGAGGGCAGCTGCACCTCTAATGATCCCACACCTTCTCGGGTTTGGGATTGGTCCGCACGGGTTTTTGGACCCATTATAATGAGAGACAGAGGGGGATGAACGCAAGAAAAAGGCGACAGAGCAGAATGTGGCTGGCACAGACCTGCTCTACCAGAAGGAGTCTAACTTGGCGCATCAGGAAAGGTTTTGGATCTGGAAAAGGCGGAGCCCGGCAAAGAAGGACCCAGGCATGAGAGGCAGATACAACACAACGCTCACAAAGTGCTAAGTAAAGGAATGTGAAAAGTTGTTGACAGGTGTTTAGAAGTAACCCTTTTTTTCCTGCTGTTAAATGTTAACATTTTTTATTCTGAGAAAAAAAAACTTTAATTTCTTGTGATTTTGGTTTGAGTCTTTCTTTAACAGTGGAACACAGAAATTTGCTGGAATCTAAACGAACCACTTTGTGTGACAATCAGATAAGACAAACAAAAGAAAACAATGAGTTAATTCCAGTGTAAACCTGTGACATAATAAGTCAAGGCATTTAAATAGATCATTTTATCCAACATGCAGTCAGTATATATATAATATGAGAAACGGCTTGCGTTCAGTCCAAGGGAAATTTGGGATGGAACCCACGATGCATGGTGAAGAGCCTTTGTGTCCTAACATCTGTGGTCTGTATCTCATCCTTTGGCCACCTTATTATTCCTGCAGGATATCTGATCACTGGCAGGGTGTAGCTGTATGGATATTTACACAGGTCCAAAACCTCAGTCAGACTCAGTAGACTGCACTCACTGTCATGGAGTATTACTGTCATTTGGATGAAAAGAATACGGAGGAGCTGTGTTTTTGCTGTTTACCTGTTTATGGATAAAATGACAAGAAGACAGCTCAAAGACCTGCAGCAGTGACTGTTTTCTGTAAATGAGCTAATAACTACTTACAAATAAGTTCTTCCTCTTTTAAAATAATGATGATTCGGAAACATGATTAGTCAGCATGGAGGCTATCTAGACACGTATCAGACATGCTTGGAAACAGCACAGCAGTTTCTTTTTACTCTTTCATTAAAATATCACCACTTTATTCTCCAACCTTTTTTTTCCTTAAGGACCCCCTTGCCTGAGATCAAGACAAGCCTGGACCCTCGACCTCAACTCCTACCTGCATCCACACATTAAAAGGGATTCATTGCAAAGTTTCAAATGCAAAATATTAACATCAATTTTTGTTCTTAGTCTTCTTACACTCTAGGATATATAGACACGTTTCCTTTTGACTGTTGGATTTTATAAATGTAATATTTATAAATATCATTTTGGTAACCTTAGGGCAGACAAATTATGCCGACCCTCTGCTGTCTCTAGGGACCTGGATCACAGGTTGGGAACCACTGCTCTACACAATATTTTTAATTTTTTGTGTTCTTTTGTTAGTATTTAAATCTCATAATAAGACATTTAAAACCATAAAGGATGAAAAATAATTGATCTCCCAACTGTTCATCCATCACTCCAGTTCTGAAGAGGAGTGGTTTTAAAATTTTTCTTTTATTTCACTTTACTCTTCAATATTTTTGTTGTATTTCTGTGGTAATTTGGTGCTTTTGATTAGATGGCATCTTGAGATGTATTTTTGATCCTTCTCTGAAGATTCTCAGGTCTGAAGCAACAGATTGAAAAACAGGAAAAGTTCTGCATAACTGACAAATACTTTTTTGAATTTTTGCAGGTTTTTATTTTATAACAAGGCAGCTTGGAATCTTATCACTTAATCTAAAAGAAATATAGAAAAATAGTTAATGTCATGTTGATAACTTTTTATGTTGTTGCAGAAATATTATTGATTTATTTTATTCTACTGTTTATTTGCGTGTTTTGTGCCGTGACACTCTTGCATCATCGCCTGAAGGCCGTCTCAACAGCCTCATTACAAAATCTGTATCAGAAAGTGTTTAAAGGAGACATATTGTGAAAAAAAATCCCTTTTCCTGGGATTTGGGGTGTTATTGTGTGTCTCTGGTGCATATTCATGCATATAAATCTAAAAAAACAAAAAACATCCATGCTGTTTTGAGTGATATATGGTTTTCTTAATTGATCCTGCATTCAGTCTCCGATTGAGCTGTTCAAAATCTGTCCGGCTTTCTACGTCACAAGCCGGAATATTGGAATATCCACACCTCCTCTGAGCTGCCTCCAGCCACCATCTGATTGCTGCCTCCACCCACCAGGTGATTGCTGCCTCCACCCACCAGGTACAGCAGTAACCAACATTTTCCTTGTTCAGATTAGGAAACACCATGTTGCAGCTCCACGCAAAGTGCTCCGTTTTTGGCTGCACAAAAGAGCTCAAAACACTTTTGTCGGGTCCCATTGGAAGAGGACAGAAGAGCGGCATGGGTTGACTTTATTTTTGATGGTAAGATGCTGGCGGTAAGGGTGGGGGAGGCTGGAGACCTGCCGCCGCACGGAGCTCAAAGAGCGGGGTCTCTGCGGTGCTAGAGAGCTGGAGTCAGCTGATGGAGCTGGAGGGATTCAGAGTCGGCGTCTCAGGAAGATATCAGAGTGCCAGGTAAGCAGTTAAATCTATTCTTTTAACTTGAAGTCATTTCTTCAATAACCATTCAGAAGTATTTTTGCTGAATTCTCTGAGTATCAGGTTCTCACACATATATATACATTGGGGAGTGGAATTATCAGAATAAAAATATTTTGAGTTAATTTTCAATTAAATTAAAAATACTTTATTGATCCCATGAGGGGAAATTCAGTAGTTTACAGTACAACCTGTCCACAGATCCATGTCACTGAAAAGCAGCACTCCCATCTATATCATTATTATTATTATTAACGATGACAGAGTAATTGCAACGTGTATGTAATAAAATGTTTATCATGTCTGGAGTTAATTATCTGAGTTGACCACACTGGTGTTAATCTAACTCAGATCAGAATTCAATAAACTTCCATCCTTGATATTCAAAGTCAAATGTTCTTTTTTTGCTGTTAACTGAACGAGGAGTGCCAGTTCAGAGTGAATTGAACTCCTTCCAGACAAAATTAAGCTCCACATTTTGTGCACAGCAGTGGAAGGAGCAGATTCCATTATCGTGTCATGTACGTCAAAGTGAACTCTCCCAAACTCTGTGCTTGTGATGCAGGTGAAAGACTTGTAGCAATACTGATCTTTGTCCATAAATCCAGCAATGAACATGTAATGGGAACATCAATGAAAAGAGACCAATTGGGAGAAGGTTGTACACCGCAAAGACTTATGGGTAATGTGTTTGTGCTAATTGTATAAGTTCTCCGTTATAAATTATAGTTGGTGCCCCAAATGTAGCTGTGCTCCTTAGTTTTCCTTTTGTTATGTTGTTGTCAATTTTTGATGGTTAATATCCGCGGACCAGCAAAGAGACGGCGGGGTGCGGGAGTTAGTTGTCTGCTTTGACCCTCAAAAATATGAGTGTGAAAAGCTGAAATGGCCTTGCTGTCCTAATTACTGGCTTCATGGGTTGTTTGCCGTCATAAGTTAAGTCAGGATAAATGGTGAGATGTATAGGTGTTCATGTGGTCTCTTCCTCTAGATTGTGAAAGATGTATACAGTAATACCATTAGTGTGAAAAATAAGGTATTTTCTGTTTATATTTTTTAGTTTAATTTGTAAAAAATAATGGGGAGTGAAAATTAACACACACAGAACTAACTTTTGAAATTCCTTTCAAGTGTCCATTTTGTGTAAATGTAACACTAATATAGTGTACTTTTAAAGCTCTAGGGCTGTTAGTTTTGTACATGTAACAAAATATGGTTTTGAACACCAATTGGCGTACAGATTTTGACTATTTTAAAAGTGTTAATTTAACACTTCATCAGTGGTTACCATATAAACCCTGCATGAGAGTTGATTTTAACTATGATAGTGTTAAATCTGCACTTTCAACTTTGCTGTCCAGGAGACTCCCCTCCTACAGGAGCAGATTCTGGTTCAAACATGTTTGGTTGAAGTCTTTTTTTGTTGTTGTATGGTTTTATTCCCTTCTTTGTGTGTATGGTTGAACACTTTTTTGTATGGTTGAGCTACTGCAGCAGCCATGTCCATAACTTTCATACATAGTGGTAACAGTCACCTTGTGAGTGGTGGGCGTGAGCAAAGGTTCTGGAAGTGTTGGGCGTTGCCAAGTTAACAGCAGTCCATATAATATGTAATGAGCAGCAGAAAACAGCACAATCTGCAAGGGGCAGAAAATGAGGTAAATAGAGGTTGGTAACTATTGTTTCCTACAAGTTATTTCCAGGAAAAAACTTCAGAAACATATTTTCTAGAACTCATAGACCTATTTTAAATAGTGGAAAAATAGTCATAATATGTCTCCTTTAAGTATACTGAGGAGGAAGCCCAAGAACCAAACCAATCAGTAACAAAGAGGGATAGAGCTGGTGGAGACATTTAGTAGCTGGGCCAAGAACAGAATGACAGGGAGAGGGAAAGAACAGGAAAAAAAGAAGAATGAGGACTAACTTTGAAATAAGATAAGAGATCTGAGGAGGATTCTTCAAAAAACTGAAAGGAGCAACAGAGATGAAAAACAGAAGGGAATACTATTAGGAGAAGTAAATGAGGAAATAAAGTTAAAAATAACTAACAAAGAATGATTTACGAAGGAAACACAAAAGATATCAAAACAGAAGGTGGAAAAAATCTAAAAATGTTTATATTTTGTTTTACATGTAATTGTTGTGATTTACTTCTATGGTACAAAGTTTATTTTATTTAATTTCGACTGAGTAACCTGAATATTTTCTGGACTGGTGACTGTGCAATTACCTAGATGAATTATAAAGGCAATAACAAGGTCAGCTTTCTATCACCTGACGAACATTTCTAGGATTAAAGGAATGTTGACACAAGGAGACCTAGAAAAACTCATCCATGCGTTTATCTCTAGTCGCCTTGATTACTGTAACAGTATCTTCACAGGTCTACCTAAAAAAAATCAATCAGACAGCTGCAGCTGATCCAGAACACTGCTGCTCGTGTTCTCACTAGAACCAGCAAAGTAGAACACATCACCCCAGTTGTAACGTCCTTACACTGGCTCCCTGTAGCTCAGAGAATAGACTTCAAAGTGCTTTTATTAGTTTATAAATCATTGAATGGGTTAGCAGCAGAGTAGGTTAGAAATCTGCTATCGTGGTACAAACCATCCAGCTCAATCAGGTCCTCCAGCTCCAGTTTACTGATCGTCCCTAGAACCAGAACCAAACATGGAGAAGCAGCTTTTAGTTTCTATGCTCCTCATATCTGGAACCAACTACACGGAGAATGCAAAGCTGCAGAGACACTGACCTCTTTTAAATCTAAAATTAAAACTTGCCAATTAAGACTTGCTTATGAGTAACTGTTTTAACTTTCTTGTGTTAAAAACTGTGAGTTTTCTTCAGCAAGATCAGTTAATGAACTAAACCTGTTTTTTACTCATTTGTCCCTACATTGTTGTATTTTCTTGATTATTTTCTTATTGTAACTGCTTATTTGTATTCTAATCATATGTAAAGCACATTGAATTGCCCTGTGTTGAAAGTGTGCTATACAAATAAAATTGCCTTATATTTATCTGAGTGTGAACTTTTACAATAAAACTATAGATTCTCAATGCACATAATTTTGGAAAACAGACTGGTGATAACCAGCAACTGAACATCCATCTTCTTGTGGTTCATCATCCTCAGGCCAGATTATTTTCTAAAGAACCATCTTTATAAAAAAAATAAAAAAAACTGTTATGTGACAAAACGAAGATAAAACAATATATGTAATAATAAAATAGATAAATCTGACCATTTAAACATACCTGGGCACTGCATTTAGCCATTTTGCCGCATGGGAAAACCGCAGGAGTGGCTGTAACATTGGCTCTTTCAAGCCCCGCCTCAGCTGCTGTGTTTGTTGGAAGGTTCGTACGAGGCGCTACAAATGAAACTCGAAATATTAGAATATCATGCTAAAGGTTTTTTTCTGTAATTAAACATAAAAAGGTGAACAAAAACATGATACAGAATCATAACATGCAAAGCAAGATTTTTAATGCCTGTATGTGTTATAATTTTGACGATCATTGAAAACCCCAAATTAAAAATCTCAGAATAAGAGAATATTGTGAAAAGCTTAAAAATTTTAGGCTCAAAGTCTCACACTCCAATCAGCTAATTAGTCCAAAACATCTACTTGGTATTAGAGGTGAACAAATGCAAATCTCTCTTCTTGCTCCTCAACATCTTCTCTGAAATCAAGTTTTAATTTTACATTTGGCTTCTCTTCATTATGATGCAGTAAATACTTTCTGTACAGGGTTGATGCCCTCTTAGGGGCTTTATGTGTTTTCCAGGTGGAGATTTTTATTTAAATCTTAAGTCCATCCTGGCCTGTCCTCCTGCTTGTACAAAATATAAAAAAATAATATCTAATTGATGAAGCATATCATTATTAATCACAGTTCATAGTCCTGGTAGTATTATTTCAGATGCAGCAAAGGTTGCGAGGTTAAGATTTGAAGTAGGGAAGCACAAATACTGATACTGGTATCGGTGCTGATACCGTTCTAATTTACTCATATTAGTATTTATTTAAATGATACCATGATACTTAAAATGTGGAAACTCTGCAATGTGGAAACTCCATTATATTAACAGAAAATGTCTATTTTTTCATTTAAAACAAATAGTTGTGGCCATCTTCATTAATATTTTATTTTTATTTAATTCACCATCATTTGTTGTAACAAGTGGGGAGGAAAATAAATAATAAAATAAAAATAATCTTCCAATTCATTGCTTTATTTTGTGTGTATGGTACAAGTATTGGCATTGGTACTCAGATCAAAGTATTGGTATCGTATTGGCTTGAGAAAAGTGATATTGTTGCATCCCTAGTTTGAAGGACAGCAATGTCAATGTTTGGGGACCTCCGGAGGTCCTCAGGAAGATCCTTGCCCCTGGTTTGAGCAAATTTGTGGGCTATAATTACATGATATTAATAATAATAGATTGTGATATAAAGTGGCATGAAACTCCGGGGCTGAAAACGTGCGGCCTATACCTTAGACCGGCTACATCTGAACTGTAAGCTTACCCATCTCACATCATCCCTTTACCTCACACCTGTTCCCACCTTCTCACTTCCCTCTGCAGTTTCCCAGCTTCCCGATCCCAGCACCATTCAGATCCATTGATATTTCACATCATGGTTCAATAAACTTCTTAAATCGACCCTTTCTCCTGGGAGTTCCTTTGAAGTCATAGCCTCTTCTTCTGTCTGAAACTTTCCGTTACCTAAGGAAACTTTTCAGAGACTTCTGTTTTTAATCATTCTGCTAGCTTGTGGGGTTGTTTTTAGTGGCGACCTATCATGTGGACGAGGAATGAATTATTGAAAGATGTAAGAGAGAGAATCCAGCCATTTTTCAAAATAAAACACAGTTAAATCTCAGATGATAAATAGAACGGAAATACTTCCCCACAGTGCCGGGGTCCTGGGCTGGAGACCCGGTAAGCCCCTGCCAAAACCCGGGCTTGGGTCCATGGCTGGTCTTTACAAAAATAGTGCAGGTGAAATGTTAAGCAGTTTAGAGAACATTATACAAAAATCAAACACTTTGAAAACTCTCTTGAAAACTCTCGCCCATTGACAGCTGGAGATAGGCACCAGCCCCCCTGCGACCCCTTAAGGATTAAGCGGTTCAGAAAATGGATGGATGGATGTTTAAGCATTTTGAAGTCTGTTCTATGCCCAAAAAAATAAAATGTAGAAGTGGTTCGGGTTCCCATGAGAATCTGGCCTTAGTATATAAACTAAACTGGTTTATCATGGTTATGGGCGAACTCAGAGCTTCATGCACTGTTTGATAACATCAATAAACACTACTGATGGATATAGGAGGCCTCACATATAGTAAATATAATGAAGCAGCCTCAATACTGTCACTTTGTTGATCTGCTGACACCTGCTGGATGTTAAATTTCCTTGCAGGCAACCTAATTAGGAGATACAACACTCAAAGTAATTGTATACCATATTGTACACTGCATTATTAAATATCTTTGTGCAATTTCAAAATATCTTTAAATGTACAATAAGATAAATACTGTTACTGTGCGTCATTGTGAATAAAGTGACCATGAAGATGTTGTATCATGTCAGTGTAGCTGTATTGATACACACCGACACAAGATGTCTCTCTCTGAGCTAGATGCATGGCGCTGAGCCATCATGGTTTCTCGATCCATCACTGGAAAATACTGCCGAGAGGCTGAGGTTAGGTCATTCATGTGGGCATTCATAGTGGACAAACAGAGCCAGGTTTGCTCTTTTACAGTGAATTATGAAACCTTTGCACTGCAATGGGGAGCCTAAATCCCGCCCTTCTCCTTCCAGTCCATGGGTCCCCTACTGCCAAAATAAATTAAAGTCTATAGAGCGATAAAAGTTATTTTCTGATCCCAATTGAAATGCCCCGTGGATCAAACATATGATGTCGGTGAATTTTAAAGACTAATTTTGATGCAGAGAAAACACAGATTTTCAACCGGTGGCAAAAGTTACTTTAGGTCTTGTGTAAAAACGTTTAGCGGACTGCAACTGCAGAAGAAGGAGAGCAAGGGTCGTAGCCTCCATGACGAAGAAAGGAGCATTAAACATGGAGAAAACCACTATAAATCTAACCATGTGGAAAGTAGCAGCTATGTCGGGGTTAAAGCAGTCGGTGGAGTGAGAGCCAGCATGGAAGAGAAGCTCTATAAGGTCTTGGTGAGTTTTTTATGTGCTATAGCTAGTGCTAGCTCACATTAATTGCGTGATGTCATATATGTGACTTCTGACTTGTAGGCATTTTAATTGTGAATTTGTAGAATCAAATAAATCCCAAATCACTTGTCAAACACAGTCTAAACATACATCATTAGTTATCATTTAAACCGAAGTACAACATATGTGTGATTCATGACTTAAGACAAAGCGGACCAGAAAATAACTTTTATCGCGCCATTGATCTTCCATTCATTATTTTTTTTTCGGCCAGGGGACCCACGGGCCGACCTGAAGGGGAGGATAGGCTACCCATAGGATCAGGACTCTTCTTTTGCAAACAAGTTTCCAGAAAGCAAACAGTCTTTTTTTTAAGTTTTTGGGAAGCTTAATTTGTAAGATGTGGTACAGAGAAAAAGTAACAGCCAGGGAAAGGGAGATGTCTACACCGCCATCATCTAGGAGTATCTCTTTATTATCCATCTTCACTATGAGTTTAGTTTGTGTTTGAAACACTGAATCCTATGAAATGTAATCATAAAAAGCCCCTTAAGATATGAAGAGAAAATATATTAAGACACCTTTGTTAAATGAAACGACAATTTAAAACTAAGTTGAAAATATTTCCCATCTAGAGGCATTCAGCATGAGAACTATAATGATGCACAATATAAAAAAGCATTAACTTAGCAAACCCCTTTTTCTTATTTGAATTGCATTGCTGAGAGTGAAATAATACTAAACTAAATCACAGAATGTGGGAAAAAAACACTTGACCTTGTCAGAGTCAAACATTTGCTGTGGGTCCTCTTTGAACACTGAATGTGTTAGGAGAGCTGCAATGCTGACAATCTGACCTTAAAAAAATACATATAGAGGAATTGTAAAGAAAAATATGAGGATCTGAAATAACATGCAATTGAGCATGGTAAACTAAAATGCATAACGTTACATAAAAGTTGTTAAAGTTACCAAACACCTCTTATTCCTCTTCTTTCTCTGAGGCACAGACAATTATCCTTGAAGCAACTTTTAGAAGCTTAGTCAACGCTGTTTTTTTTGACATCTTGGCAAGGTTAATGACCTTGTTTTTCTTTGCACTAGAATCTAAGACTCACAAAGTATGACAAAAAATGGTAAACAAAATTTAGAAAGGTAAGGTAATTTAATTTTTATTGCACAGCTACAACAACAATACAACTCCAGGTGCTTTACATGTTTTGATGGTAAAGAAACCAAACATATGATAAAGGCATGAAAGGCAAAAACAGCAATTAGGAATAAAACATAAAAACTTTGAAAAGAAAAAAATAGAGAGCAATTAAAATCGTTAAAATCCAATTAAAATCAAAGGAAGCTTTAGGACTAACAAACATTATTCAAAATGTACTTTCTTTTGCCATCAATTTGTTGAAGGAACAATCATATTGTACATTGACTTAGATATATATTGACCTCTAACTTAATTAGATGCAATCCTTCTGGAGCCAAAAGAACTCTCTCAAGTCAAAATGAAACAACAAAAGATTTTCTAGAAAGGTAAGACTGAAATCAAATAATTACTGGAGAGATGTAGGGATATTAAATATTGTTTGTGCATTCTTCCCATCAGGTAGCTAATCAAAAGAAGGCTGAGGCCCATCTAACTTGTGGGGGGCCACCACCATCTCCCCTCACCAGTTGGCTCAGTAAAGGCAGACCAGACGTTGATGGCATTCCTGTGAGCACTAAATCATCTTTTTTCCAGTGACTTTGTTAAATGGAAGTTTAAAATATAGACTAATATATTCCAATTAAATAACTATAATTGCTGACAGTTAATAGCATTTTAATGCACTTGGCAACAGTCATTATTTCACAATGCAGGATTATTTTATTTAGCTGCATATGATGTGTTCTGTAATCTTATTTGAAATACTCTTACATGTTACTAATATGTTTTTGAAATAGTTTTTGATTGTTTGTAATATGTAATGGGCTTTGTCCTACAGTTTCTGGTTGACAAAGTTAAAGTTATTTCGACAAAATATAGGATAATCTGTTTTTCCACGTCCAAAGAATCATCATTTAAAAGTTCATGCCATGCTCAGAACCTCTCTGGAACAAACTTACCCAGAACATAACCTGGTCTGGATGAGGTTGTGTTCAGATATTAAGTTGCTATGGTTATTAACATACCCTGAAAGATACCTCAGTTTTCGGAATCAAAATTGAGGTTATCCACAAACGTACCCTCAAACTTATACGGTCATGGCACATAACATGCTTTCTGGAGCGGACCCCAGGATACAAGTTAAATTTCAGGACAGATTTATACTGTATAACACCAACACTAACATTTTATCATATAAATGTCTATCCCAGAAGTTGAAAGCTGTAAAATAGCATGATATAGCCCCAGTCGAGCAGCAGTGGAAGGATCAAGAACCTGGGAGCGGAGAATCATCTCCATCGAGCCCAGCATGAGTGAGTGCAGGTTGGATTATGATCTCCGAGCTAACGGGGGACTGCTTGGAATACGTGTTCAGCCTGGCCTCCAGTGGAGCTGGGACTGCTGCAGTGAGGGTTTGGAGAGCTAAAGACTCAGTCGAGCTGAGTTTATGCCGCGAAGGTCCAAGCTTTGCCCGCAGACACACCAACTACTAAGCTGAGCGGCTGTCCGTCAGTCTGTGGTTAGTAAAAGTTTATAAGACAATATGTGTCAGCATCACTGACACGTCCGCAGGACGTGCTGTGGTGGAGACATTACCAGGCCTGGGTGTCTGGTTGAGGAAGCTGTTCATTGCTCACTTCTCGGCGGAGAGAGCAGGGTATTTTGCGGCCACAAGGTCTCTTTTAAGAGCAACCGACAAACCTCTTAAGAGCATTTCTGTCTAAATAGTTCAACCTCTTCATAATGTTTATTTTTTTATCCCTGTCTCTGTATAGAAACCAGCTGGTGTCATGCAGCTTGCGGTGATTAGTCACAGTGTTTATCAGTTTACATGTCCTGCTGATGCTGTCACTCCATTCACTCAGTTGCAGAACCACTGACACCCATCAGCTAATCGTTGTTGCGGCGCGACTTGAAGCTGGAGTTCGAATCTTTCTGACTTGAGCTGCAGACGCGATAAGCGAGAATGCACAAAATGCAGCACAAAAAAAAGAAAAGACGCATTTCTGTTCGCGATTCAAAAGCATCAGTCGCGCTACTTGGTCGCACAAATCAGGCAGAAAAGCTTTTTCGCGACACAAATCTGCTTCTGCTTTGTCGCGGGATCCCCAGTCACACTTCATCGCGCTCCACCATTGACTCTACATGTAAACTGAACTCTCTGGTCGCATTGGATGCTTTTGGTGTATGAGCACCGTTAGAGTATTCCTTGGGAAGTTGTTCTGAGATGTGTGAATATAATTTTATAAGTTTTTAAGCTTATATCGTCCAGTGAAGTACCTTTATAGTAAGTAGTAGAATATTGAGCTTCACAATGCAAGGAGACCTCTTTTTCAAGGGAGTCCAAGAGGCAGCAAGGGAGTTTTTAGACAATTTGTTAATTTAACAATTAATAATATATTTTTTTTATTATATATTTACTGTTTTACTGAGATTACTAAATATATCACTTGGGTAAAAAGAAAAAAAAATGTTCACAGTTTGGCTTTGCATGTTCTTTTTGTAAGAAATAGTGGACTTTGCTATATCCTTTTTAGTGTGAAAGAAAGTTGTTTTCTCATTGTATTTTGCTAATTTTGTAAAAGGATGCATAAAGTGAGCTATGCGTATTAGGAAGCAGGTAGGGATAATTGTAAACTTCTGCCTACTAAGTTACAAACATGATTTCATGGAAATGTGAAAAGTATAATTTGAATGTTCACAATGTGAATACACGTTGCATACATTAATCATATACTTATCCCATAGAAAGCCATGCTTTATAAAATTATGTTATGTTTTGTAGGTGCCATGTGTTATTTCTAACCAGCAAATGACTTACAATATCATATGCCAACAATGTTGAGAGAATCCTTCATATCCCACATGATTAATACATTTGAGTTTTCACACAAAGAAAACTGATTGTATTGTATTTAATTTCACATGTAAAATGCCATACGTGTTTATTACATGGTCATGGGGAGACTTTCTGAATGATTTACTTTCCCATAAAGGTAAATCCGATGGTAAACTCCTACAGGGTGCATTTGACTGTGAGAACATTTGCAATATATCACCTTCACCAGCAGATATGCTCATAGAGTTCTGAACCACTGATTTTCTGCATTTATGTTTTAGATTTTGTCCCTCACTACCCTGGTTTTTGGTCCAATATCTACATAGGTGTATAGAGGCCCATTTCCAGCAACTATCACTCCAGTGTTCTAATGGTACAATGTGTTTGCTCATTGGCTCAGAAGGCTAATTGATGATTAGAAAACCCTTGTGCAATCATGTTCACACATCTGAAAACAGTTTAGCTCGGTACAGAAGCTACAAAACTGACCTTCCTTTGAGCAGATTGAGTTTCTGGAGCATCACATTTGTGGGGTCAATTAAACGCTCAAAATGGCCAGAAAAAGAGAACTTTCATCTGAAACTCGACAGTCTATTCTTGTTCTTAGAAATGAAGGCTATTCCATGCGAGAAATTGCTAAGAAATTGAAGATTTCCTACAACGGTGTGTACTACTCCCTTCAGAGGACAGCACAAACAGGCTCTAACCAGAGTAGAAAAAGAAGTGGGAGGCCGCGTTGCACAACTGAGCAAGAAGATAAGTACATTAGAGTCTCTAGTTTGAGAAACAGACGCCTCACAGGTCCCCAACTGGCATCTTCATTAAATAGTACCCGCAAAACACCAGTGTCAACATCTACAGTGAAGAGGCGGCTGCGGGATTCTGGGCTTCAGGGCAGAGTGGCAAAGAAAAAGCCATATCTGAGACTGGCCAATAAAAGAAAAAGATTAAGATGGGCAAAAGAACACAGACATTGGACAGAGGAAGACTGGAAAAAAGTGCTGTGGACGGATGAATCCAAGTTTGAGGTGTTTGGATCACAAAGAAGAACGTTTGTGAGACGCAGAACAACTGAAAAGATGCTGGAAGAATGCCTGACGCCATCTGTTAAGCATGGTGGAGGTAATGTGATGGTCTGGGGTTGCTTTGGTGCTGGTAAGGTGGGAGATTTGTACAGGGTAAAAGGGATTCTGAATAAGGAAGGCTATCACTCCATTTTGCAACGCCATGCCATACCCAGTGGACAGCGCTTGATTGGAGCCAATTTCATCCTACAACAGGACAATGACCCAAAACACACCTCGAAATTGTGCAAGAACTATTTAGAGAAGAAGCAGGCAGCTGGTATTCTATCGGTAATGGAGTGGCCAGCGCAGTCACCAGATTTGAACCCCGTTGAGCTGTTGTGGGAGCAGCTTGACCGTATGGTACGCAAGAAGTGCCCATCCAACCAATCCAAATTGTGGGGTGCAATTTCTCCAGATTACCTCAACAAATTAACAGCTAGAATGCCAAAGGTCAGCAATGCTGTAATTGCTGCAAATGGAGGATTCTTTGATGAAAGCAAAGTTTGATGTAAAAACAATCTTATTTCAAATAAAAATCATTATTTCTAACCTTGTCAATGTCTTGACTCTATTTTTTTATTCATTTCACAACGTATGGTGGTGAATAAGTGTGACTTTTCATGGAAAACACAAAATTGTTTGGGTGACCCCAAACTTTTGAACGGTAGTGTATATGCAGTAGAGACCAAAGACTTGGACACACCTTCTCATTCAATGAGTTTCCTTTCTTTTCATGACTATTGACATTGTAGATTCACACTGAAGGCATCTGTGAGGATATCGTTGCAGGTTTGCATATCTAAAAACTCAGATCTTTGCTCATTTTATGTTAACAAAAAACATATCTACAGCATGATACTGCCACCGCTATGTTTCATTGTGGGGATGCCGGGTTCAGTAATGATTTGCATGTAGTCTCATCCCAACAGCACATTCATCAACTTCATCCGTGTAACACAGGAGATTTTTCTAACTATTTTCTTCAAAAAAATAAAAACCCATAAGTAAAATAAAAAAATCAGAACATAATCAGTATATAAGAATATTAAATATATTTAAGATATTAACACAGCTGTATTATACATGATTCTAGGTTTGAGGATTTATTTGGTGATAATGAATTCAAGCTTGGAGACATTAAAGAATTAACCCAAATTCACAGAGGAAAAAACACAAGAATTAAGGCAATAAAAACAAAAGAATACGCAATTTGGAAAAACCCTAATGACTATGATAAAGAACTGAAAATGGCCACATGTTACTGACTATAATAAAAAATCCAGAAGTGATTAGCAAGCAGACACATAAGAAAACCAAAACGCATACACCTGCAGATTACGACAAAAAAAACTGACATAATAATTGATAAGTGATATGTTAAAATAGCACAAAATGGTGACTTGGATCCAAAATGGCTGCCTTCCTGTGAGTTTTGAACCTGCGTTCAAATTTTTTGTTGAAGGTCATTACAAACTCAATATATCTACTTATTTATAAAGGAGGCCTATATCACCACCACAATATTTATGACACTCAAACTTGCATATTAGGTACAGATTGTGTTCACATCATTCGGAGATTTTTCATACAGTTACAATAATTGACTTTAGCCTAAAATAAAGCATTCAGGGTTTATAAATTTGTTTTCTTTTCCTTTTTAAAGACGTTTCCATCAGATTGCTCTCTCCACTTCAGGGTAACTCCACTCACCCCGGTCTCCTGTAATCTGTTCTGGAGCTGTGAGACAAAATTAGAACCCATTTTAAAAATTACAAATGAAAACATTTTGAGATCAGATTTAATTTTGTTTTAATCTGAGATGTAATCATTTCTGCACTAAAACAGTTTTCATATAAAATTCACCTTAGTCAGGATGAGTCCTCTCATCAAAGCATCGTTCAGATCCACTGAGTCGTCTGTTTGAAGTCTGATCTTCACTACCTGGTTTATTACTGATATAAAATAAGAAACATAACAATATCTTGAGTCTACATTTTAGTAGCAGGCTCTGACAAATGAGTATGAAATACATCGACATGTATGCAGGTGTACTTTAGTGATTCCTATTTGTGATGTCCCAATCCAATCCCAATTTCTCATCATCAGAAGTTCATCAAGTGTCTCTGACAGCACCCAGATCCAGAAACTGTTGTTGGTCTAGATTTGGACTTAATCGTTACCAATTAAATGTGCTATGTGTTACTGGAGTTTTTTTAATTTTTTTACCAATAACCATTTTCACCCAATTTTCCTTCAAAATGACATGCTGCCAGGTATCAGCACCCCCAGGCAACCAGCCTCGACTGTCACCCATCAAATATTGCAATTGGTTTTACCGTTCATCTCTTCAGGCTGCAGCTTGAAGAAGCTACAGGATTATTTTGAGACATAGCCACGCCCACCTGCTTCGACGCAGAAAATATTCTTTGCTAATTTTTTATCCCTAATGGCTTTAGTCAACCCTCGCTGGTTTGAAGTCTGTAAGTCAAATACTACCTGTATAAATGGCACCAAATTCCGTGTTTGATTAAAAATGTTAGCGTTCCTGTTAGATTTGGACCATGGCTCCAAAATAATTTTTTGTAGGTCTTAAGACAATTCATTGTTGTGCTTAGCCTCATAATCCTCAGATAAACCGTGGCTTCGGGTTGGTGTTTTTAAGGCTTCCAGGGGGCACTGGAGTAATTAGGCCACTCCCACCAGATATTAGCATGCGTAACTGTCCAGGGATGGACCACTATGTGTCATATTGAATCTTGTCCAGATTGGAAGTTTTCTGGAAATAGGACCCAAACATATGGCCACGGCAAAATGACGCACTCCGTCTCACTGCCACAGCAAGACCCTTCTTCAAAAACCCTCAGTGCTCGATACAGAGTTAACCCAAGGTGCTTCATGCTGATTAGCTCTACGGTGTAAATTCTGTCCCTTTCACAGAAAAACATTGCTCTTCCTGTTCTGGGGGGCTTAGGTGATGTCATCATTTGACGCTTCGGTACGCTTGGAACCAGGGCAGATAATGGAACCATGCTAGAACCATTCTAGACCTACCCGTTCCGTACCGTACTGGCACTAGTGGATATGAGGCATAAGATCCTCAGGGACCAGATGAACATCCACCAGAGAAGGTTTCATCCCTGTCTCACTTTCTCTAGAGTTGTAACAGCTGTAATATTTTTGGCTAGTCTAACTTTAACGGCTTGCCCTGCCCCTTCAGCATACAGGAAAAGTTATTTTTTTTAAATAAATTTTGATCCCCTATGCATCCTGACCATTTTACAAGTTGATCCGTCGAAATTCCAGGGAGGAGTTTGATCAAATGCGCAAGCTGTACAATAGCAAAAATGTGATCAAAATTTAATTTTGATACCAACATGCCCAACTTCCTTTGCGTTTGAGACAGCGATGTTTCAAGGCTTTTTTTGTAGGTCTCTGGCTTGTGCTGCGACTGCAGGAGTCGCACAGCGCTGCCCCAATGCAATCTTAATACTTCCACCAAGCTTGTTGACAAAATCTGCATGAGAAAGTATTTGAAAGGCAAAAATGGTAGCTTTCTATCAAAATGCCTGACATCATGAGGGAAAAGGACCCTTCTTTTGAGAAGTCTTTAGAAACTATGTATGTTAGAGCCAAACGTATTTCCGTGGTGTGGTATGAGGATTCGCCATGCTGCCACAGCTACACCCTCTTTCTAAACCTCTCAGTTCTGGACACCAAATTATAAAAGTTTCTTTTCAATAACTGTCCACAGCCAGATGTTGATTATGTACAGTAAAAGGAGCCAAATACCAATCTTTCTTAGCGAATCGTTGCACTTCCCTTTGTCAGGGGGTGGGGCTTAGATGACATGAGTAAAATACTTCAAGTAAGTCAAGAGCTGTAAGAGGAGTTTGTTCATAACTGACATAATAATTGATAAGTGATATGTTAAAATAGCACAAAATGGTGACTTGGATCCAAATTGGCTGACTTCCTGTGAGTTTTGAACCTGCGTTCAAAATTTTTGTTGAAGGTCATTACAAACTCAATATATCCACTGATTTTCTGATAAAACAGAAGTTGTCGTCTTTGGACCAGAAGCTCTGAAAAATAAACTACTTAGTCAACCCCTTCACCTGGACCGCATTAAATTAGCCTCCAGTAATAAAGCAAAGAACCTCGGTGTTATTTTGGACCAAGATATGTCATTTAGATCTCATATTAAAGAAGTCTCTAGGATTTCCTTTTTTCACCTTAGGAATATTGCAAAAATTAGAACCATCCTGTCCAGGAGTGATGCTGAAAAACTAGTCCATGCCTTTGTTACTTCAAGACTGGATTACTGTAACTCTATAGTATCAGGTAGTCCACAGAATACAATTAAAAGTCTTCAGTTAGTCCAAAATGCTGCTGCTAGGGTTCTAATGAATAAAAGAAGAAGAGATCACATTTCCCCTGTTTTAGCTTTCCTTCACTGGCTCCCAGTTAAATCTAGAATAGAATTCAAGATCCTCCTTCTGACATATAAAGCTCTTAATAATCTAGCTCCATCATAGATAAGAAACCTGATTGTTCCATATGTTCCTAACAGGGCCCTTGGCTCTCGGACTGCAGGTTTACTGGTAGTTCCTAGGATTTCTAAAAGTAGAATGGGTGGCAGATCTTTCAGTTACCAGGCTCCCCTCCTATGGAACCAGCTCCCAGTGTTGGTTCGTGAAGCAGACAACTTGTATATCTTTAAAATTAGGCTTAAAACCTTCCTCTTTGACAAAGCTTACAGTTAGAGATATGTTAATAGGTAGTTAGAGACAGGTTAACAGGTAGATAGGAAGAGAAGGAGGTTAATGGAGAAACGTTCTCCACGTCCTGCTACCAACTTCTGCTTCTGTATCAGTTCTTTTGCTCTTTCTGTGTCTCTGCTGCCTTCTCCAAACCCAGACGGTCTCGGCAGATGACCGCTTGTGCTGAGCCTGGTTCTGCCGGAGGTTTCTTCCTGTTAAAAGGGAGTTTTTCCTCTCCACTGTCGCTTCATGTTTGCTTAGTGTGAGGGATTGCTAAGAAGTCACAACGCTATCTTCTGTGGTTCTCTACTTCCTAAATTAAACATTGTGCTATATAAATAAACTGAATTGAATTTCATATTTTGATGTGTTAGCAATTAGGGGATGCAAAGATACCACTTTTTGTCAAACCGATACGATACAGATACTTTGATCAGAGTACTTGTTGATACGGAGTACCAATGCCGATACTTCTACCAACCAAAAAGAATGCAATGAATTGGAGGGCAGGTGTGATTTCATTCTCTGCTTGTTACATGAAATGCGGGTGAATTAGATAAAAAATAAAATATTTTTAAAAATGACCATAAAACAAAAATGTCAATTTAAAAACAAACCTTTTCTCTGAAATTATTGCAGAGTTCCACATTCTAAGTATCGGTTCATAGTATCAGTTAACTTACCAAAATGAGTACATTACACGGTATCAGGACTGGTCCCCGATACCAGTACCAGTATCTCTGCATCCCTAATAGCAATTATTAGTGATGATTGTTTAATGCTCCTAGGGGGCGCTGTGCAGGAATTAGGCCCCACCCACCAAATATTTCAAACATTGCATATATTTGTCAGGGATTGGACTAATATCCATGTTTTTGAATTTGGCACAGATCAGACAATATATCTGGAAATTAGAGCCAAACATATTTCCATGGTGTGACGGCGCACTTTCCCACGCAACCACAGCCACACCCTTCATCGAGAACCCTCAGAACTAGATACTGTCGCTGTGCAACGTTTCACAGTGGTTTCATGGTTTTCATATATGTTTAGGACTCCAAACAGCCATTTCATTTGACATTTCATTTGAGGTTACAATAGGCCCATTTGTGTGCCACAGCTATTTGGAGAAGGCTGTTCATGCCTTCATAAGTTCTAGATCACTGTAACGCCTTTATTTTGGAATTAATAGAATGCTACTAAATCGCTTACAACTTATCCAAAACGCTGCAGCTCGAGAGCATGACATTACTCCCTTTCTGTATTCCCTTCATTGGCTCCTGGTTGAAAACAGAATCAGTTTAAACTTTTAACATGTGTTTTTACTGTGTTATATGGTTCTGCTCCATCTTCTCTTTGTGAGATTTTAAATTTTTATCTACCCAGCAGGTTTTTGCGCTCTGTAGGACAATACCTACTAGTGGTCCCTCGAGTGCGCTCTAAAACTTGGGGCGAGCGCTGTTTTGGGGTCGCTGGCCCAAAGCTGTGGAATGCCTTATCTGAGCATCTGAGCAGAATCACTGATCTCGCCCCCTTCAAAAGTGAAAAGTAAAAAACCCATCTTTTCTGTGTAGTATTTGGCACTTAAATGCTCTTATCCCTCCTCGCTCACTCTTAATGTTTGTTTTATAATTCCTGCCTTATTTATATATTCACTGTTTTTTTTATTTAGCTTATTTACTTTTTTGTATTTCATGTTTTATTTCTCTAACTCTGTGAAGCACTTTGGTTCAGCTGATGGTTTTTGGTAAAGTACTATACAAAAAAGACTGATTGATTGGTTGGTTGATTGATTGATTGATTGATTGATTGATTGATTGATTGATTGATAGGCCTTTGTAGCGCTTTGCTGCTCGGACCTAAAAAAATACTGTTATTTTTTTTTTTACTGAATTGTAGTTTTCATTGATCAAGGTTAATTTCCAAAGTATTCAAAATGCTGTGCACAAATTTACTTATCCATCGACTAGAAATGACACATAATATTAAAATCTTACCAATTTGAGCAAGAAGTTGTACTCCAGTACTTCTAATATTCTCAAACACAGCGTAGATGGTGAATTTATATTTGGTTCCAACAGAAAGAGATCCAACTCTGTGATTTATTGGTCCATGTCCCTCTGGCACATTGATTGTTGTCTCGGTACTATTGAACTGGAGAACAAAACTTGTGACACTGATCACTCTGTTCCACTGCAGAGTTATGCTGGTATCGGTTTCAATTAAGGACAGCAAGCCAGTTGGATTTTGAGGAGCTGAAGGGGATATTCAGAAATATATTAAAAGTTAGAATAACACTATCAAGATAAATCAAATGCAGTGCACAGTGTTGACAAATGGTAATCATAATTAAAAAATATTATTATTATTATTATTATTATTATTAGGTTTTTATTTCATAACCAACCAGACATTTCATATGTAATTAACTAAAACTATGAGAATACCAGTTGAGAATATGGTTCTTATCTTTTGACCCCGTTTAGTTTTAGCATAAATAACTACCCTAGGTGATCCAGCTCATACATAAACCCAGTTTTTGTAAATTTTCTGCAAGAAGGTAAATTAATCAGCTACAATGCTTTTTCATACCAGGAATGAAAATATCTGTCTTCAAATTATCATATTTGGGTGCCTTTTCACCTGGCAACTGGATTATTATGAGGCAGAAGAAGTACAGAAATTAATAGTGATTCTGTCAAATTAATAATAACTATAATAACATATTTGGGAGTATGATGTAGTTCATACATTATATCATTAGTCTAGAATATGACAATGGCCTGAAGCTATGGAACCACAGAGTTGCCAGAAACATGTTTTGTCCTATGGAACAATTTATAGTGTGTGAGATCCTCTGTAGGGTAATTGATAATGTAAAAAAAAAAAAAAAAAAATTAAAAAAGGCTAATAATAAAAATAATAATAATAAATTCATACTTCCTCCAAAAGGTAAAAGTGAAGCATCTTACCAGTGGCAGCTGTAAGTTGCACTCCAGGTTCTATAACATTTCCAATCATAGCAGAAACAGTTAAAATGTATTTAGTTGCTGCAGTGAGAGATGACACTGTGTACGTTACTGGCCCAATTCCATTTGGTGTTACAACTTCTGTCGTTCTGTCATTATAATAGAGAATGAAGTTGACAATGTCGCTTGATTTGGTCCACTGTAGAGTGATGCTGGTCTCGGTTTGTCCTACCGATCGCAAATCAAATACTTTCTGAGGAGCAGGTTCTGGAATAGGTAACATGACAACAAAATTATCACATGTTCTGGGTTCAAGTAAACTATTTAATCTTTTAAAATATTGATAATGATGAATCAATGATGAAGCAGTACCTGCACAATATGCAAGATGGCAAGAGGATGGTTTCGCAAGTTTGTAAATGTAGAAGTTTCCAGAACAGAGTTTGACCTTTATAGGGTGTGAGGCGAAATGGCAACAGGAAGAAACCCAGTTACCACACACTGTGCGATCTACAATTTCATTGATCAGTGTAGGATGAGGCTGTGATATATACAAAGGGGCATGGGTTCCACATCTGTTTTGGTCAACACATCTTTCTGGTATAGAAGCACTGGTCTGACCCAGAAAAAAACGATACCAGCCATCCCAATTAACATTTTGGTCACAGCGTATAATGGTCTGGTCTGGGTTTTGTGTTGAGCGCCATTGTTCATTCAGTGAACTATAGTGGTTACAGGGGTCGGCACACTGAAGAGTTCCATTTACATTGATGACGTCCATGCCAGTAGAACAACCTCCCAGTGCACATGAGAGACCTTGTTTGACATAATGTGGGTAGAAAGAAAGAGAGATGCTGTTAGTAAAACCATCTGCAATAACAACAACAAATTTACTCTTTATGAGTTAGAAGGAATATAAAGAGAACAGATGATATCTTCCTTTTAGCTTCTCTTCAGTTGCTCCAAAAGATACAGAATATAATTAAAAACTTAGTGTTTTTATTGACCATAGCCTAACATGTTTAAATGGAATTTTGTTTTTTTTTCCTAGACCTTATTTTTAGCATTTATTACGATCACTTATTCACCCAGACAAGTTTGGAGCCACTTGGAGTCCTTCGGAAAAAGTTTATATTCAGTCGTAATCAAAGGTGACAAATACTTTGTTACCTCGCTTAAGTTGGAATTTGGGGGATTTATCCTTTAATGGAGTAATTATAGCTTGGCCTACTTTTTACTTCTCTTCCTTAAATTTTAAAAATAAGATACATAGTAATTTCTTCCTCTTCATCCTTTATTGTTGCTTTGTTAAACAGCTTTTGATAAAACCAGATTAAAACATGAATTCACTGACCTGAAAGAAACAAGACTCCCAACAAGATCCTCTCCATGATGACGCTTCTCTGAGGACGGCAGTAGAAAGTCCTGAGATTATCTGAAAAGTGTTCCGACTTTTTGTGCGATAGGAGGGTATTGTCTGTTGTACATGGAAACCTTGTTGCCATGACTGAAAGTAGGTAAATGATGTATAGAAAAAACACTGCATAGATTTGCAACGTTTTTCAGCAACACAAACAATTCTTTCTCCTTAAAAACAAACACAAACACACATGACATAAAAAGCACCCAATGTGAGGTTGAATGCCTCCTTTCAAAACTTTTAGCTCTAACTCAGTTTTTTACCATTTGTTGAGCTCTTACTTGAAAGTCAATAGTGTGTTATAGTTGGAAGAAAATACATTTGAAATAAACCTAAAGACACTGCAGGAGCCTGCAGCCAGCAGCTTTAGAGCGGCATGTGACTATTCAGACCTTCCACTATGGCTCTTAATAACCTGGGCTTAAAATAATAAAGAACCGACTAAAGATTTAAGTATTTATTACATTTTGAATTAAAATATGAGCTCGTTCCGTTTTTTTCATGCAATATTTGTGTTTAAAGTCTACAAGAAAATGACAATGAGTAATAACGATAAGTACGAGTGACATAGTTAGATCTTTTTTTTAATGATTAGGTTGGAAACTATTTGCTTCGTTTAAATCATTCTCCATGCCCCCAAATCTATCCATCTTCTTTTAGCTAAAATTGCATTTTTTTTATTGTAAAACATACTAATTCATAGTAGATTATAGTAGAATGTAGTAGATATACTGAATTAAAAGTTGTCCTTTTATAAAAGGTCTAACAGTTTATGCCTCTTTACAGGCTGTAATTTAACTGAACTGAGGGCAAAAATGGCTCTTTGGATTGTTCTTATGGGACATGGATATACCTTTCATGTCTTAAGTTGTCTTTCATTGTTCAGATTTTTTGTTTTTATTTTTTGTGTGTCCTGTCCACTAGGGGAATCAGATTTCTTGTCCAACTAACAAGAATAACTTTAAAGGGTAAAAGGGTAAAAAGGGGTAAAACAAAAAAGTAAAAAAAATAAAATACAAAAGTGGGGCCATAAACTGAAAGGCAAAGAGGAATGTAAGAAAAGCAAGACAAAGAGAATCCAAGAAAATGCCCTTGAAGTCTAGTTTATTTATATAAATATTTAAACTGGCCACAATCCATAGACAAACTCAGTCTTTGAGGCAGATTCTACGGTTGTCTTAGCCTGGCAAAATCCAGACCCTATTCTATTAAGATTAAGGGTCTGGCAACGAGTAATGAAAATGGCCTAACCCAAGGGGCGGAACCAAGTATGGATTTGAAACTCTCACTGCACGCAATTTGATAATGCCACCACCAATCACAACAATACACGGTGTGACATATCCAGAGCGAGCTACCAGCTCTTGCCATATCCAGTCGGCAAAACAGCAGAAACATCCTTCTCGCAAAGGAATGATTCGAGCGCGTTTTTCTGTTCATCTTTTAGATGAAAAGCCAAGTCTATCCCGTTCATTGGAGCCGCCAAAGCTGTTTCAAAAAATTGGTTTTCATCTGTAGCCATCTTTCAATGTTTACTAAATGATTCTGGACATCACAGTGCTGTTGTCATCAGCTTAGCTCACCTCTGGCCCTCCAACATCAGATACAGCGACTTGATTGGTTCCCCGAACTGCTCAGGTAATGCAGTAAAGCGGATCATTGCTCGATGCCAGAGTGTCTTGCAGAGACAATTCAAATTGTGCTCTCGCGAGACCTCTGGATTTCCAGGGTACAGTTTTCTTTCATACTATCCCTTCACGCAATTGGACAATACCAATTGGAGAAGACCAATCAGAAGAAAGAATAACGTGATGTGTTTATAGCGATGGAAATCAGTCTACAGGACAGCCCATGTTGGAGAAAACCTAGGCAGTCATGGTGTCCAGCAACAACGTCAATGACTTCTGTCATTGTTGGAAAAACACGAGAATATCTGGTGCGATAACGAAAGGTTCTTCTTGAGCCGTCGCCATTTTTGTTGTTTTGTTCCGTTGCAGCTCTGTCGTAAAGGAACTGAACCCAACCAGTGTCTGTAAAAACATAAAGCTCCATGATTGGCCTGAGCTACACATAGCTGTGTCATGATCCGTCCCTGTCTGTGTTGTCTTATTAGTCCTCCCTGTGTTTTCTGCCTCTGCTCCCAGGTGTTCCACGTTTCCTAATTACCCTCCCCACAGTATATATACCCTTCTGTGTCTGTCTGTCCTCGTCGGGTCGTTGTCGTCGTTACCTCCCCTAGTTCTCTGTGCTTCTCGTCTTTTTTGGACAATTAATAAACATGGGCCGTAAGAGCCACAAACGCCGCTCCGCATCTGGGTCCTCCTTGAGCCTAAACATGACAGTACGACCCGACCTGCCACTGGACCCAGCGGAGTATCGCCACACTGACAATGAATGGAGGAGACTGATAGATTGGAGCGTAAGTCAAGGACTCTATTCAGACTCACCTTTTTGTGGATCGCGGCTGGCTCGCTGTCCGCCCGGTGTTGGGCCCCGCCGTCGTGAGGAGGGCGGCCTCTCCGCTCCTCGGGCCTCGAGTCATCGCCGCGCTTCTGAGCGTCCTCCTGGGAACGTAGTTGATGTTTCCCCGTCGTTCCTCCTTGCGTCCATTTATGACGATTCGGAGGAGGACGATGACGGCTTCCCGGAGTTGTTCTCTGGCTCCCTGGACGACGAGCTGGACTTTTGCAGCGGTGCCCGGGGTGCGCCGCCTTCGCCGCGGCTTTCTGCTTCCTGGGTTGACCGGTTGATCTCCCTGGCTCCTTCCGCCGATCTACCACCCATCTGTGATCCCTCTGGGACTGGCCCTCTTCCTGCTTCCCGGCGACGAGGAGGGAGGCGTCGCCGAACTGCTCCATCGGCTCCAGGAGGTTTCTCGCTTCCTTCTCGGAGTTGCAGCGCCTCGGCTCCTCCTGTCCCGCTTGGTGCTGCCTCCAGCTTCGGTGATTCGACCGCCGCTTCCTCCTGCCGCCCACGGCCGGTTTCGGGTCTGCCTCCTCATCCTCTCCAGCACAGCCAGGCGCCGGCGTTTCCTTCGGGTGGAGCTGAGTTGACCCAGGGTCAATGGAACAGAGGGAAGAGTTCCGTAGGGAATGTTGAGCCCAGGTCCCCTGTGGAGACTGTTTTTGAGCGCTCTTCAGAGGCTCACCTGGAACCCCGGTTCCGAGTTCCCTCCGAGGGCGTCCAGACGGATGCGCCTCGGTTCCGAGTTCCCTCCGAGGGCGTCCAGACGGATGCGCCTCGGTTCCGAGTTCCCTCCGAGGGCGTCCAGACGGATGCGCCTCGGCTCCGAGATTCCTCCGAGGGTGTTCTGGAGAACACGCCTCGGGTTCCTGATTCCTCCGAGGGTGTTCTGGAGAACACGCCTCGGGTTCCTGATTCCTCCGAGGGTGTTCTGGAGAACACGCCTCGGGTTCCTGATTCCTCCGAGGGTGTTCTGGAGAGCACGCCTCGGGTTCCTGATTCCTCCGAGGGTGTTCAGGAGAGCACGCCTCGGGTTCCTGATTCCTCCGAGGGTGTTCTGGAGAGCACGCCTCGGGTTCCTGATTCCTCCGAGGGTGTTCTGGAGAACACGCCTCGGGTTCCTGATTCCTCCGAGGGTGTTCTGGAGAACACGCCTCGGGTTCCTGATTCCTCCGAGGGTGTTCTGGAGAGCACGCCTCGGGTTCCTGATTCCTCCGAGGGTGTTCTGGAGAACACGCCTCGGGTTCCTGATTCCTCCGAGGGTGTTCTGGAGAGCACGCCTCGGGTTCCTGATTCCTCCGAGGGTGTTCTGGAGAACACGCCTCGGGTTCCTGATTCCTCCGAGGGTGTTCTGGAGAGCACGCCTCTGGTTCCTGATTCCTCCGAGGGTGTTCAGGAGAACACGCCTCTGGTTCCTGATTCCTCCGAGGGTGTTCAGGAGAACACGCCTCTGGTTCCTGACTCTTCCGAGGGTGTTCAGGCGAACACGCCTCCGGTTCCTGACTCTCCCGAGGGTGTTCAGGCGAACACGCCTCCGGTTCCTGACTCTTCCGAGGGTGTTCAGGCGAACACGCCTCCGGTTCCTGACTCTTCCGAGGGTGTTCAGGCGAACACGCCTCCGGTTCCTGACTCTTCCGAGGGTGTTCAGGCGAACACGCCTCCGGTTCCTGACTCTTCCGAGGGTGTTCAGGCGAACACGCCTCCGGTTCCTGCCTCTTCCGAGGGTGTTCAGGGGAACACGCCTCCGGTTCCTGCCTCTTCCGAGGGTGTTCAGGAGAACACGCCTCCGGTTCCTGTCTCTTCCGAGGGTGTTCAGGGGAACACGCCTCCGGTTCCTGCTTCTTCCGAGGGTGTTCAGGAGAACACGCCTCCGGTTCCCGACTCCGCCGAGGGTGTTCAGGAGAACACGCCTCCGGTTCCTGCCTCCTCCGAGGGTGTTCAGGAGAACACGCCTCCGGTTCCCGACTCCGCCGAGGGTGTTCAGGAGAACACGCCTCCGGTTCCGCCTCGTCCGAGGGTGTTCAGGAGAACACGCCTCCGGTTTCCGACTCCGCCGAGGGTGTTCAGGAGAACACGCCTCCGGTTCCTGCCTCTGCCGAGGGTGTTCAGGCGAACACGCCTCCGGTTCCTGCCTCTGCAGAGGGTGTTCAGGCGAACACGCCTCCACCTAAGCTCAAGGTTCCACGCCGCCGGCCTCCAAGGCTCAAGGTTCCACGCCGCCGGCCTCCAAGGCTCAAGGTTCCACGCCGCCGGCCTCCAAGGCTCAAGGTTCCACGCCGCCGGCCTCCAAGGCTCAAGGTTCCACGCCGCCGGCCTCCAAGGCTCAAGGTTCCACGCCGCCGGCCTCCAAGGCTCAAGGTTCCACGCCGCCGGCCCCCAAGGCTCAAGGTTCCACGCCGCCGGCCTCCAAGGCTCAAGGTTCCACGCCGCCGGCCCCCAAGGCTCAAGGTTCCACGCCGCCGGCCCCCAAGGCTCAAGGTTCCACGCCGCCCAGCCTCCAAGGCTCAAGGTTCCACGCCGCCGCGGCCTCCCCAAGGCTCAAGGTTCCACGCCGCCGGCCTCCAAGGCTCAAGGTTCCACGCTCGCCGGCCTCATGGCTCAAGGGTTCCACGCCGCCGGCTCCCAGGCTCATGGTTCTCTCTTCGGCCTCCTCGTCTGCTGTTTCCTCGTCGCCGGCCTCCTCGTCTGCTGTTTCCTCGTCGCCGGCCTCCTCGTCTGCTGTTTCCTCGTCGCCGGCCTCCTCGTCTGCTGTTTCCTCGTCGCCGGCCTCCTCGTCTGCTGTTTCCTCGTCGCCGGCCTCCTCGTCTGCTGTTTCCTCGTCGCCGGCCTCCTCGTCTGTTGGTTCCTCGTCGCCGGCCTCCTCGTCTGCTGGTTCCTCGTCGCCGGCCTCCTCGTCTGCTGGTTCCTCGTCGCCGGCCTCCTCGTCTGTTGGTTCCTCGTCGCCGGCCTCCTCGTCTGTTGGTTCCTCGTCGCCGGCCTCTCGTCTGTTGGTTCCTCGTCGCCGGCCTCCTCGTCTGTTGGTTCCTCGTCGCCGGCCTCCTCGTCTGTTGGGTCCTCGTCGCCGGCCTCCTCGTCTGTTGGTTCCTCGTCGCCGGCCTCCTCGTCTGTTGGTTCCTCGTCGCCGGCCTCCTCGTCTGTTGGTTCCTCGTCGCCGGCCTCCTCGTCTGTTGGTTCCTCGTCGCCGGCCTCCTCGTCTGTTGGTTCCTCGTCGCCGGCCTCCTCGTCTGTTGGTTCCTCGTCGCCGGCCTCCTCGTCTGTTGGTTCCTCGTCGCCGGCCTCCTCGTCTGCTGTTTCCTCGTTGCCGGCCTCCTCGCCTGCTGATCCCTCGCCGCCGGCCGCCACGTCATGGGTCTTCTGGGGACTGTGGTTTTGTCCCTCCGTCCTGGACCCCCTCCTCCCGCCCTGGCTTGAGTTTCCTACTTGGTGCGCCAGGTGGCGCACCTTGAGGGGGGGGTATTGTCATGATCCGTCCCTGTCTGTGTTGTCTTATTAGTCCTCCCTGTGTTTTCTGCCTCTGCTCCCAGGTGTTCCACGTTTCCTAATTACCCTCCCCACAGTATATATACCCTTCTGTGTCTGTCTGTCCTCGTCGGGTCATTGTCGTCGTTACCTCCCCTAGTTCTCTGTGCTTCTCGTCTTTTTGGACAATTAATAAACATGGGCCGTAAGAGCCACAAACGCCGCTCCGCATCTGGGTCCTCCTTGAGCCTAAACATGACAAGCTGAGCCATTGGCTGACATGCCGAGGCACCAAAGCTTGGTTGGACCAATATGCAGAGCAACATTTTTGATACTGCTATGGTTGATTTGAGTTTCTAGGCTACTAGAAGTTTGCTTCTACACCTGTAAAAAAAAAATAAGAAGAAAAAAGTTTCAAGTCATTTTTTTATCTTTCAGTTTCACATGAAGTGTACTTGTTTGCCTTCATCCTAAAATTGTAATTGTGAGAAACATCCAGGAACATCCTACTTTGTTTAACTCTTTAAAAAACATTAACTATGAAGATGATAGTTAATCCATCAGGCAGATTTATGAGGAAATTTTAACACTGATTATGTTTGTCACATATATTACTTTTCTATCAATCTTGAAGACTTCTTCAACAGACTTCCTTTCTCTAATTTGGTGTGTTCTAAAGCTGTTCTGTTGACATTATTAACCTGTGGTAATAAAACAGAAAAATAACTAAATGTAGGGAAAACAGATTCACAAGATTACAGTCTCTATTGACACTGCTCTACGGATTATCTTTATGATGACAGGAGCTTTAATCTGAAATAAACTTTTCTTCTGTGGCCAATTTATGCAAAACTTGTAGCATACAGCAGGCAAATTCAGGCCAGGGAGTTGTCATCCAGGTAAACCTGCATGTGTTTTCTAGGCAAATATCTTAAAGAAGACATCACACAGACATGTCTTAAGACGTGGATAGTGAATAAATACACACATCTATCACAGTGATACTGTAGCTCCCAGTCAGACAAAGATGAGCCTTACTGATGGTTTTAGCTGCTTCCTTTATTTGAATTGTGTCTGTTTTGTTTTGAAGCTTCAACCAACGTAAGAGCTGAATTGGCACACAAACAAAAGAACAAATTACGATACCTTATATTTATAAGAAACAAGCAGACACCCTTTCTAAACACAATAACACATTTCGTTACCTTGTTGCTCCTTTCTGACCAGTGCTAAAACCTTTAACTTTATATTTCACCGTGATTTTCTTTTTACTTTATCCGGGTTTCTTGTGTACTTCCGTTCAGGTAACCAAACATGTCCTTCAAAATAAAATACATTTCCTTTAAGCGGAGATTACAAAATAAAGTACAAAAGAAATGGCATTTGCCTCCTTCAAATTACAATATCCCTATCTAACAGCCATTACACTCCCACCAAAATTATGAAGGTTTTGTAAAATAAAACAAATAATTTTTCTTTTTTACTGTAGAACAATGAATAACATGAGCTTTAAGAGCTTCAATATACTTATGGCATCTCTAATAGCAGAACTAACTTCTGAATTGGTCTCACAACTACAGAAAATCTGTTGATGCGTTGACCCTTGTTGTTCAGATTTTTATCTGCCAAAATAACTTTAACTCTTCTAACAAGTCCATCCTTATCTGTGAAAGTCTCTGAAACTCTTCCCAGTCGCCATGTTGATCTGGGCTGGATTTCTTCTGTGTCTATCACAATATCACCAACCTTGATGTTTCTCTTAGGTGTATGCCAGCGTTGTCTGAGCATTAGGCTATGAAGATACTCCTTCCTCCAGCGACTCCAGAACTGTTCAACCATGTACTGCACCTGACGCCATCTTTTCCTTCCATACAAATCCTCTCTTATGAAGTTGCCTGGAGGGGGTAGGGCAGTTGTGGCCTTTAAAGTGATGAGGTGATTAGGAGTGAGAGGTTCCAAACTGTTTGGATCACTCAAATTGTCTGTTGTGAGAGGACGGTTGTTCACGACGGCTGCAGCTTCATATAGGATGGTTCGCAGAGAAGCATCGTTGAGACCGCCCGGGGAAAGTGCAAAAGTGGCGTTGAGAACATTCCTTACAGTTCTTATGTATCGCTCCCATACTCCTCCAGCATGGCTTGCATGAGGTGCATTGAAGATGAATTCGCACTGTTTTTCAGAAAGAAAAGCTGTCAATCTATCTGAATCAACTTCCAGTAGAGCAGCATTCAGTTCATTTTTTGCACCCACGAAATTGGTGCCTTGATCACAATTAATTTGCTTTACTGAGCCTCTCAGTGCAATGAAGCAGCGCAGACCATTAATAAATGCATCTGTGGATAGATCATCTAACATCTCTAGATGGATTGCACGAGAGCTGAAGCAGGTGAAGATCAGACCGTATCTCTTGTGTTGTTTTCGTCCATTTTTTGTCAGGAAAGGTCCAAAACAGTCAAAAAAACTCAAATAGATGCCCATATATATCTTGTCATATGTGACTATCATGTGTAGCACTTTCCAGTGTTTGGGCAGTTAGGCTTCTTGCATTTAGAGTTACAGCCACATGCCCTCAGGGAGGTATTATTATTGGCAGGTTTTCATATCTGAAAGATGAGATCTTCATGCATTTTCTGTTGACAACCAACGTTTATAAAGCATGATACTGCCTCCTCTATGTTTCATTATTTGGATGCAGTTCTCAGTAGTGATCTTCATATAGGTCAAAAACTTCAATCTTGATGTATATATATATCCACTTGCTGACCCTTACACGACAGCCAGGTGATGTTTCTGACTATTTTTCTAAAATAACAAAACCCCATTAGTGACATAAAAATGATATATAATCAGTATATCATACTATTCAATTTGTTATAGGAGATTAATACAGTTGTATTAATCATGAGTCTAGGTTTGAGGATTCATTTGGCTATAATGAGTTCAAACGTGGAGACAATAAAGAATAAACCCAAATGCATAGAGGAAAGAACACAAGAATAAAGTTAACACAAAGGAATACACAACATGGAAAGACCATAATGACTATGATAAAGAATTGAAAATGGCCACATGTTACTGACTATAATAAACAATCCTGAAATGATTCAGCAGCAGACAAATAAGAAAACCAAAACACAAAGACCTATAAATTATGACAGAAAATACTTTTTTCTCTTTTATAACAGAGCCATACACCATCATCACCACCACCACAATATTTATGATGCTCAAACTCACTTGCAGATTAAGTACAGACTGTTTTCACATCATTTGGAGGTTTTTCACACAGTTACAATAATTGATTTTAGCCTAAAATAAAGCATTCAGGGTTTATATGTTTGTCTTCTTTTCCTTTTTAAAGATGTTTCCATCAGATTGCTCTCTCCACTTCAGGGTAACTCCACTCACTCTGGTCTCCTGTAATCTGTTCTGGAGCTGTGAGACAAAATTAGAAGCCATTTCAGAAAATACAAATGTAAAGAATAGTCTCTTCCTACAGTAGGTGCTCCTGACCCGCCCTGCTTGACGACCCTGACTAAGATGGCATTGCAGTGACGGAAAGTTCTCCACGTCCTGCAACAAACTTCTGCATCAGTTCTGTTGCTCTTTCTGTGTCTCTGCTGCCTTCTCCAAACCACAGACGGTCTCGGCAGATGACCGCTTGTGCTGAGCCTGGTTCTGCCGGAGGTTTCTTCCTGTTAAAAGGGAGTTTTTCCTTTCCACTGTCGCTTCGTGCTTGCTCAGTGTGAGGGGTTGCTGAGAATTACACGACGCAATCTTCTGTGGTTCTCTAATTCCTAAATTAAACATTGTATTGTAATTACTCTTCTTGTAAAGTGCCTTGAGATGACATCTGTTGTGAAACGGCGCTATATAAATAAACTGAATTGAATTAAATTGAATTGAGATCAGCTTCTATTTTTTATGATTTGAGATGTAACCGTTTGTGACCAAACAGTGTTTCAAATTAAAATGATCTCTGTCAGGATGACTCTTATGGACACAGCATCATTCAGATCCACTGAGTCCTCTGTTTGAAGAATCATCTTCACTACCTGTTTTATTACTGATTTAAAATAAGAAATACAGGAATAGTATGAATATTTTAGTAGCATGTCTCCACAAATTAGTATAAAACACATTGACATGTATGTAAATTTAAAATGTGTAAATCTGATTTGTGATGTTCCCAATTCAATCCCAAATTCCCTTTATAAGAAGTTTCCTAATGGGATAGGTATCAGTTATCTCTGACAACCTGTTAGTCTAAATTTGGGTTAATCTTTATCAGTCACAGTCAATTTTCTTGTGTACAGCAATCAAAGTTTTATGTGCTATCCATGTTTCACCCAATGCTCCTCCAAAATGACATGCTGCAGATAATTAGCACCCCAAGGCTCGCAGTCACAGCTGCAACTCATCATACATGGCACCTGGTCATACCGTTCCTCTCTGCAGGTGATGGACCCAATTGGGGTCCATCACCTCAGGGTGCTCCCCAGTAAGTAAATGTTCAAGAACAAGGCCTCATGTTCTTGTCAGTCATATCATCTGAGTTATTGAATCGCTTTTACTCTGACCTCAAGGAGAATTTGCCATGGAAGAATCTACGAAGAGCTGAAGCTCTGGCCAACACGGCAGTGAAGATCATTGGCATATGCAAACCCTATGATAGCGGGTGTATAAAGAGTGATGAATTGGGTCTGTGTCTGCAGAATTCCTTTTGTTGTGGTGAATAAAGACCTGAGCCAAAAAGAAGTAACTGACTGGAGGGAAACAAGATTCTGAACATTATCCTCTCTATTAACATTGCTCTATGGAGTGGAATAGGAACAGATTACCTTTAAAAAGACAGGAGGTTTAATCTGAAATAAACTTTCCTTCTGGGGCTATTTTATGCAAAACATTGTTGCACACAGGCAACACAGGCGTAGGCAAATTCAAACCAGGAAGTTGTCAGCCAGGTAAGCCTTCATGTGTTTTCTAGGCAAATGTGTTTCGAGGAAGACGCCACGCAGGGATTTCTGAAAACCTGAAGAGTGAATAAACACAGAAATATATGAGAGGGTGTGTTAGCTCGGTGTTTAACATTGCCAAAACTCTGATTTTTTTTTTTTTGCGATTACATGGACACAAGTAATCGGAATAAAAACCTGATTAGAATAAAAATGCTTCATGTAAATATGCCGTTCGGATTAATCTGACCCGATTACACTCATTCGGATCATATTTTGCACACGTGAAAGCAGCTATTGTTTACCAGCCAAGTTCCTTCATAGTTTCTTTTTTTCAACATATTCTTATGCTTTTTATCTTGCTTTCCATATTTCATCTCAACCACATGCGGAAAATTGTCAACCTCCATGAGATCTTTTCTGTCACTTTAAAGATAGCGGTCATGTTTCTCTCTTTTCTGATACTTTAAATTGCTATCATCAAATTTCACTTGGTGCAAGCAAATCTTTTTTTTTTTTTACTGTCACAGAATGCACATTGTGCCAATCTAAGAGTAAATGATACTTTCACAAAATATGATAAATATGAATGCAGACTGTAGCTGTTGCTTTGCTGCTGTTAATTGGAACAATGCATCAGTTTTATAGTATATTATGTTCTAAACAATGTATATGTAGGGATTAAACGTGGTACATTCTGAAGTAAAAATGAATTGTCAACATTTTCAAACATTCAACAGTTTATTATAAAATGTATGACATTCAGGGCATCAACGTATTTTAAAAATATGTAAAAACACAAGTCAGATCTATGAGCCAGTGGAATCTTGGTATGCATGTGCAGAAATTCACAAACATGTAAAATGTTAAGACACTAGCTGTTAACTGTCAGTGATTTTACTTGCAGCAAGATAAATTTGAATATCACCTTAGTCCGAATGCAATCGGACTTTGGAAATTAATTTATACACCTTAGCTCAATTTAAAGTGGACCTATCATGCTTTTTTACATTTTTCTTTTTACATCTAAATCACTCAGTTATGGTTCATATAAAGTGGAACTGTAATTCTTAGGTCTAAATTCCGCAATATTGTTGCTCAACAGGCTCCTCTTCCACTCCTGTTCTGAGGAGTCTAGATAATAAGTCGTTTTGGTGCAATCTCTTTAAATCCAGTTGGAGGTGCTCCATAATCTGGCCCCTGAAGGCTGTAGAACTTCCACTCTCCCCCAGGTCAGCCATTTTTGTAGTTCCATAGAGAAATGACAATCTGACAGTGTCATGGTGTGAAGAGGCAGGACCCAAATGCAGCCAGAGTCAGAGAACGAGTTTTTAATTAATAAAAAAGTTACAAAACTTACAACAACAAAGGGAGGCAAACAGCAAGACTGGATGACAAGGAGAAATGTCGACAAAACTATGGAACAAAAGTAGTGTCAAAAACACCTTAAACTAAAATAATAATTTAAGCTGTATACGGAAAAGAACAAACTAAAACTCAAACACGAAAACCCCTACCCTAACAGACAGACCAGAAACTCTATTTTTGCATGACGTCAGAAGAGTTTTGAATTGAAAAATCCTTTATCGTCCCACGAGGAGAAATTCATTTCAGTGCAGCCAGATCAAAAGTAGAAAAACAAACATCATTTTCATTCCAGACGCAAATTTTTACTTAACATATCCACTAACCATATATGACAACCAATCAATGGCCCAAAGCCTCATAAAACATTCAGTAATGTTTCACAATGAATCTGAAACACCATCACTAACACAAGAATACTGTGTAACTTAAAAGCTATAAAAAAGAGGGGTTCCTTAATACTTAATGACAATCGTGCATTTAAGCAAGCAGACTGCATTAGAAATAACAAACAGAAATGTTAGCAATTTAACAGGAACATATGCAGACCGCAGTACTGACAACACATTAACACAAACCAGATACCACGTAATTATAGTAAAGCTACTATAATGAGACGAATACGTCTTTGATTCCATTCACTTTATTTACATAAAGCTGATTCACAACAGATGTTCCACACGGGACCCTAAGGTTATTTTCAAAACCGTTCTCTTAGACCGTTCTCTGGACAAGCTGTAAAACCGCTCCTTTTTTTCTATGAAAAATGTGCACATATATGTCAAAAACATGCTGTGAAGATGACGGAATAAGTTGCGACTGAATTCATTTAACGCACGTACGGTGACAAAGAGTGGACCGACATTTTTTGATCCGCCCCAAAAGCTCCAGGATTCCACTAGGGCGGCGCGTAAGAGCTGAATGCGGCTCTGAAGTGAAGGTAACTGGACTTTTCTTGTTATCGTGAGAACATTTCATCTCTCATCCAAAAGGTTTCTTCAGTTCAGGAAAGGCTGGATTGTTGGTATCAGCTATGTAAAGACTATATTAAGGCTCACTGATTAGGCTATTGTTGTTCCTAACAAGGCCACCAAGGTTATGTAAGCTCTAAGTCTCGTTAACAGGGAAATGACCCTAATAATATGCGCTGTATTAGGCTGTGTCCGAATCTAGCGGCTGGATCCTTCGAAGGCCGGATTTGTCGGCCGGTTACGTCACAGCGCCGCGACTAGGACTGTCCAAATTCGAAGACTGCTTCAAATGCGGCCGACGAATCCGGCCGACTTCTCCCCGATTTGAAGGACCGTTGCGGTGTATCCTTCGCTGGTCCACATATCCCAAGATTCATTGCGGGCTGAACGGGAGAATTTTCTTCCAGCAACACGGCAGACGAAGCGGCAGGCGAAGCGAGAGAGGAGCACAGTTTTAGATGTAAGTATATTAAAATCTGGCGGTTCAAAAATGAAAATCTTAAAGCGGTTGTGTTGTTTGCCTTTTATTCTTGGCTTAGACATGTATTTTAATATTTTTTTGTAAAGCATCGCTCGTAAACGAGCTCGTATGGTAGTGTAATGGTTTCTTCAAGTTTACGCAGCCAATTTCTGCTTTGGGAAATTAAGTAAAAAGTCAACTCCTCTTAGGAGAAATTATTACCTCTTTACCGAGTGAAAATCGGGGCACGGTGGCTTGGAGGTTGAAGATTAAATACAGTTACACAGCTTATGCTAGAGGACTGTTATTGAGCCTCATACAACACAAAACCTGTGATCTGCTGTGCAAACTGCAGTTCTGCATTCTTAAATCAAGAAAGTTGTCACGTTCCTCTCCTATTTATTTTCTATCTAATGAGGAAAATTCAGGAAGAGATGTATCTGCAGGAGAAATTAATCCCTTGCCGGAAAAAAAAAATTGAGAGCAAAAAATAAACCTACTGTTTGTATATTTGCAACAGAGCAAATAACATCATTTATGACTGATCACTTTAACAAAATATACATTTCATAAACGTTGTTGTGTTGCTCTTTTTTGTAAACTGTGTTTATTGTCTTCTTGTTTAGGATATGAAGCAGCAAAGGGAGACTGGAGAGGAGAGCAGAGACCGAATGGATGGACTGTTTTTTTTTTCATTCATGTTTTTGTCACATTTTTTATTTAGGTGTTCGATGGTTGTGAATAAATGAATTTCTAAAAATGTTAAATATCATGAAGTCATTTCATTAAAAGTTGTATTAGTGTTTTTAAAGAAGCTTACGTTGAACAGTTTAAAATAACATATCATATTGGCATTAGGATAAGTTTTTTTGCAGTTATTTATAAGTGTATAAATGACCTCTTTAAGCTTAATTAGAACAAACGGGCAGTGTTGCTGGATCAGTTGAATACAGATTCATTTCATATTTTCTGGTTGACGAGGGGAACATCATACAGGTTGGTCTGCAGAGAGAGTTTAGGGCAGCTTCGTCATGCTGTCCACTGCATCCATCATCAGGGTTTACAGGCTGCTTAAGTCGACGTGCACAAAAGACAAGTTTTTCCAACCAGAGAGCCCCACAGACCTCCAGCAGCTTCATCTTCAAGCTCATCCCAAGAGGCAGCTGTGGAGAAAAGTGTTATGACCTGCAGTTTTGTTAAAACACAATGTTAGTTGTTGTTGCAGTGGTTGTTTACAAAAAAAAAATTCAGTTTATTTAGGAAGAGCCAATTTGGAATATGTTTGGTAAAAAAAAATCATAGATATATAAAATCAAATTAGAAAATGCTGTTTTGATCCAAAAGGCATATATAATTTTAAGCTCACAAAGAATTTTTACAGTTAAAATGAATATAAAAAATGTAATATTACAAAATTGTACATTTGATCACTAGTCATTCAATTGCAGAAATTATCATGAGAGTAGCTGTCTTAAGTAGTAACCTGGATTAAATAAAATGATCTTGATATGATGACCTCTCAGCCAGAAATATAAAACATTGGCGCAGACAGTACAACTTGTTTCTCCTCTGAGTAAAAAAGGTGAGTAAAATACTGGGGAATATTTCTTGCTTTACCAGCTGATTTAGCGTGATTGCGGTTGCTAAGCGACAGGACGTTCGGCAAAGTGGGGGCGGGAATTCAACTGAAGGCTAGACCGTCCAAATTCACAGCCGTTAACATCCGGTCTACCCGGTCGATGAAGGACCCAGCCCACGTAGACCGAGTAGACCGGGTCCTTCGAAGGATCCAGCCCCTGAATTCGGACACAGCCTTAGTCACTTGCCTCTAGGTGCAAGTTTCTGTCATATTTCCTAGGTAAGCAACTCAAAGCTGCTTTATATGTGTTGGAAAGGGGGAACCGGAAGCCCCTTCCTTTGTTCAAAGTTGGTCTCATTTGTTTTACATAGGTGGCTTCTTTCACCACTCCCTCATACCATGTGTTTTCCCCATATAAAAAGTGTACATTATTTGTCTTCAAAAGAGTGACTGCTGTCCTTCAGAGGTAGATGAACTGCTCAGTCTTGGCCTGGTGAGTTTGAACTTTTGTGTTGAGTCATGCTTTTGTGTGGATCCTGTTTAAGTTTCTGCAAAGGAACAGCTCTGAACATTCTTCGCTGCACTGGAATGCATATACCGCGTCAATGGGCTTGGCCGGATTTAAAATAGTTTAAACACAGAAAAATAATGGAAGTCATTTTTGAAACCGCCCCTTTTTGCATGCCAAAATACTCAAATTAGTTGGATCACTTTAGTGACCGATCCATTAAAAAATAATCAATTCTCCAAAGGTTTTAATTTTGTAACAAGGCAACTTATTTAATCAAACATTACTTCCTTCAAATATTTTTTTATTCACTGTTGCTTGCATTGTGAATTGGTTATTTGCACCCAAACCAGAAGGTGCTAATTAGTCTTAAATGTATCACAATTCGTTTAAAACAAACCTAGCTTCAGACCCAAAACTCTTCAAAACAAGTGTAGAAAAAGGTCCCGGACTTTGTTGTATAACATATTATTTCTTGTTATTTAGATGTGTGTAGTATTAGAAATATAGGTGGTACTGCTTGAATTCTCTCGACCAGCTGGGTCGCTTTTCTGTGCACGCCGTCACGTTGGGCGGCAGTTTTACTTTGTACCAGCTGGAGCGGTGAACAGTTCACAAGTTAAGCGTACAGTTCCAGTGCATATTAAGAGAGTTAAGAGAACGTTTGCCCCCCTTCAGTGTTCAATTATTAGAACTTGACGCAAAGTAAGTATCTTCATTAACCATGAATATGTTAGAGATGTTTGTCAGTGAAACAGCTGATTATAATTAAGCTTAAATGTAAGCTACGTTCGTGTGCGTTTCCACCACAGTAATAGGGTAACTAGACACCAATTCGTATCAGGAATATTTCCAATTTATTTATTATAATAACACTGTTCATCCAGTTAACCAGCTGCACCAGTCTTGATTATTTGCCGTGTTTAACGCGGGTCTGGAATGTTCGTGGACACGTGCGTAGCTGCCATTTAATGAGACGTCGAAATTCCGTTTTCCGCCAGTGGATGGCGGGATTACAACAGGATTAGTAGGGGGTCTGATCTGATATACATAGTCTTTCACTATATTTTCTGTAAAAGCTCGTGAGGGCTTCCATTATTATCACAATATGTTCCCCATGTAATTCTGATTTATTTAAAGTTAATGATCACAGTGCAAGTTACAGTTTAAACTAATGTTTATGTAAATTAAACATATTAAGTAATATGTATCTTCATTCCTGTTTCTTTTTAGACTATAAGTATTGGACCAACGCACAATAAGAAAAATGAACTGTAAAGATCATTTTCCAAACCAAGTTGTTACATCATCTGTGTTTGACCAACACACCAGAGTCTTTGAGACCACAACAAGAGCATTCCAGAATCAGCTTAAGTCTCCTCTATCACAAGCATTGGTCTTTAAGCATACATAGTCATACTGATCTATGTCATCACAAAATCTATTCATTAGGCCCGAGCAGCTAAGCTCCGTGAAGACCTGTAATATTTAGTATCTTTCCGATTATTCTCTTCTGTAATCGAAACGCTTTTTGGAGCCCTAAAAATATTCAAAAACTCACCGAAATTTGCACAAGCATCAAGGGTGTGTGTTTTTTTTTTAACTTGAATTTAAAAGGGGCGGGGCATGTGGCTCATCAGCACTACTTCACAATCACACTTTCAGAACAGTTTAAGGAAGACATTTGAAATCTGGTAACCAGTTAGAACTCTTTCAGACAAGCTAAAAACTCTTGTAACGTCATTCTACCAAACGGACAGGAAGTCGGCCATTTTTTCTCAAATTTTTTGACATTTTGAGCCTAGTTTATGCTTCTCCGACTGCAGATTTGCACTCAGACGCAGACGTATTGAAGGAGACGTTTTCCGTTTATAGTACTCCGCTCTTCCACTCCATTCTCTATTGTTTTTTTCAGCGTTGCTCGACCAGGACAGCAGGGCGTGCTACGTTTTCACGGCGTCTCTGCCTACTATCACACAGCGCCGCTTCTGTTTTGTTTCTAGGCTTGTGAACGCATTTCTTCCTCAAGGAGCAATGAACGACAGGAAGTAAGTTTTGATTAAGCTGTAAAGCTTTCTAGTGCAGCTCATAGAATCCTCTAGAAACACATGGAAACAAAACACGGCAGCCGTTTTTTGTTGTTTTCCTACACCTCCTTGTGTTCAAAATCGCCAAAGGAACACATTAGATAAATTATCCTTTCAATATAAAGCATATAGCGGCCAAACGCAGCATTAACTGATTACAGCGACTACAGAGTCCCGTTCTGGTGATGCGATCTGTGGCTGTTACCGAAACTGACCAATCAGATTCATTCGCTCTCCGTCGACGGATAGTTAAAATTCGGGCCTCTACTACGTGCGTCCTTGCGAAGGTGACGGAGAGCCCTTGCGTTGACGGAATTATCGCGTTGCGTCAATACGTCTCCGTCAAAACGCAGAAGCATGAACTAGGCTTATCACATAAACTTTTCCTACAGACTTTGATTGATCAGCTTGTAAATTGGTCCAGATGGCCGTCAGGCACGGGGATTTAAAGTAATAAAATTATTGAGTTTTTGTGTATGTTGAAGGGGCGGGGCCAGGCCTCAAACTTGGACATAATTCAGAAGTACACCATAGAGCTAATCAACATGAAACGGTGCACAGTGACTGTAGACAAGTTGGGGTGACTGTGTGTCCGGATTTTGAAAGAGGGTGGGGCAGTGGGTGTATCAGCAGCGAACCAGGCAACCCAACAGCTGGAATTATGTTTTTATGAATCTAACTACAATCTAGATAAACCAGATGCTGCTACCATGCTCATGTTCGGAGAGGAAAAAACACCGGGTTTTATTCCTGGTATTTCCTGGTTCCGAAAAGAACGGGAGGAACGAGACCCAATCTCGATCTGTCCCTGTTCAACAAATCGATCGTGGAGAGACAGTTCCACATGCTGACAATCAGACAGCTGCTGGAAAATGTTCACCAGGACGACTGGTTCACCTCCATAGATCTGAAGGACGCATATTTCCACATCCCCATCATCCCGAAGCGCCGCAGATTTCTGCGTTTCTGCTTCCATGGGATTCCCTATCAGTACCACCGCCTCCCGTTCGGTTACTCTCTCGCTCCGCGCACGTTCTCCAAATGCGTGGAAACGGCGCTGCAGCCATTACGCACGGCGGGGATGAGGATCCTCTTTTACCTGGACGACCTGCTGCTGCTGGCTCGGTCCAGAGAGGAAGCAGCTGTGCAGACCAGAACCTTAGCGGTACACCTGCTAAACCTGGGCTTCTCCATAAACTGGGAAAAGAGTTCTGTTCTCCCATCCCAGATGATCGTTTATCTGGGGGTGGAGTTAAACTCAGCCGTAATGAGAGCTCGGCTGTCACAGCCAAGATCCGAGGCTCTGTCTGCGCTGCTCCGCCGCATCCAGCCTCACAGCGCGGTGACGGCTCTGTCAGTGATGCGGCTGCTGGGAATGATGTCAGCGGCTCACGTTGTTGTTCCGCTGGGTTTGCTCCACATGAGACGCCTTCAGAGGTGGTTCACTCGGCTAGTGGATCCTGTGCGCCAGAAGAGGCGAATGATCTCTGTTCCTCCTTCATTGAGAGGCGATCTGACCCACTGGGGAAACCCCCACATCGTGTCAGAGGGGGTTCCCCTCAGCAGACCGACGTCACACTTCTCTGTGTTCACAGACGCCTCCCTGTCAGGTTGGGGAGGAACGTGTCTGTCTCAGGCGGTAGGAGAGCCTTGGCCAGATCACATGTCTCTCCACATAAATGTTCTGGAGCTGCTCGCGGTGTGGAAAGTGACTCAGCACTATGGAAAGCCGTTTTGGACATAATCACGTGAAATTTCGTGTGTCTTTGACACGCAAACAACACGTAAACAACGCGCAAACAACACGTAAACAACGCGTACTTTTCGCGTGAAGATATTCGAGGCGAAAACAACACGTATACAACGCGTCCAGGACGTGCAAAACACACGCGGTTAACTTCTCATGTTGGGTTATGTCGCTTGCTGATTGGCTTGATAAAATTCCGTGGCATGATCCCATTACAAAAAGAAGTATAGGGGGGAACTAGCAGATCACAGCAGATGTCAGATAACCCAGTTTTTGTCATCTGATAGAATCTCTTGAACGTTCATATTGAGATGGGACACACATGCACAGATGCAGAAATAAGTTTTAAAGACTAACCTCGGTTTCTAAATTTTGTGCACAGAGTAAGAATCGCTACTCTCGGGTATATGAAAACAGTTAATTAATCATAAATAGTTAATAAATGCCTCATGTTTTACTAGTTGCTACAATGGCAAAGTGGTTTACACAACGGCTTGCGGTGCCGCAAGGCAGTGGTTCGTGTCCGGGTAGAGGACTGTACTTATACTTTTTTTTTTTTTTGTAATACGGTGCCTACAGGGAAGTATGATATAACCATAGTTTAAACCGGGGACAGAGGGATCAGATCACTAGCCTGATGTAGCCAGACTCAATTCTACTCAGAACTTCCAGACCACAAACGTTGTGGGAGGGACTAAGTTCGGCTGGCACCCAGGCTATCAGATCGCCGCATGCTGCGGATAATACTGTTTTTCCTCATCTGCTAGAATCTCCTGTGAGATTAGGAAGATAGTACCCAGTTATTCCAATTCTATATGCAGCTGCACTGGCAGAGTTGTCATCAACGCTGTATAGTAACTGTGTAAACTGTATGTAGCTTTATAATATTTTATATATATATTATATGAAATTATTGTATTCTAATTATTTCTTTAATTTTCATCCACAGAAGATAGCTTTGCCTATCAGGCACATCTTGTAAGAGCTGCTCAATTTGGAAGGAGCAGCTACCAAATCACAGAAGAACAGCTAAAGTTCTTGCGGTCATGTGGATTTTCTACTCCGCAAATTGGTGCTGTTTTGGGGGTATCGGCCAGGACAATTAAACGACGAATAAGGTAAATGAAGCTGAAAAAAAATAACACACTGTCTAAAAAAGCAAAAAAAAAATTGGACTGGGGGGAGGATAAGACTATACGTACAACAGCCAGATACACTCAATTCTGTTGTAAATTCAAATGAAGCTTGAATGAAACACCTGTTAGAAATAAGGAAACTTCAGTTAACGTGACCCCCTGGACTAATATTACCACCATGTATGATAAGAACAGCCCTCTACGTACCTGAGGTAGACATTTCAATCTCTAATGGCTGAAAGACATTTTTACAGATTGCTATTCCGACCTCTGACCACTAAAGTTACTGATGCTTCGTAGTGCGACTGTGGTCGTTGTAGCTGGTTAGAAACTGCCTGCTGCTTTCCTCCCACAGGTTTTCCAGCCACTGAAGTGTAGTTTACCGATCTGGAAACGGCTAGTGTGTAGAGTCTTTTACACTTCTAATCAGTTTAATTGGAGAAAGGTTACCCCAGTTTAAAAAAATCGACTGAAGTGACTCTTCATTTTAGTCTCCAGAACGGTAGTGTTAAGAATGTAAAACTGCTGGTTATGCATGACAAATCAAGTGTCCAATTCAAAAATCCGGAATCTTATGACAATAACCTCTTCAGAAGTCCCACAATTTTGCTAAGAAGAAATGGCTGATCATTTAAGCTGCAGGTATTCATATTTTAAATGGACAGAAAAATGATATACTAAGCAATCTTTATGCTGTGAATAAACCCTAAAAGTGGCAAGAGGCACATTATTGGATTATTTTTGTTTTAAATTACTTCCTCACATGTGCTTCATTAATATGAACAGTTTTGATTGAAGAAGGTGATGTGAGGTTCTCATTGGTATGGCCTGATGTGGTTGAAGTCCTCGATGATGGTGTCTTGATGCTAATGTAAAATAAAACAAATAAAGGTACAGTGATAAACTTGGGGTAATGGTGTGGCCAATAAATAGCATTAGAGACTGCTCATCTTTACCTTAATGCCTTAGCAATGTGTCATTTTGACATTTTGTACTGTACTGGCCTTAATCTTTAATGTTTTTTCTTGGACCTCCACATGGTGCCATCTGGGAAAAAACACACACACTTTTTAATAATAGTGTTTATTTTTAGCATTAAAGTGATAGCCTTTTTTGTTTAATTTGACCTGACTCCCACTTGATTTGATTATATGAGCTTATACAAGTTGATAGCCACAGTTTAAACAGCAATTTGTTATGTCATATTTATTTAAAATGAACAGAAGAGATTTTTATAAGTAATTTTTTTTTTATTTATGTAATTTCTTTCTATTGTTTTTAAGAATGTATACACATTGACTTACATTGGCTTACAGCACACAGTAAAAGTCACCATGGCTGATTTATAAAGTACCTGCAGCTCCCTTTTTGCTTTATGTCCGCATCATAATTATACACTGTGCCAAATGCAAATTGAGGAACTTTAGAGGGTCACATGCATGGCCACCGTTATATTTATTCAAAAACTTCTTAGGGACATGGACCCTCATAATCAGCAGGTTAGAAGATTTGAACAAAAACAAAAAAAAACCCTCACAAATTGTTATTTTTCTCTTTTTCACTAAGATTTCTCCAATGCTTCCACAGTGAAATCTATGTCAGGCTTTGCGGTTCACATTTAACAACAGCTTGCAGGTCCGCATAAAAAAACAAACCAAGCTTAACGTTTGGCACCATGTTAAGCGAGTCAGGAACGGAGGATAGAGCTGAGTAGGGAGGGGTGGGGTGTGGGGGCGCAGATGTTACATAGATAGATACATACATACACACACACACACACACGTACATACTTTTTCCTCAAAAAGGGTGAATTCATTTTTTCAAGTGCTCGTATATTTAAAATATTCATCTTGGATTGTGGAAAAAAATAAAATTTTGTAGGCACCGTATTACAAAAAAAAAAGTATAAGTACAGTCCACTACCCGGACACGAACCACTGCCTTGCAGCATCGCAAGCTGTTGTGTAAACCACTTTGCCATTGTAGCAGCTAGTAAAACATAAGGCATTTATTAACTATTTATCATTAATTAACTGTTTTCATATACCCGAGAGTAGCGATCCGTACTCTGTGCACAAAATTTAGAAACCGAGGTTAGTCTTTAAAACTATTTCTGAATACTGTGCATGTGTGTCTTCTCAATCCCCTTTACGTTCAAGCCTCACGTCGCGCACGCGACTCGTCGCGCACACTCAAAAACTGGGTTATCTGCAGTCTGCTGTGATCTGCTAGTTCCCCCCTTTACTTCTTTTTGTAATGGATCATGCCAAGGTTTTGTCAGCCAATCAGCAGCGACATAACCCAACATGTGAAGTACGCGTTGTTTGCACGTCCTGGACGCGTTGTATACGTGTTGTTTTCGCCTCGAATATCTTCACGCGAAAAGTACGTGTTGACTACGTGTTGTGTGCACGTTGTTTACGTGTTGTTTACGTGTCAAAGACACACGAAATTTCACGTGATTATGTCCAAAACGGCTT
>JAPXFQ010001349.1:0-235000 GCA_028564705.1 Apricaphanius iberus
ACAAATCTAGCGACTTTTTCTGGTGTTAATGGAGACTTATCTGGTGTTTTGGAGACTCTGGCGTGAAGCACGTATTGTTCTGCAGTTACTGTCCTCAACGTGAGCCCCTCCCCCGTCCCAAAGCACTTACAGGCGGCCAGTCTCACAGTAGCCTTGCGCAGCAGTCCCATCTACAGTCTATGGGCGGAGCAGAGAGAGAGAGAGGAGACCCTCACCACTCGGCGTCCGGACTGCAAATGAAATGCGCTTGCGCAAAAGAAAGCCGCCGCTGGCTTGCAGAGCGGGATTTAAATGTAAACGTTTCTTTGCTGTGACGCTGTCATACAAATAAATCACTGCATTTGACTTCCACAACCTCAGCAGCTCAGTCACTTATTAACCTCGTCCACTGTGTGTGTAGCCTACCTCTCTGTGACATAAGAACTTGCTAGCTAGCTCAGCAAAAAAAAAAAAAACTAAAAAAAAAAAACAACTTAAAAAAAAAAACCTAAGTAACTCTGCCAGAGTGTGTCTTTTGGGTCACTTTGCCGGTCCCAAGCCCGGATAAAGGAGGAGGGTTGGTTGTAGAGCTAGCAATTTCACCCTACAGAACAATCTTTTGATTAAATTTGCTGTTATAACATTTAACAATACAGGACAAAACTGATGTGTGTAATGTGGATCTAGACAAAGCATTAAAATCATAAAATGTTGTTAATGTTGAAATTATTTTTGTACATTTGTAGTTCTAAACATATTTAGGGTGTTTTTTACTCACTTTTGTCTCTCCCACGACGTTATTCCTCTCTCCTACAGCGTCCGTTACAGTTATTTGCAAATTGCAAATTATGCAAATTAGGCGATGACGTCATTTAGCGACTTCTAGCGACTTTTGGGACAGCCAATAGCTACTTTCCTTACTGAGGAGTTGGCAACACTGGTTCAGCTGCAGCTCCGTTGCTGCAGTAACAAAGATATGTGCTCCATGTTAGAGTCTGAGTATCCAATAACACCTTAAAAAGACTATTTTTTGTCACCAGTCACATTTTTTCTGAAAAACAGTTGCTAGATGAGTCTATACACTTGATATATATAGCTAAACAATTCCTACATCAGCTGCTTCCCTCTGGATGTCACATTACTGTGCGAAGTCACATGACTCAAGGCAACGCTCAGGAGCACCGCTAAACTGAAACACATATTTTCATTTTTTTTTATTCCAAATTTACAGGCTACGGCAAAATGAGGTCGGTAACACTCATAAATTTCAGTATCGGTACATTTTTCAGTATACCGCCCAGCCCTACTGCACCACCTGCTCCAGGCATCTATACAGATAGAGCAGGACTTTTCCTGTATTTCAGAGGCAAGGTGAACATACACTTTTATGGTTTATGGTCCCTTTCTAGGCCATGTTTCAGCCACGCAACACATTCTGTGACCGGTTTGTCATCAAATATTGCATTTGTTGTTCATGGACACTGCCAGGCTCCATATGTGGCTACAAAACTGTTATTTATAAATGTGACACCTACGTTTATAGCCTACTTTTCTACAGGAACCCAAAACAACATACATAATTTCCCTCTGGGATCAATAAAATATTTCTGAATAAAAAACATTCTAAAGATGAGATTTGATCCACCGACCCCCAGGTGCAAGATGTGGGTATACCAGTCTGCCAAAGGAACATCTTAAATGTCAGTCAGCCACTGCACCATATTATTTGGACAGGATCCCCACACTGTCACTCATTGTTTATGAATCCTTGTGTGGTTTATTAAGCTGAGGGTAGAGATTTTTACCCCTCAAAAAGTATTTCTGCACCTGACCCCTGTCGGGCTCCGTATGTTCATAACTTTGTCAGCTCAACATACAAAATATATTGACAGCTGAACAACATACATTGATATGCTCAGATCAGGGAACCCAGAGTCCAGGTCAAGGAACAGGGACTGCCACCCACCCACTACCCTATAGAGATAGTTTCCCGTCCACTACCCAAAACTAATGAATTAAAAGTTAATGCTACTAGAGCAAAGTATAAAAATCTCATAAAGATAAATAAAACTCGGACTGAACATAAAAACAAATCAATTAAATGTGGTTTACTAAACATAAGATCTCTCCCCTCAAAAACACTCTTGGTAAATGACTTAATTTGTGAAAATAATATTGATTTGTTTTGTCTTGCAGAGACATGGTTGCAGGATGAGGACCATGTCACAATAAATGAGTCAACTCCCCCTAGCTACTTAAACTTTAGTGTCCCTCGAAGTACTGGTCGAGGAGGTGGAGTAGCAACTATCTTTCATTCCGATTTACTAATTAATCTCCAAAAAAATAATAGTTACAGTTCCTTTGAGCATCTAGTTTTTAGCTTTCCTCATACACATAACAAAGCAGTAAAGCCACTTTTGTTTGTGGTCTTATATCGTCCACCAGGACCTTATTCTCAATTTTTAGATCAGATTTCAGATTTTCTATCTGACTTAGTTTTAAACACTGATAAAGTCATTATAGTCGGAGACTTCAATATTCATGTTGATAATGAAAGTGATAGTCTAAATACAGCTTTTAACACTATCCTAGACTCAATAGGCTTTACTCAAAATGTGCAGGGACCAACACATTCTTGTCACCACACTTTAGATCTTGTGCTGACTTATGGCATTGACTGTGAAGAAATAACAGTCTTTCCACATAACCCTATCCTGTCTGATCATTTCCTTATCACTTTTAAACTTACTCTAATGGATCATATCAAACCTGAAAGAAAACTTCATTATACCAGAACGTTATCAGACAACGCTGTAGCAAATTTTAAAGAAGCTCTTCCAACTTTAATTTCCTCAGTTTATAAATGCAGAACAGAAAACAGTGATTTAACTCGTGACCCCTCACAACTTGACATTTTAGTTCATAGCGTTAATTCCTCCCTGCGTCGGGCAATAGACAAAGTTGCCCCCTTGAAAAGGAAGGTGGCTAGCCATAGAAGATTAACTCCCTGGTTTAATTTAGAGCTACGTACCCTAAAGCAGAATGTTAGAAAACTAGAGAGAAAATGGCGCTCCACGCATTTACATGATTCCTTTTTAATATGGAAAAATAGTTTATTGCTATATAAAAAGAGCCTTCACACAGCTAGAACAGCATATTATTCATCTTTAATCGAGGAGAATAAAAATAATCCTAGGTTTCTTTTTAATACAGTTGCCAAACTCACACAGGATCATAGCTCTATCGAGCCAACCATTCCCCAAGCTCTAAGCAGTGACGACTTCATGCAATTCTTTATAAATAAAATAGACTCCATAAAGAATAAGATAATTGGGAACCTTCCCAATATGCTTGCTTCCTCCTTAGTTAATGAGGCAGCCTCAAAAATGGTGGAACCTAATATATGCTTAAACTGCTTTAATGCAGCCGAACTTTGTGATGTACTAAAATTATTAGCTTCATCTAAACCTTCAACTTGCGTTTTAGACCCAATCCCAACTAAACTCTTAAAAGAAGTTTTCCCTCTGATCGCTGCTCCAATTTTAAATATAATGAATCTATCCTTAGTCAATGGATATGTACCACAGGAGTTTAAGATTGCTGTAATTAAACCTCTACTTAAGAAACCCTCTCTTGATCAAAACGACTTAATTAACTATAGACCGATATCTAATCTTCCCTTCTTATCTAAAATTCTTGAGAAAATAGTTGCACACCAGATATGTGAGCATTTAAACAATAATGAGCTGTTTGAGAAGTTTCAGTCAGGCTTTAGAGCTCATCACAGCACTGAAACAGCTCTGGTGAAGGTTACTAATGATATTCTCATAGCCTCAGACAATGGACTGGTGACCATTCTGGTCCTGTTAGATCTCAGTGCTGCCTTTGACACTGTTGACCACAATATTCTCATAGAAAGGCTTCAAAGTGTCGGTATAATAGGAACAGCACTAGGTTGGTTTAAATCTTATTTGTCTAACAGATTTCAGTTTGTTCAGGTAAACAATAGATCTTCCTCAACCTCAATAGTTACTTGCGGAGTACCACAGGGTTCAGTGCTTGGGCCGATTCTCTTTACTATATATATGCTTCCTATTGGTAAAATAATTAGGCAGCATGGGATAAAATTCCATAGTTACGCAGATGATACACAGCTATATCTATCCATAAATCCTGATGAATCCAATCAGTTAGGTAGACTACAGGCATGTCTGGAAGACATAAAAACTTGGATGACTCTAAACTTCTTGCTTCTAAATTCTGATAAAACAGAAGTTGTCGTCTTTGGACCAGAAGCTCTGAAAAAGAAACTACTTAGTCAGCCCCTTCACCTGGACGGCATTAAATTAGCCTCCAGTAATAAAGCAAAAAACCTCGGTGTCATTTTTGACCAAGATATGTCATTTAGAACTCACATTAAAGAAGTCTGTAGGATTTCCTTTTTCACCTTAGGAATATTGCAAAAATTAGAACCATCCTGTCCAGGAATGATGCTGAAAAACTAGTCCATGCCTTTGTTACTTCAAGGCTGGATTACTGTAACTGTCTATTATCAGGTAGTCCACAGAATACAATTAAAAGTCTTCAGTTAGTTCAAAATGCTGCTGCTAGGATTCTGATGAATATTAAAAGAAGAGATCACATTTCCCCTGTTTTAGCTTCTCTTCACTGGCTCCCAGTAAAATCTAGAATAGAATTCAAGATCCTCCTTCTGACATATAAAGCCCTTAATAATCTAGCTCCATCATACATAAGAGACCTGATTGTTCCATATGTTCCTAACAGAGACCTTCGCTCTCAGACTGCAGGTTTACTGGTAGTTCCTAGGATTTCTAAAAGTAGAATGGGTGGCAGATCTTTCAGCTATCAGGCTCCCCTCCTATGGAACCGGCTCCCAGGGTTGGTTCGTGAAGCAGACAATTTGTCTATCTTTAAAACTAGGCTAAAAACTTTCCTCTTTGACAAAGCTTACAGTTAGAGATATGTTTATAGGTAGTTAGAGTCAGGTCAGACAGGTAGATAGGAAGAGACAGGTTAATGTTAGTAGTCAGGCAGAGTGTCAAAAGTTAGGAAGAGATAGGAAGAGGTAGAGTAGCTAGGTAGAGATAGATTAATGTAAGCCAGGTAAAGATCCGGAGCCGGTCGCGGCTTACCGCCGCGGAAGAAATGTGCCCCACAGGGGCCAGCCAGCGCCGGAGAGAGGTCCCTCAAGGGGATCCTCCCGCACAGTGCGGCCGCCCATTACCTGCCGGGTTGAATCCCCCGGGCAGACTGTGCGGACCCCACCCGTTTATCTCTTAAACGTTTCTCGCCCTCTTCAACTCTGTCCTCTCAGTTCTGTCTATTTTTCCTTAAGATAGTTGTCGACTATCGGTCTCGTGCCGGTATTTAGCCTTAGATGGAGTTTACCACCCACTTTGGGCTGCATTCTCAAACAACCCGACTCCGAGAAGACCCCGGCATGACGGGGGCCGTTACCGGCCCTACACCGTCCACGGGTCAGGAGGACTAAGACAGAGTGTTGGTAGCCAGGTCTCCTAGTAGCTAGGAGACAGGTTAATGTTAGTAGCTATGCTGCTTTAGGCTAGGCTGTTGGAGGACATTATTAGGGTCTGTGACTACTTTCTCTCCTACTTCTCCCCAACTGCATGATGTGCTGTCAATTCAAGCACTAACCTGTTTTCTATTATAGTAGGTGCTCCGGATTAGCCCTGCTTGACGACCCTGACTAAGATGGCATTGCAGTGACGGAAAATTCTCCACGTCCTGCAACAAACTTGTGCATCGGTTCTGTTGCTCTTTCTGTGTCTCTGTTGTGTATTCTCCAAGCCACAGACGGTCGCGGCAGATAACCGCTTGTGCTGAGCCTGGTTCTGCCGGAGGTTTCTTCCTGTTAAAAGGGAGTTTTTCCTTCCCACTGTCGCTGCATGCTTGCTCAGTATGAGGGATTGCTGAGAATTCCACGACGCAATCTTCTGTGGTTCTGTAATTTCTACACTAAACATTGTATTGTAATAACTCTTTTTGTAAAGTGCCTTGAGATGACATCTGTTGTGAAATGGCGCTATATAAATAAACTGAATTGAATTGAATTATGTGTAACATTTATAGCTGGTTAATTTTTTTTATAGAGTATAGCAGAAGAAAGGGTGTCTTTTTAAGACATGGAGGTGATTTTTTTCCCCTGCACAATGAAACATCACAGACTTTGCTCTGACTAATCTTTGCTTCTATGCATTTGTGGACTGCAGTCAAGTGACCTGACACTTCCAAATAATAATAGATGCTTCAAATGTGCACTACGTGTATCCCTGCCTGTCAGCTCGCATTCTGATTGGTTACACGTCACATTCAAGAGGCTCCATGCTTGTTTGTGCTCGCAATACATCACACAGCCTATCAGGCCAAGACAACCCAATCAGACAAGAGCACTGTTTACACACATTTTGCAGAAATATCTGTCAGGATTATTTTAAGAGCCATCCCGATAACTGGGGTTTGTTGGAAGGGAAAAATTGGCCTGAATACCCTGCCATGTTAACCAGGCCTAAGAAGAACATGGACAGTCTGCAATTGTGCAGGGCAAATGCAAATAGGCCAGAAAAAACAGTTGGAAAGCTTCTAGGATGAATCCTCTTTACAACTGTTGTAATTGGACATTTTAAAATTATTAAAATTTTTGCGGAAACCTCTGTGTTCCAGGTAATTAGCCTGCTTCGCTGCTTATTCAGACCCAGGGACCTTATATTTATTTAAATGTGGCTTAAAAACTCTCCAAGAAAAACAACTTGTAACAAATAGAAACAGTAGCAAAGCAAAAGTATTAAGGTATCTCAAAATTGATCTATAACTTTTGACCCAAGTTATTGGATCTTTCTTATTGAGGTGCCTACGCTTAATAATAAAAAACCAACAACAGGAAACAATTTTCCAATCAGAAAATGTCATTACCATTAGTCAGGATTTGATCTAGAAGTTGATTTCAAGCATGTCAGAGGGAAATACTTTAGTTATTAAAAGTAATGCAAAGCACCATCAATACTCACTTATCTTATAAGCTTGATTAACTTGATGTTTAATAATGATAATTTATCTTTAAAAACAAACAAAAACATTGCTGTAACTACTAATATCTTTGGACATGAGTATACAGGTGCTGCCCAGTAAATTAGAATATCATCAAAAAGTTGAATTATTTCAGTAATTCCATTCAAAACGTATACTTTCCTTCCACACATAGTGATATATTTCAAGTGTTTATTAATTTTCATTTTTATTATTACAACTGACAGCTAATGAAAACACCAAATTCAGTATCTCAAAAAATTAGAATATTCTGAAAAGGCTCAATATAGAAGACACCTGGTGCCACTCTAATCAACTGATTAACTCAAAACACCTGCAAAGGCCTTTAAAAGGTCCCTCAGTCTTGTTCTGAAGGCTCCACAATCATGGGGAAGACTTCTGACTTAACAGCTGTCCAAAAGACGACCATTGACACCTTGTACAAGGAGGGCAAGACACAAAAGGTGATTGCTAAAGAAGCTGGCTGTTCGCAGAGCTCTGTGTCCAAGCACATTAACAGACAGGCGAAGGGACGGAAAAAATGTGGTAGAAAAAAGTGTACAAGCTCTAGGGATAACCGCACCCTGCAGAGAATTGTGACGACAAACCCATTCAAAAATGTGGGGGAGATCCACAAAGAGTGGACTGCAGCTGGAGTCAGCGCTTCAAGAACCACCACGAAGAGACTCATGAAAGACATGGGATTCAGCTGTCGCATTCCGTGTGTCAAGCCACTCTTGAACAAGAAACAGCGTAAGAAGCGTCTCGCCTGGGCCAAGGACAAAAAGGACTGGACTGCTGCTGAGTGGTCCAAAGTTATGTTTTCTGATGAAAGCAATTTTTGCATTTCCTTTGGAAATCAAGGACCCAGAGTCTGGAGGAAGAGCGGAGAAGCACAGAATCCACGTTGCATGAGGTCCAGTGTAAAGTTTCCACCGTCAGTGATGGTGTGGGGTGCCATGTCATCTGCCGGTGTTGGCCCACTCTGTTTCCTGAGGTCCAAGGTCAATGCAGCCGTCTACCAGGAAGTTTTAGAGCACTTCATGCTTCCTGCTGCTGACCAACTTTATGGGGATGCAGACTTCACTTTTCAACAGGACTTGGCACCTGCACACAGTGCCAAAACCACCAGTACCTGGTTCAAGGACCATGGTATCCCTGTCCTTGATTGGCCAGCAAACTCGCCTGACCTTAACCCCATAGAAAATCTATGGGGTATTGTGAAGCGGAAGATGCAATACGCTAGACCCAACAATGCAGAGGAGCTGAAGACGACTATCAGAGCAACCTGGGCTCTCATAACACCTGAGCAGTGCCACAGACTGATCGAGTCCATGCCACGCCACATTACTGCATTGATGGAGGCAAAAGGAGCCCCGACTAAGTATCGAGTGCTATACATGCACATTCTTTTCATGTTAATTCTTTTCAGTTGGCCAACATTTAAAAAAAAAACATTTTTTTTCATTGGCCTTTAAAATATTCAAATTTTTTGAGATACCAAATTTGGAGTTTTCATTAGTTGTCACTTACAAATATCAAAATTAAAAGAAATAAAAATTGGAAATACATTGGTCTGTGTGCATTGCATGAATATAATGTACAAGTTTCACGTTTTGAATGGAATTATTGAAATAATTCAACTTTTTGATGATATTCTAATTTACTGGCCAGCACCTGTAGTGTCACATCAACCTTTAATGATGTTGGCCGTAGATTAGGGACAACTTCCTTTCAGCATCTGACCTATGCAGAAACAATATTCTGAGTTTTACTATGTTGATTTAAAAAATCTGAAACAGAGAAAAACATTTACAAACTGAAGAGGCTGGATACTTTCAGTAGGTCTTTCAATCTACACAGAATGCTCAATGGTTTACTTCATGCAGAAGCCCCACGTTTTGATGTGTTAAAATGAATACAGGGCGTCAGTACAAGTTCTATTTACTGGAGGTACTTTTTAGGTAAGCTGGATGGATCTGAAATGGTTATAGCTGCAAGAGTAGAAAAAAAATACGTAAAAATGTAATCCATTCTTCTGATTTTTCTATGAACCTCTTCCAAATGTTTATGCAAGCACCACACAGGAATTGCAAGTTACACTTACATCCACTTAGTATCCCTACTTTTAGCCACACCTACGCAACAATTTCAAGCCAACTTTTCAGGTTATATTTTCAAATACAGAGCTCCTCCAGCAATGATTAATGCATAATATGACCAGGAACAGTACACCGTTTGTGTGCTCTGCGTGTGTGCAGAGTTGAGCAGGGGGACAAAGACAAAAACAGTAAAGTAGGAGAGAGGAAGAAAAATGACAAGAGAGAGAGCCCATACGAAAAACAAAAAAAGTGAGGGCGAAGCCATGTCTGGTTCAGTCTTTTAGCGTTTCCTAGTGGTCAGTTGGCAGATTTATTCATATGATTTATTACATTGCTCCTGCCTATAGGTATTTTTCATTTGTTCCTGCTCACATTCTTCTCACAATATATTTATCATGTGTCCAACTTTCAAATTGCTGGTCCCATTGACTTTGAGCCTCCTAAGCAGGCTTGACATATACCCACCGCATACATTCCCACCTCACCTCCATTCCTCAAGCATCCCATGTCCCCTTCCTTGAACAGCTCCTAGTTCAAACGTACCAAAAAGCCAACAATAACTTTAGAAATACAAACTAATAAAGGAAAGGCAATTTTATTTGTATAGCAGACCATCAGCAACAGGGCAATTCAAGGTGTTTTGGATGATAAGGGGATAACATATTAGCAGTAACAACCAACACTAAAAGCACAGAACAACATTAGAGCCACATAAGATGACACATTTAAAATATTTGACATTCAAGCTATTATTAATCACTAAATCAAAGGCAGCTCTAAACAGGTGGGGTTTTAGCTCTGATTTAAAGGAACTGTCTTTCAGCAGCTTTGCAGTGGTCTGGACATTTGTTTCAGCTCAGGGTAGCATCAGAACTTAAAGCTGCTTCCCTGTGTTCGGTTCCAATTCAAAGGATGATTAGTCGACAATAGTTTGATGACTTGAGTCATCTGGGGGCTGGTAAAATGGTAACAGATCTTCAACATACTTTGGTGCTAAGCCATTCATTGATTCATACACTACTCAAAGCATTTTGAAGTCTATTTTTGAGCTAGAGGTAGCCAGTGTTTCAACTTAAGAACTAAAAGGATTATGGGCTCCAGCAGGAGCATTCTGGATCAACTGCAGTTGTCTGATGTTTTAGGGAGACCTGTGTGGACACTGTAGCAGTAATCTGTCTGACTAAATATGAATGCATCGATAAAATCCTGTTATGATAGACTTTTAATACTAGAAAAAGGCTGACCTTGTTATTGCTTTTATGTGACCCTGGAGGTTCAGGTCTGAGTTCATTACTACTCCTAGATTTTGGATCTGGTCCGTAGTTTCCAGCTGCTTTAACTGAAACCATTTGGTGACACTTGACTGTTCCTCTATGTTTAGAAATATTTACATTTGTTTCTATTTCGCTGGAGAAAATTATGGCCTATACATCCATTGATTTGTTCAATGCATTCACCTGGGGATTGAATGAGTTCAAAGTCACTTGGTGACATTGTAATAAAAAGCTGTGTGTTATCTGCATTGTTGGATGTTATATACTTTGTTAGCGGGAGCGTATAGATATCAAATGGGAGGAGCCCCAGGATGGAGCCCTGGGGCACCTCCTATGTAATTTCTGTCTGTTCTGATTAACAATTGCCTATGGTCACAAAAAAAGTTACTGTCCTTAAGGGAAGACTCAAACTAGTCGAGTGCTCCGCCAGAAAGTCTGACCCAGCTCTCCAGTCATTTCAATAGTATATCATCAAACAGTGTGTTTACATGCAGCCAATAACCTTTTCAAAACTGGGATTTCAGCAATAACCCGGTCACACACAGCCATGTAAACACTGGCAAAAAACCCAAATATTACCCCTGGGCTACCCTTTTTCTAACCCGAATATCTGGTCATGAAAACACGTATCCGTATAGCCCCATCAAAAGGAGCTTTGATTTGTGTTCTGCACATGTAGAGGAACTTCTAGTATGAGCCTTCTGACATACAAATCCTATGCATACAGGTGTAACTCTCTCTCTCTCTCTCTCTACCTCTCTGCTCACACATGTAAATGGGTCATTCTGAATGTTTCAGAAACCCGAATAGTGATCTTAGATCGACCGTAACCTGAATATTGGCGGCATTGGCATGTCATTGAACACTTTGACGAGGGCAGTCTCTGTGCTGTGATGAGCATGGAAACCATACTGAAAAAATATCAAAACGGTTGGTCATTGTTAGCAAGCTATTTAACTGTTGAAACAGAGCTTTTTTAATAATCTTGTTGATTAATGGAAGATTAGAGATTGGCCTCTAGTCCCGCATTAACATGTCCTTTTTTAGTAGTTGTTTAAAGACATCTGACAGGAGGGATGATATAACTATTTGAATCAGATCAGACCCAATGACAGGAGAAACTTTGAGAAAAAATGTTGGTAGGAGATCGAGACAGCAAGAGGATGATATAATCAAGGCTATTGTGTTAATTTATTTTAGCCTTGAGGAATGCTTAATGTGTGCCAGTGGACAATGTTTGTTTTTTGGCTGGAAAAATGGGTGCAAAACTCAAGAAACACAGGAAAATACTCAATTTATCATATGTCAAACAACAGCCTCATGTTTTCATATAAATGTTAATGCTCGCTCCCAGAGAGCATCATTTAGTCCAAGGAGGCTTCTTTAAACTACAGAAGGACAGAGCCACACTCAAAGGAAGGCAGAGTACAAGGCATCTGAAGAATAGAAATGTAATCCTGCTTTCAGTAAAATCATGTTTTTCCAAATGTCACAATGGCTTAATAAAAGGCCCAACATGGTCAGTACAGAGTTTTATTCTGTAAAGTTTGGGGAAACAAGAGACTGAGTAAGAGGATTGCACAAGTGGATGCACAAATATCACTAACAAGTTTAATTTTATTTGACTTTATTATACTGCCTTCCAAATGTCTGTAAAATGAATGAAAAGCACAGTTTAGAAACGTCTTGTTTTATCTTCTTTTTTTTAAATGTTGATCAATTTATGTGAAAAACAATTTTGGACAAAGATATAATAATTTGCTAAGAGGTTGTTTGTTTCGGTTGAAGATGATCTAGAAAATCATCCCACCCATTTATTACTCATTTCATATTACATAAATAGTTCAATGACAATTATTAGAAATAACTAGCAAGAGACTGCAGCCATAAAACCCCATGACCTCCAACTTAAAAGTAATATTTTGTGTTTTAATATGTTGGTACGAATAATTGCCAATATAATTTTTAGGCATCTATATCAAAATGGCCTGTTTTCCCAAAGTCTAAATTTTAAAAAGCACTTAACAACTTAACTAAATGTTTTATTACAGAATGTTGTCTCTATTTGGCATGATGAACATTCCAAGAGTTAACAAATTTGCCAGGCCCTGCTGAATAAAATCCTCCCCATAGGATTGTGCTGTCACTCAGTTTTCAACTAGGCTGGAAATCTCCCAATTTGCCGCCTCTTCTTTTCTTTTCTTTTTCTATAAAGCTGAGGTTTTTAACTTTACGTCAAAAGCACGTATTCCAACAAATGCAGTGAAACTTCATTGTGGTCATGGTTTTTTATGAACGTTTTTTGTAAAGTTACCTAAACCTGATTTTTTTTTCTCCAACATGTCCTTCACCACCTTTACCTTCAGGGTTTTTTAGACTTTGCATTTCTTGTTAATGCTGCACATAAGCTACAATGGTGATATTGTCATAAGGTAAAAAGAAAACAACTTAACAGAAAAATGTGTCAAAACAGCAATGCAAATGCAATCTTAAATTAGGAATTTTGTTTTCTGTGTGATGAGTTTATGCTCTGTTAAATTTTCTTGCCCTATTAGTCCTGCTAGCAGCAATTTCTCAGCCGTCACAAAGGGGATAAGAAAGCTATCCGTAATATATGTTATTTAGAAGCAAACAGTACATTCAAGATAAAACTAAAACTTGTTTCCTCCATATGAAATCATACTTTTGCTACAGACTCGTTTATTTAGTTGGATTAAGAGTCAAGTGCCTTACCAACAAAATGTGTCCTTATTTAAAGATTGCAAACTTAAATAGGGTAAAATATGGGCATTACTAAAAAAACTTTTTTTTCTCAGATACTAAATTGAGTGAAAATCAAGACAAATTGATCAATTCTAATCTCTTAGGTGGTACACAAATTCACATGGCAAGTATGCAGAAACAGACATTTAGGACCAATCCCAAACAGAATTAGGCCTAGCCCTCACCTTCGCCCTCCCTCTTAGCCCTACCCACTATGGCTTAAATTGTAGCTGCAAGGGTTAGGAGTATGTAGACCATGGTAATCATTTGGGACAGCCTTCAATCCATCTCATACCTTTAATGTGAACTGTAGTGGAAGAATTATTTCACTTTATTATGATCTTATTTTGTCTAAGTGTGTCTAAGATGGAGCTAATATAACACAATAACGGCGGCCCTGGTACTTGGCTGAATACCGGGGGTAGGGTGGGGGTGCAGCACGAGCTTGCAGCAGCATTGGTCTGCGGTTTCCATATATGATATATCCTCCCGGTTTGACGTCAAGACTGGAAAGAAACTGAGATCTTATGCATGACTGTGCATGCACTTGGGCTTGTTGAGGTAGCCAAAGGGTGTTCATGTGCTACCGAGGAATCTGTCCTCTGTTCGTCTGCCATTTAGCTAACTGACCAAGGATACATAAGAGGTGCCTTGATGCCTTCCCTCGGTCAAAAATTTCCCAGTATACACCGAGGTAGGAGCCAGCAGCATTTACTTTGGGGGGAAATTTCCCGTTCAAATGTAAGTCAACTAACTTTTTTCTTTACCTTTTTTTTATTAGATCCAAAGCAGTTATATATGGTTGGCTAGTTGCTAAGTAGTTGTAGCTTCAGTGGCTACCAGGTACCAACTCGCTTACACATTTGATTTAATCAGCATATACACAGTTAAAAAAAATTAAAATGCTTGTTATACATTTCCAGTTCCATGGCTGACGGAAAGTTACTACGCTACTATGCTACTACGATGGGCGGGACATAAACAGAGCGTCTAAGCGGGCAGCCGCGTTCACGTGAGGCAAGTCTGTTCCATTTAACCATGTTCTTTGACCAAGGAAAGACAGGGTGCTCCTAAGCAAGGCCCCTCGCCTACTGAGGCTTTGCCTTGGCAGACGAGGCGTCTTGACATTCGCAAATACCCAAGGTTAAACAAATGCTCCATTTTTAAAAGTCAATTTCCCTATGGAGGTATTTTTGAATTGGAAATAGTTGTGTCTTGTAACTGGAAAGATGAAGTCACAGAGGAACATTTTGAAGCAGTTTTGTAATTGTAGTTTTTCTTTCACAAGAATAAAACAGTTACACTTTTTAAATTTCTGTACAATGAGTCACATTTTAAAACAATCTTACATTTACAGTTTTACCATAATTGATCCACAACATTTGTTGCAAAAGCCATCTACAAACCTGTGTGTAAAAAATAAACTGTGTATACTCCTTTGTTGCTCACAGACATAAATCACTGATTGTAACTTCACAAAACCGCTGATGTGAGCCACAAAAAAAGATTCACAAGCCATACCATTCTTTGCATGCCACTCCTTTTGCTAGAGTTGCACTACTTTCAAGAACATTTTGTGACTTGTGGGTAATAGCTATGCCATAATTAGAGAGTGCTGATGGTATCAGTACCAACAATCTGGAAATAGCCTCAATTTTAGAGAATAGTAGGGTTAGGAAAATAGTCAATTTATAGTTAGGTAATGCTCCTGCAATGTTAGGATTAAAAAATGACTTGGGGTTAGGCAATTTTCCTCGAATGTTAGGATTAGTAAGAAATCAACCGGTCAGCCAATCAGAAACGTTAAAGGCAGGACTTTGCCCACAACAGATAAAATTGTAGTACTGTAGGTGGAGCCAGAGCCAGCCTACGGAGAGCCGTGCCACTCTCTATTAAGTTCTATTGTAACGAATTTTGGTTGCAGTTCCACCAGAGTTCCACAAAAAATTGGATTGGATTTTAAGGGGTATTTCTCCATAGACCTCTATTAATTCTGTATTTGTCATGAGCGTGCCCACACATGGAACCAGAGTGGAACAGCAACCAGTTCAAAAGGCGGAAGTACAATGAGAGTGGCAGTCTCTTTATTAGACATTCTCTTGTGGAGCCGAACACATCTCGATGGGGGAACACATAAAGATGCAACAAGTCCATTGTTAAAGCCCCACATGTGTAAGAATTACCTCCAACTAGTGGTGCGCTTAGTGAATGCAAGCAACTGAGGGTTTTTTTCTGGCTTCTCGCCGTTACAAAACGTCATTATTACTACGGAAGCCACGGAGTAAATTGTCCGGGTTAAACGAAAGAAAGTATTTCTCGCTTGTCTATTCTTGCATTTTCTTTAATCCACATATGAAAAGCCAGGCTGAAATCTGTTGGCGTGAGTGTGTTGGTGAAAACAAACAGCTCTCTACACGGCATTTGTGGGGAAAAGAAAACTTATGGGTCAGGCCACTTGCCTCAAAATGGAGATACCAAGACAAAAAATTAGTCGCCCTCATCCACTTTTCCCATTTTTGTTCCGGTAACCAAAACGAAAAATCAAATAAGGGTTCCTGATAAGTCTTTTTGTTTGAAATGAAAAATGAACTGCCTGAATGCAAATAAACCCCACGGCCCCTGAATATAAGGCTATTTCCAGATCATTAGTATCGAGTCCATCAGTGACCCCTGCTGTATGGCATAAGCTCACACTGTCTCACAGCAATGTGATACTCATGCTAAAATAAGTAACATAACTTACTCTACCGGTGATGTTCTAAGACAAATTCCAACAGTTTATTTCACAGCTCCTCTTTCTTGGATAAAAAAAATTGCTATGTTGATGTGCTATGTCTACAAATAACAGAAGCCTGAACGTGATCTGCCATGCTCTGGAGTTTCAATGGTTAGCTTTTACCAAGCGAGTTGCTAATGGTTAGCTTCTTCTAGCAAAGACATGCTCTGCTATCTCCTGTATGGTATACATTTTAGAACATCCTCAGATATCTGACATACATCTATCAGACCTCAGAAAAAAATATCAGGTACAAGGAAACCATTTGTCATCCACCAAACAAAACAGCATTAGACGAAACACCCTCAGACCAAAGAAGCTTTTTTAATTTACTGACAAATATACTGTTCCATATTATGTGACTGTCCCATCCCTTATGCTAATAGTAATACCCACTTGTTCTACTTTGTAGTATATGGCACAGCCATATACTACAAAGGGTGCACACTTGGACTCGTCCGTATTTACAGTAGGAATACATGCAAAGTTACATTTAAACATATTTCTGATACTTATTTGTGTAGCGGAGTGAGGTTTTTCTCAGTCAATTAGAGTAAAAATGGGCATAACGCTTACAGGACACTTAAGAAGGAAATGTGCATTTTCCTGTCAGCAATCGTATTTGTAAGTTGTTTTTAAGCGAAACAATTATTTAAAATTGAAAGTAAGAATTTAATGTTAATAAATGTTCCTGTTGTTTTTTTGTTTTTTTATCAGTGTTTGAATTTATTGTTCACTGATTGAAATGTGGGTGGGGGCCAAAGGGTTTACAAGGAGGATAATTGACTCTGCAAAGTTTCAGGTTGGGATGCGTCAGTGTGTTGCTGCAAATGACCTTGTGAAAGCTGGAAATTGTCATGTTATTTCACTTGGTAATATTTTTAATTTAACTGTAATGTTTGAATTCTCTTGATTGTAATTTGTGTTATTGCTTTGTGTAATTTTATGTTGTGAATATTTTGAAGAGGACCCCAGGAAGACCAGCTGTCATTAAATGGGCCACTAATGGGGATCCTAATAAAACAATAAACAACAGTCCACCTGGCAGCTGTGCACATGTTGGGCTCGAAGATGGTGTTCCGCTGCCGCGGTCAGGATCCTCCCACATATTACGTAATTCTGCTTCGCGCATGAAAATGGCATATTTTAAAGTGCGACCAGTTCGCTTTGGGCATACTTCAAGGTACGAATGTGCAAAAGACCAGCTAGGGGCGTGTGGCGTTTAATGGTTGGCGCTATCGCGTTTGGTTTAGATCTGAACTCAAAAAAACAAAAGCTATTTTATTTAATTATTAGATTGTACCAAAAGAAGCGTAGTGAATACTTTTACTTAAATTGGCAAAACTTGTAACATCAAGTCAAATAATTTTTAAACAGAGGTTATACTGAAAGATCCGCTATTTTGATAGAACCAAAACAAATTTGGTCACCAGGAATGAGTTATATTTGAAGTAAAATGAAAATACCAGTATAAAGGGAGACCTCTTTATTTTTACTTTAGCTTTTAATTCATTACTTTTGACTATTTAGTTAATTTTATGATATAATTTCCTTCAACAGTCCAACCATCTCCCAATCAACCCAAAGAAATACCAACTTTAAACCAAGGCATCCTGGAAATCTGCATTGCATAATAGAACTATTGATTTGCTCCATTACTTTTTTTCCTATTGCAGGTATAAGTATTCTATAGATGAAATGACTAATATGCTTTGTTTTTTTTATTCCATTCAATTAATGACTTGAGGGGAAAGAGCAGATAGATAAAAAAAGCAGGTCTAGGGGAAAGATTAACCTTGACTCATCCAAACTAAACACATTTTGTATTGAAATGTCCCAGGGGGTTGTGGGGGATTCGTTATTCTAAGCATTTAGGACTGAAACAAATTACAGATAGTACTAGAAGCAGTAATAACTTATGCAGACTTTATATAGACCTGAATATATCAATTCAACTTTTGTGGTAAGTAATCATAAGTAAAAATAAAAAAAGGAAATTAGGTTCCTATAAGGTTATGGCAATAAATCATTTGTAGCTTCTGCTAATGTTGCTCATCTGTGCACTTTTGTTCAGAGCCTTAGTCTTGACTTTGCAATTTGCATGGACACAAAGTTGCTTAAATTCACTTAAAATGTCTTCTTTTTATGTTTAAAACTTCCTAAAAGAACCCATTGTAAGAAAGATAGTGATATAAAAACAAAATATAAGTATATCAAAAAGAGAAACATACAGATGAAATGGAACAATTATGCAAAGTGAAACCAGCTAGTCTGGAATGGAATAGTCCTTTATTATCCCATGAGGGGAAATTCAGTTCAGTATACCCAGATCAAACGGCGAACTGTGGGATTGCAGCCAGCGTCAACTGGCCACCATATAAACTAATTGTACATTTACATTTTTTTAGAGAAACAGCAGTCAATATAAAAAATTGCAGGTTCAGTGGAATTGTAATATTTATAGATTAAAACAATTTTATGGCTGATCAAATATTTTTCCCTTACACATCATAAATAACTCCATTATTTTTTAATGAGCATGTCTTTCACCTTCAGTTTTACGCATGTGGTCTTTGAGCTGAGCCTCTCCAAAAGGCAGTCTGTGCATCTTTTATGTGGAGTGGATCAAACTTACATGAGTTCCGTGAACATATAATAGTTTGGTTTCTTGAATTCGATAGAAAAATTTGTGAAAATCGGCAAATAAAATTAATTGCTAAATCAACAATTGGGAGCTTTTGAAGCATAACAGAAAACGTAGCCTGTAGCACACTTCTAGAGTGTTTTGTGTTTGAGAAAGACTGTTTGAGATTCAGGAATATTACTGGGGGACAATAGATAGATCAGAACTGAGGCTTCATACATTTTTTACATAAATAACTACCTCAGTAACTAAGATATCTCCGTCCCACTGAGAGATTTTTATTTCAAACCCATTTTGCCATTTTAACTGAATTCAATTTACAAATAGTTTACACCCAATATAATTCACCTTCTATTGTTCTAATCTGTAGGTATCCAGCTCTCACATTTGCCTTACAGGTTAGGCAGTCTGACCTCTTGATATCAGTATCATCTCTGTTGTCATTACCTTCCAACAAATATTCTCAGTCTTATGCATGAGGAGTGTACTTATAAGTATGAAAGAGGATAAATGCCCTTCTTTAACTACTCCTTGAACTTACTTGCTTCCATCTATTCCATGCCCCTTTTTCTTTATTCCTTCATCTTTAACATCTCTCCCCATCGTTATCCTCTCAGCTGTGTGCTCTGATGTGTTGCCCATCTGTTTACCTTTTTCTTCTATCGCTTTGTAAATCCCCTTTTTCTTGCCGTTGTCCGTAACCTCCCCAGACAAAAAGCTTTCCATTCATATTACATCAAGAGACACTAGCAGTCATTTGAAGGGTACATAATGCTGCACTACCCAAATCATCAGAAACACAGGGACAGATGGAAAAACTTGGAATGGAGATGAAAAAAATACCAGCATAGTTTTATGTGCTTTGGTTAAGCTGAGAGGTAGTTAAGAACCTGTTAAGAGTGAATTTTTTTTTTGAAAATCAAGCTACTCATGTGAAATAGTCTGTTAGGTACCATTCAGTCCAAACTGACTAATTTGCTTTAAAACAAACTGCCCCAACAAACTCAGAATCATAATCACCTTTAATGGCCAAGTATGACACATACAAGTATGACACATACAAGGAATTTACAGATACAGTACAACCTGTCCAAGATCATTACAAACAACAACAACAACAAACAGATCCAGGTCACTGTTGGGCATGCAGCCACCGAGCGGCGCTCCCGTTTATGAAACATAGAGAAATACACATCGGGGGAGGGGAGGGTTCCACGTTGAGGGGAAAAAACGCTCAACTGTGTTGTGGGTCCGTACAGCACTCACAACGCAGGTAATAGAAAAAAACCACACCAACAAACATTTAAGCACATATTCAGACAATAACAATGACACATCAGGAAGGATGGGCTGGTATGAGCTCCAGTCCACAGGTTAACGCGCTGCCATCGAGGCGCGCTGTTATCCAGCTTCCTGTTGCAGGAGAGAGAATTGAGGATACAGCGAGACGGTGTGTGTGAATGTGAGTGTGTGTAACCATGTCAGTGTGTGCGTCAGTAGATGCAGGTGTACGGGGGAGAGGAGACTCTGTTGACATTCTTCTCAGGGACATTTGATTAGGACCAGGTTGAAGGTCTTCATGGGAGCCAAAATATAAATTATTTGGATTGCAGGGAGAGATCAAATATTCCTCTCTGTCCTTTCAGTCTGTCAGTGGTTTCTTTTGTAGTCTAATTCAGCCAAATTAAAGTTCCAAATCCAAATTAATTCCCAGATTAATAGTTCCAAATCCAATTAATTTCCAGTTGCCCCAATCCGCACCGACAGTTTCTCCAAGTCCGATGACAAATTGCGGATGAGTCCCAGAGCGCCGGCCAGATCGCCTCTTACAGCGTCTGTTCTGCGTCCCAGCTCCCCCAGCATTTGGTTCTGAGTCCCATCAGTACGAATCAACGCATCCAGCTGTTCCTTCAGCCGTCCAATCGCTTCCAGAACAGTGACCAATCTCGACCGTGTTTCAGATCTTTGTTGCTCCATTTTTCGGTAGTTCCAGTAACTGCCCATTCCAATCAGCAGAAATCCGATCACCATGATTGACACTCCGGTTAACCCTTACTGGTGCTTCGTAGAGTTGAGTAGATTTTATCAATAGCATTCAGAGACCAGCTGACCATTTCCATCTTCGGTTATTCAGTTTGGTTTCGGAGAAAATTGCCAAAAGATACTCCAGATAGAGGCACAGGAGACAGAGAGCTGTGGGATAAGACACAGGAGGAGGAGGGAGGGAAAAAAGCGACCGTCCTCGCTGAGAGCTGAGCAGAAACTTTGATAAATCTTGTCTATGAGCTGACATCATACAGCTCAAAAACTGATCTCAAGCTACAGATAAATACAACTGTTGCAAAAACACCACCATGCTTTTTGTTTCTTTTTACACATTACTGCAATGCTGCAAATATTTGATTGTATACAACTTGCCAAGTTAAATACCAAGAAAGTAAATTCACGAAGCTGTGCTACGTCCTCATTGTTTGCTTAGTTCTCCCTTTCTGCATGATATGCAAGAAGTAGATTGATTAAACTACATTCAACAGAAAAATTATTCAACTTCAAAAGTCCTATTTACAAGTATTTCTGTGTCAGGTCGCCGCTGTCTGCTTCTCGCCAACAAAAAGCAGAACATAGAGAAAAACATTTTCTCTCAGAGATCTACAGGTTATGAAGAGATCAAGGGACTGTAGAAGATTGTAAAACAAGATATCCCCTGTGTAAGAGGCATTCATTGTAAAGTAACTGATTTGGAAGATGTTTTAGAAAACTACAGACTGTCAAAAGCAATGTAAAGAATCATCCCTTTAACAGATCACTTGTAGATGAAAAGCACCAACTGAAGTTAAAACTTCATCAGGTTGTTCACTTTGTACATGTATTCTCGATAAATAATTAATATAAGAAATGATATATTGATGGAAGAAAAATAAATGCTTTTGCTTCCTGGATGTGATCATTTGGTTTGCATGGTGGGTAGCTTGTGTGCTCAATCATTTTCTTGGCTGTTACCATCAGTGATATTAATGCAGACTTTTCTGAGTAACGTTGCTTCTTTACAGAAATTTTTACTTGATGCCCTTTTTTACACAGCAAATGGAGAGCAGTTCTTCACCATAATTAAATGGCGATCTATTTAAGATTAAACAAATGACAAAATTGTTGCTTCTTCATTTAGAATAGTCAAACATGTCCCTTCAATGGCAAGAGCTTGATGACTGGTTTTACCACATATGTGTGGTTTAGATTGCTATACACGTGTTAAGATTGCTATACACATATTTATCTACCTGAGAATTCTTTGTGAGATTTCCCTCTGACCTTTAAACTCTACTTAAGAAAAAAAACAAAAAACATTAAAGAGGTGCTTTACAAGGTGCTTTACATGATTACAAAAATGTAAAAATTAAAACAGAGTCACTAAAAGAAAGTATACAAACATTTATAAAAGAAACAAAAAAGACAACATTTAGCATTTGATTAAAAACAACAATTTAGGATAAAAACATGTAATAATAGTATTGGCAATAGTATTCCTCAGGTGATAGATAGCTGACATTGTTATTGACTTTATGCGACCTTTGAGGTTCAGGTCTGAGTCCATTATTACACCTAGATTTCTGGCCTGTTCAGTAGTTTCTAGTTGGACGGACTGAAGTTGTGTACTGATACTTGACACAAAAAAAGCAAGGAATTGGAAGACAGGTTTTAATTTCTTCTCTTATTGTTAAATCAAAAGATGGTGAAATAGATCAAACATAATTAAAATGAAAACCACAATTCAAGTGAGAAATAAATAATTTCTGTGAAATTATTGCAGAGTTTCCACATTTTAAGCATCGGTTCATGGTATTGGTTAATTTTAACTGATGCAAATACAATTGAGTACATTAGAACAGTACTTTTCCAATACCAGTATCGGTGAATCCCTAATTAAAAAAATAAAAGAATAGGTTGTAATATAAAGTGGGCCAGTCTGACGCATGAAACTCCAGGGCTGAAAAGGAGTCCCATTCCGGGCCTGATTTGTACTTTTTAATTTTCTAACAATTTTTTATGCTGTTGCTTTCTGACAAGTAAATCATAAAAATCTTCAAACAATTTTTAGAGTTTAACCGTTCGTAAAACTCCAGTGTAAGCAAAGATAACATCAGATCATTAAACTGAATGACAAAAGTTAATTTAATTGATGAATGGCCAATGTGAAAAAGTATACTATAATGGTTTGAAATAAGCTTAAACCATGTCTTAAGTGGGTGAATTGGTCAAACAACATCTACAACTGATCTTTCTATTCTTCAACATCCTGTAACACAGACCTGTTCCAATAGTCATCAGTTAAGGTACACCATGAACAGCTGCTAAATTAATGTCCTTGGGAGCAAACATCTAGGGTGGAAGAGCAGAAAAAGAAGCAACCATAGAAGAGCAAGTACAACCAACACGCAAGTATTGAACTGGCTAGTGGAGACTGATCTAAAATCTGGACAGTACAAAGGCAGTAATCTTATCAGACCAAAAAGAGGCACTTAGAACTTAAGGAATAGAGTAAAATAGGCCAGGGTCCATTACATTAGACAGGCTAAGTAAACAAGGTCTTAAGAAAGCCCTGCATGTAATAGCTGGTTGAAACATGTCATTAGGCAAAACATGCACTAAATACAATAAAATATCTCATGAAAAATACACGGCAACATCAGTCATGAAAATATGTTAGAGGTTGTGGTGTTATTCTGCATAGGGTTTAAACTTTTATTATTCAGAAGGTAAAAGTCTGTTTATATAGTTTGCATGGTTGTAAAATATATGTCTGTCACTATTGTTTATGGGGGTAAGCTTTTAAGTCATAAAACTCTGGGGTGAGTTTTATTGCAAGCTGAAAAAACAGGATGTCTGTAGATTTAGTGTGTTGCCATAAAACCATAAAACTCAGAATGAGCTTTTAAGAAAAGACGTCTCACCCATATGACTGTATAATTTTCTGACAGCCAATAATGGCTAAGACACTGTATGGAAATGTTCTGATTGGAGGGAGTAGAAACACTTAGAGACCCGGTTTTCTATAAAGCTGTGAAATGAAGATCATTTAATTGTCAGATTTCTTTAAATCTGGACCACAGAGGAAATTACGGGGGCAACTTCCTCTGTAAAACTGCAATTTGTTAATCTGTTCAAAATAAATGTTAAACTGGAAATTGGCTCCATTTTGTCTCTGCTTGAACATGCATTGAATTAATTATGATAATTATTTAATTCAACAAGGTCCCAGCCAAGATGGGGTAACAAACAAAGATGTTGTAAAGAAAACAGGGAAAGAATCCCATGAAACTTCCAGATCCAGACTGAAAAGAAGGATTTTTACCAAAGTAGACATTGTGGTGGTCAACAAAGTGGACAATAGATCAGCAATGAGAGACAGAGCAATGTTGAGTAACACCAACTTTAGAAAGTATGAACACCAGAAGGCTCGATAAATACCTTAAAGGATGAAAAGAGAAGTTGTGGGAAGTCTATGCCTATGAGGTGCCAGTGGACACTGGAGCCCTCGGGGCTGCCACATGCAGGGTCAGCAGGTTTAAGATGAATAAACAGTACACTCTCCAACAAGAATCTGTATGATAAAAATTTTGCTCACCTCAGCAATTTTAAAGAAAAAATAAAGAAAGAAACAGCAGTGCCCTAGCCAGATTTCTGTCCATCATCATTATAGCAGAACTTGCGTAAATCTTGTTTACTGGACACAAATTGTGAAATCGCAAACAAATGAAAACAAATGGCAAACAAATGAAATAAAATTAAGTAGTATGGCAAAATACTGTATGACAAGCCCTGAATACACCATACCCATCATTAAAACATGCTGTGAGGTTACTTTTCTGCAGCAGAGCAAGATCGGTCAAATATAGTTAGCTCTATTTACAGGGTTATCATGAAAATAAACCTGTTAGAGACTAAGGCTGAGATATACATTTAAGCAGGGATGTAACTAAGCATACAGCCTGTGCTTAAATGAAAATATTCACCTTAAAGCACATTAATGTGTCAGGTAAAAGTTAAATCCTAACTTTAATTGTAAAACTATGACTAAAGGCCTGTAGCTGTAGTCTGATAGTTTTTAAATACGTTGATTGACTTTGAATATCTGAATACCTAGTACATTTTTCAGATTATCATCTATAAAAAATAAGAATGTATTGTTTTTCTTCCATATCAAAATTTTGCACCACTTCCTTGGTCAAAAATAAATTGAGGTGTGAAGTTACAATGTGATAAAATGTGAAAAATGTAAAAGGACATGCAGACTGCAGAATTAAACCACAGGTACCTAAAGGCTAGACAAAGTGTGATTACTTAGCAAGTCTTTATGTTTTGTCATCCCTGACACATCCAAAGAAAGGAAACAGAATTAGGAAAATCTTTTTTGCTGTGAGTAAAGTTCATTACTTTAGAAAGTTTGAGGCAGCAAAGTTCCGTATTGTGAAAATCTGACAATAGGTGTTTCATGCATATACAAAATAACCTAATAGGATATTCCTTAATGTTTAGAAAGTTAATTAAGAGACTACTGCCTTGCTGAAGAAAGATCTGCTAACTCTTAAAAACATTGATATTCATTAATATTAACAAATAAGGTAAATTACGAGTTACTGCGTGAAGCAAAGTAGGTTTAAACCACAATAGTTTTGAAGCTACCATTCCCAAGTCAACCACAACACATAAAAATGATGGATCAAATATAAATCGTGTGCCCTCTGCAAAAAAAACCAAGAAAACCTAATAACAGCCTGCTTAATGGGTCAACTCATTGATGGGGTTTATGATGTATTGGGTAATCATATGCTCACTCCCTGCAGCACACCAGGCCTTTTTACTACCCTAAAGCGATGAAATGGACAAACTCAGACTAAGAAACCTGTCTGAGGTTTAGATAGATGCAGAGATTAAATTTTTAAAAAGCAAAGAGAATGAGAGGGTGGAAAAAAAGAATGGCCCAAAATAAACCAGTATCTCTTCTTTCTCTGTCAAATGGAATACAGATAAATTAAAATGCCTTTTTTTGAGAGACACAAATTTTGATGCCTCGCCTATGATAATTTTATTTAGAAATAGAGGAGCATTACATGCTACATGTTCTCAACTTCTAAACAAAACATTTGCATAATTAGGTAAGTGCAGTTGCCTCTGGTTGGGGCCACCCGCTGTTCTCTTACCTGCAAAGTATTCACAGTATGATTTGTATTCATCATTAACAGATTTGATAGAATTGAGATATTCTATATCAGGAGAAACATATTTATCTCTTACTTATCCGAAAAACAATCCTTTTTAAATATTTTTTTTTCTGTTCAAAGTTCCTCTTCAACAACCTCAATGTAATTATTCAATTTATAAAATCGTTTAAAGGGTTAGTACCATTTTTTGCAACCAGGATCTTATTTTTAGCATCTTTATCATCGCTAGAGACAAAAACCCTGAGCAACTCCTATCAATCCTGTTCATTGGCCATCACTCCAAACAAAGCACATTCAAGAAGCAGAGGAGCAGGTTCAGTGGTAGACACCATCAGTGAAATGCTCACTGGATCGACAGAAAGATTTTTTTCATTGCATATTAATTATTTCATACTGAATAGAAAGTGGGAGGAATTATGCTCACAGAGCCTAAGAGTGCCTCTACTACTTTTGTATAATCATTACACACTTTGTTAACACGGGTGTGCAATTCTTGTACAGTAAAGACTGCTCTTCAAAGTCGTAGTCTCATTTTGAAATATAATTTGAAACCAAAACGTATTTGTGTAGTTTTTGTGTTTGTTTCTTAACTTCTTTGGTGTTAATCCTTATGGTATTATGTAGTTATTTCAGCAGCACGCCCAGTGAGATCGACAGTAATCGTTTTAACAAACTTCCTATTTTTGTGGGCAAGCTTACAATACTATTGAAGAATGAGCAAAATAAATGTTGCTTCTAAGTAAAATCTAAGTTTCTCTTAACCTTTCCTATGATGTTCACATCTGGAGTTTCTTATGTTCCTGAGCAGTTGAACTGCTCTCAACCTCTGTTCGCAGGCAGCTTATGGAATTCAAGGGACAAACCTAAAGATTCAATAAGACTCACCAAGACGGTGAGTAAACATGCTAATAGTAGCTTAACACTAATAAAAAGTAGCCTACCCCAAATAGAAAACAAATCAGAAGAAGCAACACGTGCATTTACTGAAAACGGTGGTTTGTGTCAACTTCATTATATCTTTAGAAACAAAATAATGATAACTATTCCTAAATCTGTGTCTAGGTCAAACAATGTTTTATTTTGTGTCTTTTGTCAAAACTTACAGAGTTTGGAATTAAACGTTAACTCGGGGGTAAACATTAATGAAGGGACAAACTGAAGATTTGAATATCCTTTCAGAAGAACCGTGGCCTGCCTTTTTCCACCAACAAACAAACCGTTTATGCTGCATTCACACCAACCCCATGCGTCAGCGTCAGTTGAGGCAAGGTCACATGTAAAGTCTATGGTACAGTATGTCAGACGTCCATCAAAGTCTCTGCGGTCAATGTGTACGTTGGCTCCGCCAACTTCACTTGTGTCACATACAGCAACGCAGCAACGCAAGCAACGCACAAGTTCAGCTAGTTTAACTTTTGACAGACCCAACGCAGTTAATGCAGTGCGGCAACTAATCGGAGCGTATCACTGTAGTTATGTCACAATACACGTATCTTGAATGAAGCACGGGTCCAGTGAAAAAATTTTCAACAAACGCAGATTTCAAAGATCAGAAATAACACTTACCGAACTCAGATGGATAGGCGCTCCTAAGGAGGAACAGAGCACCTGTAGTTGGTGTCCTTGTAGGAGATTTGAGTTCCGATGCGGCCCAGGAGGTCATACAATTAGGTGCGCGGGGCAGCCGGAAGTAGCGCTGAAAATGAACCTCATCCATAAGCAGCTCCTGGAGCAAATGGTTAAGCTCCCCAAACTCAGAACGCATCTGAAGTATGAGCGCTAATGCTCCCTATGTCAACATAGTCTAGCTTTATCTAGCAAATAAAACCAATCCACTTTCTATTTACGATCCACTATAGTTCAGAACGCATGGCAACAGAGGAAACCCCGCCCATGGGATGTTTTTTTCCTCAGAAGCAGGCTATGGGAGCCAAGACGTACATACGTCAAACTGCATTTGTTGAATGCGTTGCCTGACGCAGACCAACTGTGCGGTGTGAATGCACCGTAAGACTTTTCTTGGAACTGAATATCTTCTTGCAACCAGCTTAGTAATTTTACTGATATTCCAGTGGATCCTTTTGGTAACAGAAAAGTTCTTAACCAGAACAGCTGTTTTTAGCAACATTTTAAACTGAAAAATATGTAAAGCTGTTTTGCAAAAATTAATAAATGTTAGAAAATGAGGGGGTTGATTTCTCTAAAGGACTAATCTTGCACCATTTTCATAATGTAAAGTGGATCACTTACATCAGGCTAATAAATTAATTGAAAGGTTAATATAGTCCCAAAAAGGATGTAGCTTCTAACTGATCCCGTTAAATACATTTTGAGAATAAAAGTAAGAAACTGAACACATTCATGCTTTTAGATGTTGAACTATAATATCAAATAATTTTTCAGAAACAGAAACATGACACCGAAAAGAATACTTAACATAATCTAAATTGTCCTCCCCTCAAATATGTATTCACTTATAGTTAATAACATATCTTTCCAACCAAAATGGGTCAAATCAAAATTAGTCCAGCTGGTTGTGTGCGGCCCATTCAATACAGGGTCTCTATACCAGCAGATAGTACAGCAGTTACTTCGCATTGCCTCATGGCCTTTTGGAGCATTTCATGTTTAAAACATGCAATCAGTTATTGATCATTAATTTAAATCTTGATAGAATTTTTTAAAACAGAGCAATTTTCATATTTATTAGCGATGAAACTTAACTTTTCTCCCTTGGCTCTTACTTTTTAACATTTATATGGATATTGCGTCTGACTGAAGGTGATGTAAGGACACCAAAAAGCTTTTTATTCTGCTTCTTTTGAGCATTCTTCTCTGTCTAGAGCAAGAATGTTGTTATGCAACACTTACATGTGTCTATATGCTGATTTCATCAGAGCCAGGGAGAATTTAAAACAAATACAGTTAAAATCAGAAATAAAAGATGATAAAGATGGAGATAAAAACCAAAAAAAAAAAATAATACTTGTACATCTCAACCTAATTAGTAATTCAATAATCTCAGGACAATCAGCCTTACAATGGATAAATCAATTAAAGATCTTTCCAGGAACGTTCAAGCAAGTTGAGACATTGATGGACTTCATGCAAACTAAATAATCTGGAAACGTATTCTATAGTCAGATGAACATAGTACAAAACAAGCAGCCTAATGATTTACAGTAAGCAAAGAACAACAAACACACAAGGCAACTGCATACTTTTGAGCTAACTTCTTTTTGGACGTTGACGTCCAAGACGAAAACAACTTTATGGACCCGGGGAGGTAAAATCTCAGCCTACCCATGGACCTAGACTTTCTGTACTCAACATAGTGGGGCCCAAACACTGGTTTATCAATAAAGAAAAGGATCAAGGACTAAAAGCAAAAGGAGCATGCATGAAGTTGAAAATTAAACAATGCTGGTCTGAGATTTATCTTATGACCAGGTGTGAAATAAGAATATGAGGAAAAACTAAAAGCACGAGGGCGAAAGCACAATAAATCGGAAGGTGAAACACATGTAATTTAGTTTCAATAGAAAAAAAAGACTGGGAAACAAATATACTAAGTGCGGTGATGGTGACTAAAGTACCCCACTCCTACCCCATCCATTCTAGGCTTTGGTTTATTTGGTTTTGGGAACACCGATTTTGTTTTTAGGCCTTTTATTTTTTGCTTCTTTGTTTTCCCACATGGAAAGAATTTATATAAAAATATAGTTTTTAATATGTTTTAATGATATATGAGATATAGATAAAATTGGCCATTTTCCTATATTGTAGGCACACACACACATATATATATATATATATATATATATATATATATATATATATATATATATATATATATATTATAGGAAAACTGACAATTTTATATATGTCACATAAATTCAAAACATATCAAAATGGTTCTTTGTGTGTGGGTCAAAGTGGTCAAATTTCATGAGTTCTTATTGGGAAAAGTTGCCAATGAGTGTACCCCTAGGATTTGATCCAGGGACTCGTAGGTGAGAGTCAGGACCCAAACCAGTCAGCCAAAGGGAAAACACAAAAATCCTGATCGATCGGACTTGTAATGACAAGAACGACACACAGTCTCTTCAAAAAAAAAAATAATTTCTGAGAAATTCTGGACACAATTGGGGGCAAAATACTGTACCCCGCCTATATTAATCCTCTGTTCATTCTATGAAGACAGGGCAGATCTGTGATGGTGACATCGCTGTACTCCAAATCGCTATGCCGCCATACCATCTATGTCACAACCCATAGTTTGTGCATCTGCTGCATGCAGATGATCTACACAATGCTTGAGTAGTCCGTTTCCTCTTAAAATGGTTGAAATAAAGTCAACAATGCACAAAAAGTAAAACAATTTTAAGGGTAGCAGATGTATGTTTTCCCCTTGTTAATTTCCATAACATGCCAATTACATGTGATACCAATTTCACATGTTAGCACCTACAGACATTATTGCATGGTTTTTTGTAATGCATTTCAGACGAATATGCAGTTTTAATAAAAAATTATAAGCTAAGCATCATGTATGACAGTTGCCAAAGTGTGATAAATTACCAGATCCTGCCATGAGCTATATAGTAGACATATCTAATAAGTACATAAAGGACTTATATGTGGATATAGAAAAGCAATAGTGGAGACATATATGGCCTGTATATGCATCTCAATTTGGCCTATATATAGCATATATACGCATGTATGCAGCATATATGTGTGTATATGGTGCCAGTGTTAGGGACACACTGACATATGTGAGGCTGCCAGTGTGTTAATGACTGAATGTAGTGTAAAGAACTTTGCGGTCCACCGGACTACATAAAGGGCTATAAAAGTACAGGCATTTATTATTTGCATAATAATGTTTGAAAGAAAAATCAATACCTGATTGTTGATAGACTGGATATTAGCAACAAAATTCGGATCAGTGCTTCTCTAATGTAAAATATTCGTAAATATACAATGGCACAGATGCATTATAATTGATCTTTTACAATAATCATTTTTAACTTTTCTTTTTTTGGATTGGGGCTGAAATGAGGAAATTTGGTAATGGTTTATTCGTAACACCTCGAGAACCAGCAATTTACAGTACACCGTGACATTACCACTAAATGCAGATAAAAGTGTATAGAAATGCTTTGTGCTACTGCAAAAAATAAAAGGAAAAGCTTTGTCTTGTAGAGCATTCTCTTTACAGATAGAATACAGACATCTGCACACAACCAAACATACGGTGCACTGTGTGTGACTAGCCACTCAATGATAGCTCTTTGGACATTGGACTGAACACTATCTCTGATAGTTGTCAAGGTCTGCTTGCAGAGCAGACAATTCCTCCCCCTTATCAACAGATAGGGACTACTTGCAGGACGCCCTCAGATAGAAATTACAATGTCTATGTGCGGATCCGTGCATGTGTGTCTGAACCTCGAGGCTAGACTTCCACAGAGCAATACTGGAGTGTGTCAAAGGATTATACAGCAGAAATTCCTCCTGCAGCTGCTTTTGTTAAACAGCAAAAAAGACTCCTGAGAGCAAATTGTTTGACTTCCAAGTAGAACTAATGAGGATATTGTAGCAGAACAATGTTAAAATCATCAAATTGCATGTCACAAAGCAAATAAAGTCCTGAAATTAAAAGAAAGAAAAGAGCAGTCATTATCCATGCTAAATTTCCACCGGATTAAAATTACAGCCTTTTGAAAGACTTTGTAAAGGAGAAACATCATATATGATAAGCTCTTTTTTTTATTTCAAGCTTTTATCTGCCACAAGCAATTGTTAAAATAATTATCTAACACACATTTAATAAGCACTGTGTGAGACCAAGAAAGAAGATGTAGCACGATACCACTAACATGTCCCCAGCAATATCTGTGATTGACGGGTTTGTCCCCACCAAACCTGGTGCGTAAAATTTTTACCAGCACTGATCCAATAGACACTTGTGCTCCCAGCAAACTTTCCACATCAGTATGTGAACAGAATATTATTTAATTCACTATACTTTCTTATGCAGTCATGTTTCTTTCTGCTCATTAACTACATTCTTTGTAGTAGATATTTCATGTTTTAAAAGACTGGTGGTCAGCTACAGGGCGGAGTCCTGCAATGTCACTGGTACCAGTTTTAAGATGGAAAAAATGCACTTATAAAGTTCCCTTGCTATAATGCGGCCCACCCTTTGCTGCTTCGCTGTTTCGTGGAGTTTTTTAATGGCACAATTTAAATGCTTTCTTTACAGCATACTAACGCAAATTGTTTTTTTGCTTCCTAAATGATTAATTCAATTTTCAACTCAGTTTATTTATATAGCGCCGTTTCCCAACAGATGTCATCTCAAGGCACTTTACGAGAAGAATTATTAAAATACAATGTTTAATGTAGAAATTAGAGAACCACAGAAGATTGCGTCGTGTAATTCTCAGCAATCCCTCGTACTGAGCAAGCATGAAGCGACAGTGGAAAGGAAAAACTCCCTTTTAACAGGAAGAAACCTCTGGCAGAACCAGGCTCAGCACAAGCGGTCATCTGCCGAGACCGTCTGTGGTTTGGAGAATACAGAACAGAGATACAGAACAGAGACACAGAAAGAGCAACAGAACTGATGCAGAAGTTTGTTGCAGGACGTGGAGAAGTTTCCGTCACTGCAATGGCATCTTAGTCAGGGTCGTGAAGCAGGGTGGGTCAGGAGCACCTACTATAAGAAGAGACTAAGAGAACACAGGTAGGCGCGTGAACTGACAGCACATCATGCAGTTGGGGAGAAGTAGGAGAGAAAGTGGGAACAGACTAATAATGTCCTCCAACAGCCTAGCCTAAAGCAGCATAGCTACTAACATTAACCTGTCTCCTAGCTACTAGGAGACCTAGCTACTAACACTCTCTACCTGGTTTACATTAATCTATCTCTACCTAGCTACTCTACCTCTTCCTATCTCTTCCTAGCTGTTGACACTCTACCTAGCTACTAACATTAACCTATCTCTTCCTAGCTACCTGTCTAACCTGTCTCTAACCGCCTATTAACATATCTCTAACTGTAAGCTTTGTCAAAGAGGAAGGTTTTAAACCTACTTTTAAAGACAGACAAATTGTCTGCTTCACGAACCAACCCTGGGAGCTGGTTCCATAGGAGGGGAGCCTGATAGCTGAAAGTTCTGCCACCCATTCTACTTTTAGAAATCCTAGGAACTACCAGTAAACCTGCAGTCTGAGAGTGAAGGGCTCTGTTAGGAACATATGGAACAATCAGGTCTCTTATGTATGATGGAACTAGATTATTAAGAGCTTTATATGTCAGAAGGAGGATCTTGAATTCCATTCTAGATCTCACTGGGAGCCAGTGAAGAGAAGCTAAAACAGGGGAAATGTGATATCTTCTTCTTTTATTTATTAGAACCCTTGCAGCAGCATTTTGGACTAACTGAAGACTTTTAATTCTATTCTGTGGACTACCTGATTATAAAGAGTTACAGTAATCCAGCCTTGAAGTAACAAAGGCATGGACTAGTTTTTCAGCATCACTCCTGGATAGGATGGTTCTATTTTTTGCAATATTCCTAAGGTGAAAAAAGGAAATCCTAGAGACTTATTTAATGTGAGATCTAATGTGACATATCTTGGTCAAAAATAACACCGAGGTTCTTTGCTTTATTACTTGAGGCCAATTTAATGCCATCCAGGTGAAGGGGTTGACTAAATGGTTTCTTTTTCAGAGATTCTGGTCCAAAGACGACAACTTCTGTTTTATCAGAATTCAGAAGCGCGAAGTTTAGAGTCATCCAAATTATTATGTCTTCCAGACATGCCTGTAGTCTACCTGACTGATTGGATTCATCAGGATTTATGGATAGATATAGCTGTGTATCATCTGCGTAACCATGGAAATTTATCCCATGCTGCCTAATTATTTTAACAATAGGAAGCATATATATGGTAAAAAGAATCAGGCCAAGCACTGAACCCTGTGGTACTCCGCAAGTAACTATTGAGGTTAAAGAAGATTAATCATTTACCTGAACAAACTGAAATCTGTTAGACAAATAAGATTTAAACCAGCTTAGTGCTGTTCCTATTATACCGAGACTTTGAAGCCTTTCTATGAGAATATTGTGATCGACAGTGTCAAAGGCAGCACTGAGATCTAAAAGGACCAGAATGGTCACCAGTCCATTGTCTGAGGCTATGAGAATATCATTAGTTACCTTCACCAGAGCTGTTTCAGTGCTCTGATGAGCTCTAAAGCCTGACTGAAACTTCTCAAACAGCTTATTATTGTTTAAATGCTCACGTCTGGTGTGCCACTATTTTCTCAAGAATTTAAGATAAGAAGGGAAGATTTGATATCAGTCAATAGTTAATTAAGTCGTTTTTATCAAGAGATGGTTTGTTAGGTAGAGGTTTAATTACAGCAATCTTAAACTCCTGTGGTACGTATCCATTGACTAAAGATAGATTCATTATATCTAAAATTGGAGCAGCAATCAGAGGGAAATCTTATTTTAAGAGTTTAGTTGGGATTGGGTCTAAAACGCAAGTTGAAGGTTAAGATGAAGCTAATGTTTTCAGTACATCAGAAAGTTCGGCTGCATTAAAGCAGTGTAAGCATATATTAGGTTCAACCATTTTTGATGCTGCCTCATTAAGGAGGAAGCAAGCATAATTATCTTATTTTTTATAGAGTCTATTTTATTTATAAAGAATTGCATGAAGTCGTCACTACTAAGAGCTGGGGGAATGGTTGGCTCGATAGAGCTATGATCCTGAATGAGTTTGGCAACTGTATTAAAAAGAAACCTAGGATTATTTTTATTCTCCTCGATTAAAGATGAATAATATGCTGTTCTAGTTATTTGAAGGCTCTTTTTATATAGCAATAGACTATTTTTCCACACTAAATAGGAATCCTGTGTATGCGTGGAGCACCATTTTCTCTCTAGATTTCTAATGTTCTTCTTCAGGGTACATACCTCTGAATTAAACCAGGGAGCTAATCTTCTATGGCTGGCTACCTTCTATTTCAGTGGTGCAACTTTGTCTATTGCCAGACGCAGGGAGGAATTAACACTATGAACTAGAACGTCAAGTTGTGAGAGGTCAAGAGTTAAATCACTGTTTTCTATTGTACTTTTATGTACTAAGGAAATTAAAGTTGGAAGAGCTTCTTTAAAATTTGCTACAGCATTGTCTGATAACGTTTTGGTATAATGAAGTTTTCTTTCAGGTTTGATATGATCCGTTAGAGTGAGTTTAAAAGTGATAAGAAAATGATCAGACAGGATAGGGTTATGTCGAAAAACTAGATATAAAAGGCATTTGTCAATCTCCTCCTGTCATGTCTCCCATGCTTGCCAAATGTATCATGTCTGGTTATAATAATATTCTCCTCCAAAAGGAAAAAACAAGACAAAAATCTGTCCGTAATCATGTCCCTCACTCGCAAACGACACCCACTTTGACAACTTCAGTGGAGAAAGATGCACAGAGCGGCCAACAGTGGAGAGACCGTACTGCATATTAATACTTTCATGTTTTAAATTTCCGAAGGTTTGAGTATTAAAACTAGTGACAAATGGCGAGGGGTTTTACAGCCTTAAAACATAATGATTGTAAAAAATAAAGATGACTAATTTGCAGATTTTGCCAGTTGCAGGTTATTTTAATAATAAACGAAAGATCATTGTAAATGAAATTTAATGGGTCTGGTTTCTTTCCTGCGGGTGGGTTGCCAGAAAAAAAATATTTATGTAATATCTTTGTTTAAGACTCCCACAGATGATATCTTAACATACTGGATTTTTGTACAGAGAATACCAGAATACTACTTTGCGCTGAAAGCAAAAAATTCACGCCATCTCTACATCAAGCTGTCAGAGACCCTTCTGTGACGCAGGAATGGAGAACCAGGGAGTGGACAACATTTCCATCAAAGTTGGGGGGGGGAATCAAAAAGCAAAATAACGATCCATTATTGAAAGTAAATTATAGTCAAGTGAATTATTAGTCTTTCATTATTTGGATAGGCAGCTCAAAGTTATATTATGCAAAATCACTGTGCAGAAAGCAAACATTGTCCATAGTCCCTACCTAGATTTTTAATTCCTGAATCGCTGGAAGTGATGGATGGATAGGAAGATCATTGAGTCATTAGCGCAACTTCGGGAAAAAATTCCCTCCTGCTCAATCCACCAAAACAAGATATGGACATTTTCTATGGAAGTCTTAAAGAAAACATAACAACAATATTGTCTCACTCCCAGTCCACTCGCATTAAATAATAAGTCTTATTAGAACAGTTTATCAACTTTCTAAAAAAACTTTGTTTTAAAAAGCATTTAATATTTCTGACAACATGGAAAGCCAGAATCATAGTACAAAGAGTTTTCTTAGGTTTAAAGCTCTAAAGGTCTGACAAAACATAACTATGAAGGTAGCACAACAGTTTGTTTGTTGTTTTGGTACAGTATCTCAATTACAACATGTCATAATCATGGTTAATTCGGTTTTCAAATTATTTTTGGACAAATTCTTAGGATGTTGAACAAATGATCAATAATAGAATTTTACAGTTTTCCTTCAGTATGTGCATGGTACAAGGGAATACGAGAACTATGCTCCTTTGCCAATTCCTTCATTTTTTTATTCTGATAAAATTGTTTAAACAGTTATGAAAATCCTGAAAAAGTCATTGAATTTGAAAATCTAATTTCTAGGCCCTGAAAAGTTTTGGAATTGTAAAAAATCTATACTCAGACAAAATAATCCAATATTTTAATTAGGAGTGGATCAAAACAACAACTGGGGGACTCATAAGTTTTTAGTCAGGCAGTTGACAAACCTCCCTCCGAGGCCCTTAAATGTAGCTCATGGAGATGACATCAAAACGAATCGCCACTTTAGTGATGGTGAACTCTCCAAACTTAATCCGGTGTTTTGAGTAATTTGAGTCACTGAATAAGTTGCTCAGAGAGTGGTGAAAAATCTAGGTTTTCAATCAAACTTAATTTCCTCCTGTTTCCATTGAAATCCTACCGCTAAAATGAGTGATTCAAAATAAAACAATCCAGTTTATAGTGCAAAAAAGTGAAAAAAATTATGATTACTAAAGGGAACATTTTTTTTGCTTTCAATAGAACATCAATGAAATTTCTCAGAAACAGAAAATAAAATCAATAAAATAAAAATTCTATTCTAAATAGATCAATTTAGTAAAAAAATTCTGAGTTTTTTTTACTTGCATTATTGCAGCAGCAAAAAGTGAGTCAGACACTGAAATGTAAAAATGTTTAAATAGTAGTGAAAGTTAAAATATGTTTTCTTCAGTATGATTATTATATTTATGTATAAGTGTAGACTGAACATCGATGCATGGTCAGTCAGACTATTGGAGTTCATCTTAGGTGAAGGAGTAACACAGCCTCAGTTTCTGCAGCTGTGAGACGGGAAGTGATTTGTTCGTACCGCAAGCTTTAACTTGTTTGAGCTGTGAGCCAGGTGAGAGCATGTATATATAAACACTAGATGATGAAAGGAGGATTCAACAGCGCAACTCAACAGCGACCATCTTACTTCAGACAGCAGATGTTCTGTAATTCTCTCTATGCTAGCAGTTGGAAGGTGAGCGGCCAACAGTGGAGAGACCGTGCTGCATATTAATACTTTTATGTTTTAAATCGTGTTATCTCTAAGTAATGTCAACCTTAAAGATTTATGAAAACTCCTGCAAGCAATTTTTTCATGGTCAGGTAATTATTTAAACCTGCTTTAGTACTTCTTAATTAAAACATAAATGAAAAGTACTTAATGTAAACTGCAGATATTGATTTTTAAAAGAGTTAAAGTAACAAATCAGATACAGACAGTTTATTGTTGTTATCTTCCTATTGACAACTTAAATGTCAGATATACAGAAATATAAATGACAAAAACAGCTTATTGTGGTAAATACTGATATGATTATGTAATCCAGATGTGCAGCGACTCTACTGAACCAAATATATTACTGATTTCCTTTCAATGAAATCTTGTGTTATATCAGCAAATTATATTGAGTATTCATCCGCCTTTACGTCAAATATGCATTACATACATCATCACATATTTAGGAATGAAAGATTTTGGCTTAGCAATTTAAAACTGTAGTTCCTTCTATCAGTGCTGCCACAACTGATGTAGATCAATAAAGGTAAAAGGTCAGTAGGAGCAACCTAAAGAGTGTGCACTCCTGTTGAATTCATTCTCACCTTTCTACAAGGAGTAGAAGACAGGTTTGACTGTTAACTGGGATTTCCACAGAGGCCAATTAGCAGGTGAAAATATTTTCTCAATGTGAGAAAGATTAATCACTTTAAAAGGTCACCTAGTAATAATTTATGCAAAGAATTATGGACATTTCTGATGAAAAGTAAATAGTTTAATATTCAAAAACATGTTTAGTCTACTCTCACTATACAGATTTGTATGTATTTTACAATTGGTTTATCATAGCAGTCCCTAGAAATCAACACCATGACAGTAAACCAACAGGGGGTATGACATGACAGGAAGTATCAGTGAAGGTGAAAATAAGGTTTGTTAATATTTGGGGAATGATGGCAGGAAGGGGCAAGCAAGTTTCATTGTCGTGCAGCACCTCATTCCTGATGTACTGACAATGATCCACAGTGTAAAGTTGAGAGGAGACGAAAAAATAGAATCATGTTAAAATTATTTTGGACAGAGGACAAAAAATGTCAATACACAATGAAAAAACTTTTATAAGGAGGAAAAATTGATTTGGTGGGGCAATGTTTGCTGTTTTTTTAATCATGTTTAATACTGACCTAAATTCAACAATTTGTTTTGATTTCTTTTTCTATGTTTTGCGTAAAACCTAAAGTTACCCTAAAATGAGCAACACTATAGTAGGTTCAAGAATAAAATAAATTAAAGTCAATGTATATCAAAAATATGATTTATGAATAGTTATTAAACAAACAAGAAAAAGCACTCATAGAGCACAGACCTCCATGGCAGGTGAGTTCCAACCCACTGACCCTAAAATGTTGAGATTTAATCCCTACTTTTTTTAGATTTCTTAACCATAAAACCACCTTTAGCAGCTGGATTCACAATGATATCAGTACAGTCGTTATCCATGAAAATCACTTTTTCTGTAATGGTGATTTTCCAATCACTCCCAGATTCTAATAAGTTGTTCCTCGTCCTTGAAAACCTATCCTTGACATTTCATCAAAATCCATCAACTTTTTCAAATACTTTGCAAACTATAAAGACAGACAGAGACAAAGAAATCCTGGCAAAAATGTAACTTCTTTGGTGGAGGTAAAATTCAATGAACACCATCTCAACGTTGAAGGGCTGGCAGCATTATGTTGTGCCATTTTAATGCATGAGGGACTGGTGCACTTCTCGAAATAGATGGCATGTTGAGATGAAAATATGTGAAAATACTCTAGTGAGATCTGAAGATCTCAACTATAAAGTTAAAGTTTGGTTACAAATGGCCCTCAGAAATGAACAATGGGTCTAAACATACTACCAAATTGAGTAAATGTAGCTGGAGACAAAGTCTGTATTTTGGAGTGGTCATGACTGTGCCATGATCCACTCCCTTAAAAAAATTGCAAACACAACAGAAAAGATCAATTTGGGCAAGGTACTGTTAAGTCCCCGTTGATGTCAGACAGGAAGAAAAAAAAAGGTTGTTTTTTTCAACAGTTTTTATAAACATGGTTTCAACTAAAACTAAGGTATGCAAAAGTGGCTTGAAATATGTTTTTTAATATTTAGGAAAAGGTGGGAAATATAATACTAAAGGAAAGAAAATGTTTATAACAACCAATTTATATTGAAGATTCAGTCTGTAGCAAGTTTTATTCATAGGTGAGTGAACACAGCAACTCAGGAAATTATCTAAAAACGGGTTTTCTGGTTGGTTGCTCAAACACTGGCAACATAAAGCTGTAAAGTACACATGCAGTACAAATGCAAGTGTGTGTAGGCAGGCCGACAAGTGACACAGATTGCTGCACAAAGCTGGTTATATACAGACATCAACGCTTTCTGTAGTACTGTGTATTACGGTAGTACTATGTAATCTCCAGTCCAAAAACAAAAAAAGTCGAGCCAGTGGATATGAAGGTGATTGAACTTCACGAACAATGGGAGTAAGACTACAACAACATAGAGGGTAAGTTTACAGGAGATTTTAAACAGAATTATGATCATAAATATTTTTGCAATATGTCATTTTTTAAAACTGAAGGAGAACAATTTGGACATCAGGCAATATGATCAGAGTCAGACACACAAACGTGCCCAATCTACTTAAGGGGGACACAGTTTGGGAAAATGTTTAAGAAGTTGAAAGCAACACTAAATTAGCTTCATGAATTTCTGTCATACTTTGCGTGTTCTACATATGACAAAAATGTTCCTGTCCTCTCCATGTCTGGAGTAAACTAATGAGTAAGACTTCAAGACAACAGCCTTTTTTCCCAGGAAACCATCAAGACCATGGTTAAAATGTCCAAAATCTTAGTCAGAGAATGTTATGGTTAAATTTAAAAGGTAAATTTCTACGTTTTTCTTATTGGTTTACAAAAACGGTACATCAGCAGAGCAGAATGTCCATTTTCGGAATGACACAGGCATAAAGTTGCAGCATCATGTTCTCCCAATTTTATTTGAACTAAACTGTTTTTAATCTAAGTTGATATCCCAATCAGCACCACAATATTTTCACTACAAGAACATTTACATTTTGGAATGGCCTCACTGGCATTCTGAAGTATATGTAGGTCTTTTGGGGTTACCAGAAGAAGAATTTTCTCACAACCTGATAAATATGTAGGGCTTTTTCCAGGTGGAGTGGGCAAATATTCAGGATTGTCTTCATCAGGTGGGAAGTTCTTTACATTTTATACAAAAAAGAGCTACAATAAAAAAAATGTTGGCAATATGTTGGTGACCAGGTGTTGTGTGTGCACTTGGTACAGGCATGGCTCCTGCAAGTCGTGTTTGCAGGGACACAATATTCATAAAGAAATCCCCCTGCTTCCACCGAAGGTGAATCTTAATTTAGTAGGCAAGCTTCAAGGCAAGGCAATTTTATTTATATAGCACACTTTCAACACAAGGCAATTCAAGGTGCTTTACATGATTCAGTGATAATGATACTAAATACATGGTTACAGAAGCATGATTAGAGAAAAACAGAAACATATAGGTTTAACAAATCGACACAATCAATAAATAAGAAAAGATGATGTAAGGAACAAATTTATGCAATATAGATTAAAAAAATAAAACACAATTGATTAAAAAGGTAATAAAACAATAAGAATAAAACTTAAACCACGATGATCAAATATTAATCAGAAAGCGCAATTTATGGCTCAAAGGCAGATCTGAATAGTAGAGTTTTAATCTTTGATTTAAAAGAGCCTAATGATTCAGCATTTTTGCATTCTTCTGGATGTTTGTTCCAGATTTGTGGAGCATAGAAGCTGAAAGCTGCCTTTCCTTGTTTAGTACTAATTTTAGGAATGTTAAATAGGCTCGAGTTGGAAGACCTAATTGGTCTGCTGGGTTGGTATAATGACAGCAGATCTACAACATACTTTGGTGCTAAACCGTTCAGTGATTTATAAACTAGTGGGAGTATTTTAAAGTCTATTCACTGAGCTACAGGGAGCCAGTGTAAGGACTTAAGAACTGGGGGGGATGTGTTCTACCTTCCTAGTTCTAGTGAGAACACGGGCAGCAGCATTCTGGATCAGCTGCAGTTGTCTGATTGCTTTTTTAGGTAGACCTGTGAGGATGCTGTTGCAGTAATCAATCCGAATGAAGATAAACGCATGGATCAGTTTTTCAAGATCCTTCTGTGACATCAGTCCTTTAATCCTAGAAATGTTCTTCAGGTGATAGAAAGCTGACCTTTTTTTGCCTGTATGTGACCCTGGAGGTTCAGGTCTGAGTCCATTATTACACCTAGATTTGGGGCCTGTTGATGATATTAAAAAAAATTGTAACTTGCCCAACACTTTTGTTTTTTGTTTTTGGCACTTTAGAGTAGCCATTTATGGGGGGGGGACATAAATAGCATCCATTCGGATGTATGAGTATACAAAACAAACAAATAAGTGATAATAGCAAGTGCATGGGAGAGGTAGAAGCCAAGTAGGCTTATAACGACACCACTCCAGGTAAACATTGAAATAACAATCAGAGCAACTTCAACCCACGCCAAGTTACTACATACTCAAAATACCAAGTCACATACAAATATAACGTTTCAAGTGTACAAAACTAATACAATAATTTCCTTTAAGTGATTTACTCTGTACTCAGCACAAATACCCAGCCATTAATTCCTGTTTTAGTTTGTTTTTATACATGTATAATGTGGTAGATTAATCCAGAAGATGGATATATCTGTTCCATACTTTAACTCCATGAAATCTAATTGTCTGTTGATCACAAGAGGTGTTATATAATGGCTGATGCAGGTGCTGTTTTGCAGCCTGCCTTGTAGAATAATGATGAACCTGATGGTTATACATTAAAAAAATGTTTTATATAGGAAGGCCAATCATCATCATACAGTGATCTGAATACAAAAGTACATGTCATAAGAATATTTATATCAAAAATATTCAAGAGTTTTAATTTGAAAAACAAAGGTGCACTTGGAACATCAGGTTTGGAAAGCGTAGCTATACGAACAAACTTCTTTTGTTGAATAAAAATGTTGTTTATGTAAGTGGTGAAAGTATTTCCCCAAACAACACTGCCATAATTTATGTAGGGATAAATAAGACTGTAGTAAAGTGTTAAGACACATTTATGATTTACTAAGTTTCTAATTTTACCTATAATTCCAATAGATTTAGTTATCTTCTTGCCAACTTTTTCAACCTGTTCCTTCCAGCACAATTTATCGTCAATCTGAACTCCCAAAAAACATGTAGATGACACACTGTTTATTTCTACATTATCAATGTAAATTTTAATTTGATCTCTTTCGCATTTTGTATTTCCAGCAAATAACATAAAACTAGATTTTTTTTACATTTAATGACAATTTATTCGCTCCAAACCATTCTGAATAATTTTGAAGGTCATGATTTAAATTTTTAATCAAATCTTTTAAATCCCTGTTAGTAATAAACAGGTTGGTATCATCAGCAAAAAGAATTGGAAAAGTAGTCGTAGAAACACAAATTCTTTAAGCTGATCACAGAAGTCTACTAGAATGTCTTGATCAAAAAGTGAAAATCTGTTTTACTAGGGGCTATTGACTCTTTGCACAAATTTGATAATTTACTGATGGCTTTGAAACTTATGAAAAAGCTGCTCTAACAGCTTTCTTCTCTTATTATGGGAAATAAAGACATAAAAATTAACACTGAAATGAAGTTTATACTGCTTTTGTACAAAAATGTCTAAAAAAAGTTACATTTGGGTTGTAAGCTAAGTACCCATTCACAATTTTGCTAAACACTTCAAAGGTTTCAACATTTTACTATTTGTCTTCTAAGAAACAGCTGCAGAGCAATTTATTTTTGATTAATGTTCAGCTATGGCCATCATCAGCATCATTAACGGGCACAGGGCGCTAAATGGCAGAAACCCTGATGACTTGGCTCCAACTGCTGCAGCATCATGAAAAGATGCTCATCAAGTGAACAGGTAAGCGTTTCTCTATTTTTGCATTGAAACATGGTGCTTTAGGACATGTACTAAACTTCTTTATAACTTTTTTTTTTTTGATAAATTAGAAAGGATCTGTTGTTCATACAAGATAATACAAATCATAGGTCAGACAGAGCAGGACACCGTGAAGGATATGAACCCTTGAACTATGGCTACCCCTGCCACTGAGACGTGAGATGCAGCGTGTCCTTGGAAATAAAAAAATAAAATAAAAAATAGCACACTGGCTGCTCTGTATGGTGCCTCCCTAGTCTGTGTTTCCCCCTCTCCTTGTCTCCTCTTCCTGTCCATAACTTTAAATTTATCCATCTATCCTCCTCTATCGTCTCTAATGGGCCATCTGTCCCTTTCCGTCCTTCCCTCTATCCATCTCTCTACTGTCTCTCTGTCCGTTTTAACAATCTATGAAATTTCTGCACAAACTGACCTTCTGAATTATGTTAATTATGGAGCACTCAGAGAGCAATTAATTTAATAAATACAGTGAAGTGCAGGAGTCTTTGACCTCTTACAGATTTTTTAGGTATTGGTTTTTGTAAGACTTAAGTGTGTCAGATCAACCAACTTAATATATCACAACAATTAAATGAGTAAACACAAAATGGAATTTTCAAATGACTATTTTAATTACTAAAAGTACACAAAAAAATCCAAGGGTTCTGAATCTTTGTAAAAAATATTGTCCCTGGTGTAAATTTTTGAATGTTTCTATTGTTGAAAAAAAAAAGCTATGCAAAAGGATTGCGCAACACAGAAGAGCCAGGTCATCTAGTAAAGACTCACCAGTTCATTGAAATCATAATGACTGGGCGCCCTCTACAAAACCGTGATATACATATCTTGAACAGGAAAGAAAGATGGTTTTAAGAGAGGAGTGAAATAACCTACCTGCAGCATTCAACACTGTTGATCATAAAATACTACTGAAACAACTGGAGAGCTTGGTCGGACTCTCTGGTACAGTACTTGGCTGGTTTGAATCATACTTGAGCAGGAAGTGCTTTGGGTCAACAGCCAATTTCTCATCGGAACAAACAGAAATCAGAAATTTGGGGTCCCCAGGGGCTCCATCCTGGGGTGTCTTCTGTTCAATATCAACATGCTTCCACTAAACCAAATTATAACAGCCAATAAGATTACTTACTTGAACTATATGGAAGAAATGCAGCTTTACTTTACAATGTTGCCAGGTGACTTTGAACACATCCAGACCCTAAATGAATGCATTGACCAAATCAATAGCTGGATGTCCCAAAACTTTGTCCAGCTGAACAGAAACAAAATTTAATTTAAACAGGTTATTCCAAATCTTGGCTGCCAGTAAATGTAGTCATTGTGTGATTACCAGTTCTCATCCATCAAGCATAAAGAATTAAAGGGGGAGTACTATTGTTTTGCAACCTGAACCTTATTCATAGCATACAGTATGGTCATTTACTCACCCAAAGTAGTGTGGAGCAATTTTGAGTCCTTCTGGAGAAGTGTATATCCATTCGCGATCAGCGACCGGCGATTTAAATGACCGTCTCATTTGGCAGACGTCTGCCATGGCATTTGTAGTCTGAGCAGGTAGCAGAAAGAAGGCCTGTGCAAGCTGAACCTAGTCCACTTGGTCATTTTATTTGTACAATTTGGAAACATGCAAATGCAAAGCGGGAGAATAGCGCTAGCAATAAATAACAAAAAACATTCAGTACGTTTACATGCACCAAGAGACATTCAAATTACTACCTTAGTCCTACTGAAATCTGACTTTTGTAATGCATGTCTACACTTAAGTTCAACTTAACTTGAACAAAACAGATGCAATTGGAGAATCTAATTTCTCTGCATATATAAGCCTGTCACAACTAGCTAAGATTTAGAAGCCTGAACATCCCCACTCTTAGAAGTGATGACACCGCAGAAGCAGCAACAAGTGTAACACAATCAAACAGTGCAGTAACTACAAAACGTTCTGTGCTGCAGCGTTGTTGTCCATCACTTTGCTCATTGTGTATATCCTGCTTTTACTCCATCTGCATCACCGACTTTTGTATTTGTTTACATCTGAGTGACTTGAGTCCAAGGGGAGAAACGCACTTCATTTAATAATTCAATTTTCTGAGTGACGTAAACTGGGACTTAATTCTCAAATCTAAGTCATTAGTCCAAATTCCACTAAAAACTTGATTTAAATGTGCATGTAAATATATTAATTGGTGAAATGAAGGCGTTTTGTAGCAGATAATGCCTTATTTAGAGGCTGCATGTCAGCTGCCGCATTAACTCCGATTATATGGATGATCACGAATGGATATAAACTTCTCCAGAAGGTCTCCAACTGGCTCCAAACTTGTCTTGGTGAGTACATGAACATAATCCATGCAAAAAATAAGGTCCAGGTTGCAAAAAAAAATGTTTACTTCCCCTTTAAGGAGAGCAAATGGAGGGAGAATTGAGGATAAACAGGTGTAGAAAAAGTGGAGTATTTCATGCTGGTCACACACTGTAATGTCAATCAAAAACCAGCACCATGACAGGAAGCTCACCATAAAGCCAAAGATCTGTGACCAGTAACTAATTACAAGGACAGGCTAATGTCTTGTCTTCTCCCTTCTTTGTTCCAACTCATCTTAAGCACCCCACTCACCTTTTCTTTCAACTTCTTCCAATTCTTTCTTCGTACAGTCTCATTTTCTCATCATTGCATGTCATTAGTCTTGATTTCTTCCCTTTTACACTTTTTAACCTCTTTAAGCAGTAATTTCTCTCCAACTCAAAGGTCAAAAGTTGTGAAAGATATAGACTAGAATGAGGCCTTCACATGAGTCATGATAATGGCTGTCCCTCCTCTTGACCCATCACCTCACCTTTCAGGTCTACAAAGAAGAACCGAATGCCAACTCTAATTTTCAGTGAATCCATTAGCTTCCCTTCAGTAACTCCAAGAGTGGGAGAACGTCTGAAATTATGTGATTTAGGGCTAATGTATTTTTAAACTTGCTTCTCAGCTTAGTATTTCTATTGGCGAAAAAACTGCTTCATGATTTAGATAACTGAATCTTTGAACAACAAGACAATTTTACCATCACTAATCTAAAATAACCAACTGACATCATTGCATTACGGAGCATCTCAATGTATTGCAATGTATCTGTGCAGTAGTAAATTATCGAAAGGTATTGCTGTAAAAAAATATTTAATGTTTTTTTCAGTGCACTAAGTTTTGAATTTTAAAAAATACAAACAGACAGAAGATAAGAAAAATCTCCCTAAAGGTTTCTATCAAAGAAAATGTATTAGCACTCCAGTAGAGGCAATACAGGAAGTCGAAAACATGTCCTCTAAAATCACTACACAGAATGAATATCCATTGCAAATAACAAATAGAAGCACATTCAGCAGAGGCAAAATGCAGCAGATTTCATAAACATATGTATTATGGTTCATATCAAGACTGAAAAAAATGCCATGATTAGGATCAACACCGTTCATGCATTTGTTTTTCCCGTATGTATTCTATCATTAGCCATCTTGATCAGAATTCACGATTAAAAGACTCATTACATGACAGTCTGGGGTTTCTAATGTACCAATGACTTGCTAGCAGGATCAGAGGTGGCATTTACACAAACACTGCACAGTTAGGCAAATGAGCATTTTGACCACATTTTATGTGGGCACCGCACTCCAAAAAGAAGACATCACACACACAAACACACACACACACACACTAATGTGCTGTTGTCTTGCTTTCAATGTAATACAGGTTAAAGATAATTTAAACTACTGTTTTGAGTTTTATTTTAATTTACTCTTTTATGATTTGGGCTTGTAAAGAAAGCCAACACATTTCAATTGTTACCTGATAAACATTCAAAAGGAAGCTTCTAAAATAAAAGAATAAAAAATAAATAAAAATAGAGGGTAAACACGTTGCCCCGGGAAGTATCAATTGCTAGAAAATTGCTATTCTAAAATGTATAAGTTTTGATTGTAAGTTTTTGTTTAGGCATTTTCTTGCTGTGACATAAAGTTACATTAATTTTAGCTTTAAAGGAGCCAGCAAAAACAAAAAAGGCAAAAAAGTAGTGGATAATAATCGACTTTGAGGTTAGATACATTTCTCTTATATTACCTTTTAACAAAAGTCCTATAAAATTCAAAACCACATCGAACATAGGAAATTTAAAACTAGACCAATATGAAGGTTTAATGCTAGGCAAAAGGAGTAAACCTCATTCTTAATGGTAATCTTTTTTAAAATAACTCCAAAAGAGACTGATAACATATTCAAGCAAAGTTCTGTCCTCTGATTTTTGTTTTCTGAAGTATCAATATATTGACATATTTTTCAAAATAATGGGACATGATTAAAATTTCTGCCCCATGAAATGACCAAAAAGCATTGACAAATCATAGAAGACCCTGTTGACCAATCAAATACCACAAAATAATTAAAGCTGCAAGCAGCCTCGAACGGCCCTCACAGCTTAGCTTCACTTCAGCCTACTGCTGACTCAATGGTTAAAGACCCATGTAGGATAGAACCATCTGCACTACGTAACTTTATTTTACTGCACTGTGTGGTCTGATCACACTTAGATCTGCTGCTGTCATTCACCTGCACATCTGTGAATGGAACCCTGCTGCTGATCTTATGTTAAAAGGATGTTTATCTCTTCATAGTTCTTTTATATTACATACAGATTATAATATTTATAAAGACTTTAGCCTTATGGCTCATTCTTTTTATTTTATTTCTTTTTATTTTATTTTATTTTTACTTATGTTAAATGTTTTATGTGCACAACTGTACCGGAAAAAATTCCTAGTTTGTGAACTTGTTCTCAAACAATGGCAATAAAACCGATTCTGATTCTGAAACACCACCTCAACTTTTCCACTGAGCCTGATGATGAAATCTGCATAATGGTGTTCGGGGGGGTGCCATTGAAAATTATCTGAAACTCTTAAAATCCCCTTAAAAATAAGTTGACACAACTGATGTGTCTTAATCACATAGTTCAAATGTACTTTTTAAATGTCATTTGGTTTCAGTCATATGCTCCTTTGCATGACATCCTGTTCTTTTAATATGTTAATGAACTGTGACTAAATAAAGAGAGACTGCAGAGTGGATGCCCCTTTGAGGCCAGGAGACACTAGGGCCGTTTTTACATGTGTGGCCGTGCCAGAATACGGCCAGAGAAAATGCAAATTTCCTCTGTTGAGATGGCACGCATTTGACCCGTACTGCAATCCAGTGTTTTACTACACCTAAACAGCAGGTGGCGGTATACAAATAAGTCTGTAGTTATCCAACAAACAAGGGAGTGAGAAGTACCAACGTCATAAAATTAGCGACAGCCTAGAATGTAAACAAACTGGTCCACTGGTCAGCTGCTACCTGAAGCTATCTACAGGGGTGAGTGTTGTCGTAAACCCGCCGTTTTGTAATCTGCTGTGTTGCTGTGGGATGCTTGAATCGCATTTTGGTATTTTTATGGTCGCGAGGTGATTCTGTAATTTCGGCCGTGTCGTCATTTCTGCGTGGAAGGCGTATATTGTCTTGAGTACGGCCAGAGTACGGGTTCTGTTCACATGATCCGTGGCCGCTCGTACCTGGACTCGGATACTACCTCCACGGCAGGTCTCTCTGGCCGTATCTGGGCATGGTCCAGTCTGTGTTCACATGGTTCCTCCCTGTTTTTTCATGTAATGCAGCATGCACAGGAATGCCATAAGTTGCATCTTGACGTAGTTTACTGCAGTAAAACCCTATCATGGCTTAAACAATAGAGATTCACATAAAACAATAGATATATTCTATTGTCCTTACGATATATTTCGTCATATCACACAGCCATACGATGAAGTTTTGTCAAACAATGATTCTTGCCTGGATTTTTTAATTGACTTCAGCACTTTACTTCACCAATTTATTGAGATGAAAGGGACAAGAAAATGCTAAAGGAGGGTAAAGCAAAAAAACATACGGGATGAAAATTACCAAATGTCCTTCAGTATTTGAGTCAATTAACTTTTACATAGCATGCCACAAAAACAAGTTGCCTACCCTGATATAAACGAATAGTCTCTTTCTTCAGTTGCCTAACACGTGTGACCTTTTCCACTGGCTGGAATGTGTAGATTATTCTTAATTTTGAAGCTTGATACTTTTCCTCTGCTTTTCTATTTTTGTAGAAAAAAAGTCTGCACAAATCAGAGGCTACAGTCACTTCTACAGCAACAGAACCATACATCATATTTTGGGTGTATGGATTTCTAATATCTCGGTACAGCAGTCAAGATGATGTACCAGATATGGACTCTGAGCACAAATCAAGTAGATTCTTCAAGGATATTCAATATTGCTTCCACAAGACATCTGAACAGATTATTAAAATAGATAGCCTCATACTTGAAATTTTGTGAAGTTTAAAAAGTGCTACTTGTATTATTCAGGTGAGGTGCCTTTTTTTTGGACAGTATAAAAATGGAATAATACAATATAGTCCTGTTCTATATTGAATGGTAAGCATAGAGTGTCAAACATAATGATTTAATTCCTTAAAACTACTGTCTCTAACCTGCTTAAAATGTGGCCAGGGTGTCTGCCTTTCCATCATATGGTGAGACATCATGCAGAGAACCCTGCTGAAAGAGATGTTAGAAATCAGTTGGACTTTAATATTACACAGCCAAAAGTACACTTTACTATTTTAGGCAAGCATACTCAGTTTTCTAAGGCTCAACGAAATAAAAAGCTTGCTTTGGCCTAATTTTCATGAGACCTAGGTCCAGTTCATGTTCCAACCCTAAAAATAAAAAGGGTTGTGTTTCAATTAGGACCATAAAATCCCAAAGCACTGTTTCTTTGTTTCAGACATTGTAAAAAACCCAAAACATTTATTCTAAAAGCATTCCAAGAAAACCAGTGATTGGTGTACTACCCAGTCAGGAGGGGTTTGTTTCTTCATATTTTGGCACAGTTAATTGCACATTATTAGGTTAAGTAGAAATAACTTGGTACATTTAGTTTTACAACAGTGGGAAGGGGCCTTAACTCAAAAACGTCCCTGGTCACGTCATAATCCACCAATCAGAAGAGGGGACAAGGGCCAAGCAATCAATGACCACAACCCCCATTCCACTTTGAGCATCCCAGTCACAAAACCAACCCAACACCATGATAAAGGAGCATATCACAAGAGATGACACAGTGCAGTCCATCAAGCCACCGACATCAGCCCAGGAGAACTGCTTGGTGGGCAAGTGATCCTGACAAGGAACAAAGATTTGAAGAATTCAAGAAACTGTGAAATAGCTGGAAAAGCTTTTATCAGAGTAGCACAGAAACTTTTTACTTATCTTTACAAGTTTATAAGAGTTTCATCTTGTGTAAAAAGTTAAAGGTCCACGTTAGTTATATTCAACACATTTAGTTTCAGCTTGTGTAAAACGTAAATTGGTATGGGGAGCCTAAGTCATGCTTTTCTCCTTCCGGGCCATGGGTCCCCTACTGCCAAAAAAATTTAATGAGAGTCAGTGGTTGAGTCAAGTTATTTTCTGATCCCGTTTGAAATGTGCCATGGATCGAACATATGATGTCTGAATTTGAAAGACTAATTTTCATGCAGAAAAGACACTGATTTTCGACTGGCAGCAAAAGTTACTTTAGGTTTTATGTAAAAACGCTTAGTGGACAACAACTGCGGAAGCATAAGGAGGCCAGCGAGGGTCATAGCATTCAGGACGAATAAAGGAGCATTAAACACAGAGAAAACTTCCAAAAATCTGACCATGTGGAAAGTGGCAGCTATGTCGGGGGTACAGCAGTCACTGGAGTGAGACTCATAAGGGAGAAGCTCTACAAGCTCTTGGTGACTGTTTTACGTGTTGTAGCTAGTGCTATTACTAGTGCTGGCTCACGTTAACTGCATGACGTCATACATGTGACTTCTGACTTGTAGACATTTTTATTGGAAAATTTTACAATCAAATACATTCCAAATCCCTTGACAAACATAGTCGAAATGTACATAATTAGTTATCATTTAAACTGAGGTACAACATATGTGTGATTCAGGTCGTAAGACAAAGCGAACCAGAAAATAACTTATTACTCCATTGAATTCCATTCATAATTTTTTCGGCCAGGGGATCCACAGGCCGACCAGAAGGGGAGGAGACTTAGGCTCCCCATAGGGCAACAGGTTTCCACATGATTTGCGAGTAAAGTCAACTAATTTAAGTTAGGAGCGTAGAGTTGTGCTGTGTTCCCCCTCCCTCACTAGGTTTTGTGCAGCATCAGTTGCAGCACCATGAAGCCTGGAGTGGGACTCAGTTTCAGCCCTGGAGTTTTATGCCTCAGACCAGCCCACTTTGTATCACAACCTATTTTTAATCAAATTACAGATACTGGCATGTACTCATATCAGTTAGTTAACTGATAAAATTAACTGATACTTAAAATGTGGAAAAACTGCAATAATTTAACAGAAAATGTTTGCTTTTCACTTTAAATTAGATATTTTTTTGGTCATTTTTATTAATATTTAATTTTCAACTTATTCACTATTATTTGTTGTAACAAGCAAAGAGAAAATAAAACATATCCTCCAATTAATTGTATTTTTTTTTTTGGTTGAAGTATTGGTATTGGAACTTGGTATCGGCAAGTACTACGATCCAAGTTTCTGTATAGTATCGGTTCGAAAAAAGTGGTATTGTTGCATCCCTAATTAAAATCATGTAATTATAACCTTGCATGTCAGAGCTACAACAGCACAATGTTCTGTAAATCCTTGTCATTTAGATTATTTTCTTCAAAAAAAAAAAAAAGGGTCAACTGCATCACAAGGTGGATTTTTAGCATGCATTCACATTATTTTTTACAACACATCTATCAGCAATATCTGAGTCTATATTTCTGCTACTTCTGTAATTAGTCCCTGAGTAGACAGCTCTCCCTTTCACACTTCCTCCACTTTCCCTGAACTCATCTTCTGCCACAATAATGTTCTGTAAAGCTTTAGTGCATTTGATAAGGAAAACACTTTGACTTAACTAATTGAGATACTTTCTATGGCAAAACATGCATGCTTAACTTAAATTACTTTCATTCTACTTTCTTTCAAATCTGGACTCCTCATTTTTTGAGGAGAAAAAATATAACCGGTCACACTGTCATTTGGGCATAGAAAGTGGTTTTATTGTAACAATAGCCTGCTTGTTAAGACACATATTGCTTCTTTACTAAAGAGAAATCCCCTCATCACTACTGACTCCAGACTCTAAAAATGGTCATAATTCTCCACATAATTCTCCCAACTTTACAAAGCCTTTGTTTAGTTCAAGTCACTTTTATCATTGTAGTGCTGAATCAGCTTGCATCGTAGGACACTTTTCATAGCAGGTCTACACCATGCTCTTTGTTATAATAGTAATGTTTATAATTTATCATATTTATAATTCAAGAAGTAATCCTGCCCCACCTTGGACTTGTGGGCATGTACTTGATGCCCTAATTTTTGTACCAACTAAAAATGGACACCTGTTTGAGCTTTCCTTTTTGTAATTGTAGCCCTTTCTGCACCATGTAGAATTAAATTTTTGTAAAAAAAATAATTCAGTGTATGTTCAAGCAGAGACAAAATGGAGCCAATTTCCAGTTCTCAGTTTTATTTCAAACAGATTAAGATATTGCAGTTTACAGAGAAACATGCCCATTTTCTCTGGGCCAGATAAACATCTGACAACAAATGTTTTTCATGCCATAACTTTTATAGACATCCAAAACTTCCCAGGATCTGGGCGTCTGTTCTCCCTCGGAGTCTGCTCCAATCAGAACGTTTTTAAAAAGTGTCTTGACACCGACTGGTCCGCCAATAACCATGCATTCATAAGATGGAAGTGTCCTCCTCTTGCTGCCATTTCCCGAGTCCAGGTCAAAAGTTCATTCTGAGTTTTATGGTTTTATGGTCCCGGCTCCTCTCAAGCAAACCTCCTAGTTTTATGGCCTGCAATAAAACTCTTTGTCTCAGAGGTCCTCAAAAGGTCACACATACTCCCAACATATCCAAGGGCTTTGATGTTCCTCAAAAGGTGCCCAATTAAAATACTGGTAAACAATGTGTTTTACAACTATGAATAATATAAAACAGATTTTTACCTCTGAATGCTTAACTGTATATAAAAATAGCCCCAAAAAAGTAAAATACAACAAATCCCTCTTTCAATCTATTTTCAAATAGATTGATCACTCCTCTGTACTCTCCTTCAGGGTTAGTGTTTAAAACTTAAGATCTAAAACCTGTAAAGCATTTGAGAATGCAAAAAAATGTCAAACCCAAGAAATTTTATCAGTTTAAAACATGAAGTCTTTCATATGATACCACAACAAGACTTCCAGATTAAAATTCAAAACTCAACCTGTTAAAATACCTTTTTAACCTTAACTCCCATTACTCAAAAAATGTAAATCTGTTAATTATAAATTCACCCTCTTTTGACATTATCCCAAAAATTTATTTTAACAATTCCCAAAAACTACTAAATTCAAAACCCAAAAATGTAATAGTAGGTATAAGAATGTCTTAAATGTGAGGAGATAATTAAATCTGACTTGATATATGTTAATACTGTGGAAGAAGCTTAGAAAAACCCATGAACATAGACATTATTACTATGTTATATTCTGAAATAAATCAAACTTGAAGTGGGAAGAACCCTGTGAAACAGAAAAAAATAGTTAGAAGTAACATTTTTGTTCTTTTAAAAGTTCATATCTTCTCTTCCGCACCGCTGGCATTCCGTCCAAGGCTGCTGGGAGCTGCATTCAGTAAATGTCTATAAAGGAACTGTCTTTTCCAAATGAAATCATAATCAGATGATTACAATAATAATCCCTCTTTAATGGTAAATTACTCCCGTAATTGACCATTTCCCAAACACAGCCAATTCATTCAGGTGCAGGAAGATGCGATCTGATGCCATTAAGAAAACCTAGTATGGAATCAAATGATTAATTTAACATTTACGCATTGTTTCTGAATTCTTCCTTACAGCTTAAAATACCCATAACATGTGTCATATAGCCAGAAATATATCCCATAAAGTACGCAAAAACTAACCTAGTTAGCCTGAGTTTTTCCCACTTGCTGTCAGACCCTGTAAATTTTCCAAGTATAAATTAACAAAACTAAACCTATAAATTTAAAGTATCCAATTATCTTCAAATTCACCAAACCTGGGCATTGGAACAGAACCATGTTTTCCCATCCAGCACCCGACAGGCCTGCTCCTAATGGGGCAGCAGCTTTGTGCCTCTCCCCACTTCCTCAGGTGCTTGCTGTGGATAAAGCCAAGAACGTTTGTTAATCCCAGCAAATTGTCTCCTGCATTATTGTCGAAAGGCAGTTATGACAAGACATTCCACAGATAAGCAGACCAGACGTTCTATCCAGCCTCAACACAAAGCACCGAGCTTCCTTGCAGCCATTGGAGTGCGTCAACAGTGGACAAACAGCCATACATGTCCCATGCCCTAATTTGGCAAATCAATATAATCTTATTTAGTTTTACTAAACATGTCCAAACAAGTAGATCTATGGTCGGATCACAAATACAATCAAAAGTATAGAAAAACGCAGGTTAACCTCTATCAGTCAGTCTTACCCACTCTGCAAATTCTTTCATCACCCCCATAACTTCCTTCCTGTGATGCTCCTCCCAGCAATGATAAGCACACACTCAGTCTCCAAACTCCCCATCACTTAAGTGTACTGGATCTCTATCAAGCTGGCTCAGACAAAAAAAAAAAAAATTAGTAAAACAAATGCAGAGAAAAAATAACCCAAAGCATAAAAAAAAAAATTATGAAAACCATAAACATGAAACAAATGACTGAACAACTTTCGTTACAGATTTCTTATGAGACTTGCAGGCTTGTTGTGCATACAAAGCCTGTCTCACTCCTTGCTCCAATTAATGTAATCGCAGACTATCAAACCTAAAGTACTTATTTATTTACACAATCCAATCTAAATTCAAAGTAACTTTTGCTTATATGATTCCTCTTTAAACAAACACAAAAAGCCAACTGGGCAAGATATTCTGGTTGTAAATAACGAAACAGTTCATGCTTCAAGAACATCTGTCAGATTCTGTGAAGTGAATCAAACATAGTCAAACTGATTTGTGCAACTAAAACTCCTCTTAAATTTTTGTAGGATACATAGTAGTCTAATTCCCCTTAGCAGTAAAACAAAAAAAAAAGAAAATTCAATAAAGGAGGTTCAAGAGATAAGATTTCTCTAAACAAAAACTAGTAGCATTAAAATAAAAAACAAAAACCAGCATTTTTACAGTATCCCAATTATCTCCTTCTATGTCTCAAAGTACAAACACTAAATTTAAGTAAAGCTTCTAAACAAATGTCAAAGAAATTACCACTGAATCATGTTTTCTTTAATCCAGCTTCTCAAATTAACATTTTCCAAAGTTCTCATTAATAAGCAGACCGCAGTTCAGAAATCTGGGTCAGAATCCAAGTCGAAAGAAATATATAAATTTTGAGAGAGAAAGAGAAAAAAATAAAAATAAGAAAAAATAAATAAAATAAAATAAAAAAAAATCTAAATAAATTGTCAGTTACAGAGTCCCCACTAATCAAATGATATATTATGCCATTATTCTATGATCAGAACTGTTCTAAAATGTTTTAGGACATGTAAATTTACTCTCAGCATCAAGTAGACTAGCTAACAATTAATGAATAACATCTGAAAGATTAATCTTAAACTTTAAAACTAAAACCAATTCTTATTTGTCAAAACAAAATGTGCATTCAAATATATGGTAAAAAATTATTTCAATGTAGCTGCTCCAATCACATTTTGCTTCTACACGATCAGAATAAATGAATTAGAATTTACTTCTTCTAAATTAAACCATCATTTCGATCACCGCTGATATTCATTACTTGTTCTTCAACAAATCTACCAAAGAATTGAGTTGTTACTTTCAATCCTTAGACCAATTCCAAATTTATCCCCAGCCTGTTTAAAGACAAACTGATGCCTTAAAGATGACTCTGTGTTTTAATGTTTTCTTTTTTTTTTTCAAACTCAAACATTCAAATCCCACTAGTTTAGAAAATATCACTATGATAAGTATTGTTTTGCATGGTAAAAACATTCAATTTGTAATGGAATTGAAATATGCTGGGTTACTCCTTGAACCCCAGTTGAAATTTGATAAATCCAATAATCATTTAGTGTCCACAAAATCCTTAAGAATGTTCAATTGTGTGCATAATTTAACACCAGTCTCCTTTAGGTCATTCATTCAGAGACTAAGCTATATTTCTAAAGTCTATAGAGCCATCAGAAATAAGCCAAACATAATTTTAGCATAAATGATACTTATTTAAATCACAGAAAGAATTCATAAACTGTTCGTGGTCTCAGATAAGAATATATGCAGTTCTGAGAAGGTTTACTCTCTGTCCCATTCAACACGGTGCTTATTAAAATAATTTAAACCAGTTTGTTGCTTTCCAATTAACACCGTTTGCTTTTCGTTCTATTCTTATAATTACTGCTTATAGCTTTATCTTTATTTAGACCAACTTAATCAAATCCTGCTTAGATCAATCAAAAAGCAACAAATCCACCTAAGTAAAGATTCAAAAAAATTCAACTTTTATTTTGACTATAAACTCCCCTCTTTTTAATTTTAAAGATGAAATCAAAAATTAAAACTTCACCAAGTCAGAATCGACTCATGAGTAACTGTTCTTAGTCATTTGCGTTTAATTGTAACATGCATCATTATCCCAATAAATGTACATGCTCTCCTCATGTGATAAATTGAGCCTTCTCTGGCAAAACCAGTTAACTAAATTTAGCATGTACTTCTTGATCTTTTAATGTCCGTATTGTAACAGTTCAGTTAAATGTGAAACACCTTAAATTGCCCTTCGTAGAATATGTGCTAAAACATTGCCGAAGGGAGTCCAAATGAGTAGCAAACAAAATTTATCTGAGCAGTTATTTGAGGCCGTTTTCTAACAAACGTCCAGTCATGTCATAAAATATTACATCCTAATTAACCAGAAAAATTTAACAAAATCCAAATCCGTTTAAGTCTTAACAAGGCAATCGTCTGCAGGAGTCTGTAATCACTTTCTATCCAAAATCAACTTCTAGCTTACAACACACATAACATGCAGTTATTTTTAACCACAAAACACATTGACACACAAAAGCAAAAACGCTAGCATAGCACAGCAGCCTACAGCAACGTGCTACCGTTAACCCTCTTTGTCCAACAAAACCTAAAACAGTACAAAACGTACGGCGAAAACACTCAAGAAAATCGCAACACACACTTTAGAAAATTACATACCGCAATGCCAGGTCTTAATCCGCACAATTTATACCACTTTACCAAACTTTAATTCGGCACAAACAAAACAATCTCCTGTTCTTCCAACACGGACCGAAACACATGTTGCCAAACAGCCGTCCCGCACAGAAAACACCGAATCTACAACGTCCGTTACAGCCCAAAACCATTAACAAAAAACACAACATTATAAGCGGTGACTTTTAGACCTTATTAAATTATTTTATCGCGGAGGTTTACACCAATCTGTCACAATTTTCGTAGTCTGTTTTGAGAAATTTCCCGGCGCCGGCCTCCAGAAAACCACTCAAAAGACTCGAACAGATGGCAGAAAACCGCCTATTACCACTAATTTATTTATCAAAACATATAGTCAAAGCTGTTGTATGTTAGCCGTGCTATTAAGCAGAATATCACGCAGAATTCGCTCCGCCATCTCACCACCTAGCTTGGGCGTCCGCTCTGATGGCCTGTTGTAAATGTTCACAGTTAATTCTTATAGATTTTTTAATTTTAGTTATCCATCATATTTAGTTATATATTTATTTATCTATTTTAATGATTTTATTATACCCGAGTTCATTATTTATACTATAACATTTTAACACAAACGCAACATCTCCAGCACGTCTCGCAAAGTGCCTGCGTAAAAAACCATCTCACACACACACATACGCACACACATACACAGGCGCATGCGCATCACACACCAGCTCGTCACCTCAAAACATCAAATACAGTACTTTTACAATATTATCAAACACTGACCTCAATCGGACACACCAAAAGCCGGACCATCAAACACAATCCAATTCACGTGGCTCAATCGTGCGTTTGGAAGATACGCCGGCTTCATCAAGGGAATCCGTACAGATTACGGTAGGGCACCCAGGCTCTACCGTAATCCACTGCGTTTGCCAGCCTTGAAGAATCTCCGACAGCGTCCTGTCGAAGTCGAGAGGCCAATTCTCAAGCCCCGATCCGCACTTTGGTCGGCCCCGATTTTGAGTCGTTGAAGGGACCGCTCCATCCAGTCCATCTGCTCCATTGTCCTGCAGAGTAACAAACTCCATCTCCCAGCAGGCACCGGTGTTTCTCTGCGGAGCGCAAAGAAGGTCGCAATCATGCGCAGAACAGAGAGACAGACAAAAACAGCAGCTTCAACTACGGGGCCCGCAACAGTTAATCTGCTTAAAACAAAAAAAACATATTTAACTTGCATGACAACATTTACCCAATGTTAGATTAACCAATCAACAGAATTAAAAACTACGCAACTCTGCGCAAATTGTCAATAGAGCAAATACATGTCCGTTAATTAATTTAAAAAATAACTGGATCTTGGTCCAAACTCTGCACACGTTCGGGGTCACCATTTGTAGAATTAAATTTTTGTAAAAAAAAATAATTCAGTGCATGTTCAAGCAGAGACAAAGGGGCCAATTTCCAGTTCTCAGTTTTATTTTAAACAGATTAAGATATGCAATTTACAGAGAAACATGCCCATTTTCTCTGGGCCAGATAAAGACATCTGACGACGAATGGTTTTCATGCCATAACTTTATGGACATCCAAAACTTCCCAGGATCTGGGCGTCTCTTCTCCCTCGGAATCTGCTCCAATCAGAACGCTTTTAAAAAGTGTCTTGACACCGACTGGTCCGCCAAGAACCATGCATTCATAAGATGGAAGTGTCCTCCTCTTGCAGCCATTTCCTGAGTCCAGGTCAAAAGTTCATTCTGAGTTTTATGGTTTTATGGTCCCGGCTCCTCTCAAGCAAACCTCCTAGTTTTATGGCCTGCAATAAAACTCTTTGTCTCAGAGGTCCTCAAAAGGTCACACATACTCCCAACATATCCAAGGGCTTTGATGTTCCTCAAAAGGTGCCCAATTAAAATACTGGTAAACAATGTGTTTTACAACCATGAATAATATAAAACAGATTTTTACCTCTGAATGCTTAACTGTATATAAAAAGAGCCCCAAAAAAGTAAAATACAACAACCACCTCTTGCAATTTCACTTTATAAACACACAGACTCGGTGCTCTGATGTGTAACATTAAGGTGCGCTAAAAACAAAAAACAAAAAAAAAACAACCAAAACAAACAAACAACAAAAAAAAACAAGCTGCCAACCAAGTTGACTCGGTATGGCAAGCAATTTTGGTAAAAACTATATGCCTGACAACTATTCTGTATGCCAAATAGTATCCGACATCAAGCAACAAGTTAAACATTTTCTCCTACAAGTTTCAGTTTTTGCCAAACTAGTTCAAAAATACTGTTACTAGCAACTCATTTTTGCCTCATTTCATATTTGGCACATAGTTCAACTGGCTTGCCATAGAATCTTTGGCCCAAATATCAGACCAGCCCACTGGGAAATGTCCAGGATCTCCCAATTAGCTACTCCAGGCCTGGGCAACATATTTTTTTCTAAATATCAAGATGAACCGAGCTGGCTTTCTGGTAAGTCAAAGCATGGAAACTTAAGGAGCACCACTTTATCTTAATGGACTATGTGAAGTTTGAAGGTTTGGTGCTCATTAGGTTCCCCTCAGCCCTAAAGATGTAACTACAGCCTGAATGGTAAGCCCGAGCATGATGCTCACACTTGAGTGTAAGTGCCTGCTGTGTGAGTGTTCACTCACAAATGATCAGAAAAACAGTTGAGTCAGTCCCGTCCTGAACCAGTTACAGATTTGCAGGTATGATTTCAACTGAGATAAGAAATGTTAGTGTTATGCAAGTTTGGATGGGGTCTGGGCTGGAGTTTCACCAGATTTTGAATAGCTTTTTAATGGTCTACCACTCATAGTACAAAAACCCTGAATCTGACTTGATAGAAGTAGAAATAACTCATGATTTCAACAAAATAAAACAAAAAATAAACTAATTTGCATCAGTATAAAAAATAGGTTAAAATGACTTAAATGTTAGGCTGATAGACGATGGTATTTTGAAAAACAAAAAGTCAAAATTTGTGCAAGAAGCATTTTACGTAAATTAATTTCACCAGTTAAATGTAATTTCGCTATATCATGACAAAACTGGTTGTCAGGACTTGGGATGGGTATCATTTAGGTTTTATCCAATACTAGTGCCAAACCGATATTTTTGAAACGATGCTCAAAATGGTACTTATAGAAAGGAAAACTTACAAACTTTTTCCAAAAACCCTCTCATTTTTTTTTTTTTTTTAGTAGGGCTGTCAATCGATTTTAAAATGTGTATACAATCAATTTCAAGGTAGCTGTTAATGAATGACCATTCCTAAATATGACAACGATAAAACTACAATTCAAGTCTAAATAAAAGGACAAATTCATATGCAGTTGCTCTGTTAAAAAAAAAAATAAATATGGGAGAAATCAATGAAATTTTGGTTTTGAACTCTTAAAATCACCTTCACAATGTATGTGGGGACTCATATGAAAAAAACACAACAAAAGGTAGTAGGACTAACCAAAATATATATATAAACTTAACATTTGGATACCACCAGTCTGCTAAAGTCACATTATTCAAATGTAATATGGACTTATTAATCAAATGTCACAATTTAGGCATTGTTCAATAAGTAAACAGCAGATTAGCAAATCAGCAGATTAAACCCTGGTTCATCACATCAGGAAATGAATGCTCTTATTGTTAAGATGTACACAGCTACTTCTTCTGATGAATTTGTACTAACTGAAGTCTGTAAACATCACTAACTCAATAATGTGCATTTTATTGCAGTGGTAACTCACTATGAAATATACTGAAGCTATACAGTGAACAAACATGCATAGATCAACATAAATAAAGTGCATTTATACTCTGCAACGCGCACAGCGAGCTGACAACCCAAGCGGACGACAAGGAAAATTCCCACAGACAACTTGACTGAACTTCTGATCATATCAATCCAATACACCAACAATAATATACTCACATCCTTTAGGCACATACACACGCTGCTGCACAACAATCTGCAGTTTGGTTGGTTAGGATGAACTGATGCGTTGTGGGTTGAATTATAAACAGGGAAGTATTCTCTGCATGTGTTAATTGCGTACTTTTAGCAGTTTATTTGAAAATAGAAAACCATTGTACCAAAATAAAGCACCGAAATCCGCATTGTTTTTCAGTCTGGTTATTACCGTTTATGGCACCAAGTACCTGTACCCATTCCGAGTCAGGACTGTATTTAAATAAAGAACAAACAGCAGTTTTTAAAAAAGCTCATCTATAATTTAAACTCAATGTGATTGTAGATTTTAAAAATGGAACAAAAGTCCAAGTGTTTTGTCTAGCCGTTTACCTGTTTTATTTCAAAATCCCTCAAGCCTGCACCAACTTGATCAAAAAAGCCTCAAAAGTACTTAGAAAACGAGAAAACCACAAAAAAAAATGTATCTTTCCAAAAAAGTTGCACAGAATAGTAAAATGTTCTAGGTGAAAAAAAAAGGTTAATGGGGCTGTAATGGCGAGGTAAGGGCAATTAATCCCAAGTGTAATGTTTTTGTTTACGGCCAACAAAAAGTCTACATATATAGAGCCAAGGGAGAAATACTCACTGAGGCACATCGAACACACAGTGCTGATTCTGTTATAGACCACTGCAGCTGGGGCATCTCTGTGCAGGATAGATTTAGAGCATTACATTCTACATATTAAAGTCACCTTTTACGGTCCATGTACAAAATTTTGCTCATGTTGATAAATGCATGTTTATGTTAGTAGTGCCCTCTATGCTTCAGTAGATAAAATTCCATGTAATTTACTCTGACTTAAAGAAAGAATTTATAGATTGGTATGTATGAACTTAGTACAATAATATTTGCTATCCTAAAATGGAGAGCACTCACATGGTTGTAGTATTACAGGTGAACATTATGAAATTTAAGCAACAAATGCACTTTATTATATATAACTCTTAGATTTGAGCCAGTCAGCATCAACTGAGCATCATTGCGTATTTATCCTGACCATGTCCATCCTGTTATAATTACAGCGTACCAATCTTCTGATGGTATAGTGCATCTGCATTCTGTTAGAAGCAAAAAGACACTCCTTAAACTGCTCGAACTATAAATCAGGCACCCTCTCTGACAGAAACAGACCTGTTCAACCAAAAAAAAATGAAAAAGGTTATAGATTAAAAGAATACAGAAAACCTGAAATATATTATATTGAAAAAACATAATCCAGGTGTATTTTTGACAGAGAACTAGACATAAAAAATGAATTACGGTTACACTGGATTACACATAAAACCAAGATATAAATTTGACCCTTGACTCAACAGTTTCCTGTTCAGTAAACTCTACCAAGGAAGGTTGAGGGTAGAGGCAGATGGGGGGAATTTTGTCAACAAACACAAACACTTTATTTCCATTCACATTTAAAACTTTCCGCTTCTGCTACGCCTTTTCAAGAACTGGCATGATGGTTTTTGACTTTTCTTGACGTTGTGTCTTTTCAGCTCCTAACTAGGGTTTATTTCTATATTGACTGCTGAACTTGGAGCACAGCAGGAGAATTTTGGGGAGTGGATGAGGCAGCACTAAACAGAGTACAATTTTTCCCAACACAAAGTCCTTTCAATCTCTTGTGCTTTTGCTCTCAGTGAGCACCAACCAGCATGGGAAAAGGTGGAGCAGGTGTGAGGGCAGTAAAGCAACTGCCACAGCAGGATGTCCTTACAATGGATGACTGGTAGAAGTAAGAGGAAGAATTGGAAAAAGTAGATACAGGAGAAAATACTAGCTATAGAGAAAAGGATCTGAATGACTTTGTATACCATGAGCATGAAGGATGTAGAAGGGAGTGAATGTCCTTGGCAAACCCAAAGCATTTAGCTCACCTGTCATCCCTCGCTTCTCACTTACTTTTTGTCTAAATAGCCACTTCAGCAGCTAATACATTACCCTGGGGTGAGTGTTTGCTGCCGAGCACAATATTGTGTTTGCTTTTAAAAGGAGAGTGCGCTGGCACAACATAAAAAATAACAGCCACTCTTTTTCTAGTGCATAATTGCTGTCCAAGGGGAGGATAAGTAAAGAAAAAAGCAGTAAAGAACAAAAACAAAGTGTGTGATGCAAGATATCATTAAGTGATAGATGCACCGTGAGAATATGATGGAGTGGACCAAAGTCACTCTCCAAACTCCCACGGGGGGCTTATGTTTGTCGGAACACCATTAGTGACAATTAAAAAGCCATCGCACTAACAGCTTGTGGACTGAATAATCACAGGGTCTTGTTTCATGGATCCTGTCCTCCTATTTTCTGACAAGTGGGGAAAGTTGTTTGCTCTCACCTTGCGCTGCCATAAGGTCCTTATAATTGCCATTGTGTGCACTTGGGGAGACCTCATTATGGAATCCAGCAATGCGTCAGCTCTCATTAAAGCCAGCAAGGCACTACACCATTTCTTTAAGTTACCCAACTGACCTTTTTAGAATAATTTAGAAAGACACCCTGTGCATGTTTAAGATCTCAAATATTGTATCTCTCCTTTGCTTTTAACACATCTTTTGGATCAAACTATTTTTATTTAAAGATGCAGCACAACCCATGATGTTTGATTAGACGGACATGAACACGGAAACCTTAAAGACAGTTAGTAGAGCTTCTATTTTTCACATTCTTTTAAAATAAGAGCATTTTCTTATATATTAATTCCATGGTTTGCAAGCTTTTGATGATATTCATTTGGGGAACCATAAAACAACTGAGTCAACTGCAAATTAATAGTAGCATTTAGTATATCTATCTTTCTGTGGAAATTATCTTTTGATCGTATCTGAAATCCACTATCTCTAGCTTTTAGCAAAACCCTGAAGGCTGCGGCCCAGTATTTGGGCCTGTTCATAATTTCATCGACCTTGACAAAAAAAAAAAACACAAAAAAAAAAATGAATGTATGTTATTTGTTTGGTGATGTACTGTGTTTTAGTACCAATGTATGATTTAAAACTGTGTCCTAAAGTCTAATATATATTCAATGAAATCATAAACACATTCACCCTCAATATTTTGGGAGATTTTAGAGGTTTAGCCTGGATGTTTCATTCGAAAATGCAGTCGTATCTTTACTCCAGACTTGTAAAATATTGGAGACTCTTGATCCATTCATAAAACAACCAGTATTTGGCAAAAACTCCTGCAGTTCCTCCATGATTACTTTCGGTCTACCTGCCAAGTTTCTCTATTTTGTTTTCTGATCAGTTTTAGAGAAAATTACAGTTTTAGTAAGGTCCCATATTTTCTGGAGGACTGTGTTAACTTTGCCATACTGTGTATGCACGCATGGATGCAGTACCTTCTTCCTGACATCTCTTTATACAATTGTTGATTTTATTTTTTTTATTTTAGCTAATTATGGAGATAAGTACAAGAAAGAAAATCTATTTACTGGGCTAGCTGTTTTGTATTTCTAGTTGGTCAAATTTAGTATGTTTAATGACAGGTGCCAACTCAGAGGGAAATAGTCCTGAAACTTGTACAACCAGATTATTTATTTAAGAATTTATATATTTATTTATTTATTTATTCATTCATTTACTCATTTATTTATCCATTGTAACATATTTGTTTTTTTTTCATTTACAATGCAGGGAGAGCGTGAATGCTTGACTAAGAAAAACAAAGTGGTGTGACAAAGTTTCTCTCAAGCAGCACAGCATAACAGAGGAAGACCAAGAAATAAGTCAATTTCATCATTAGTGCCCAGGTCAAACAGGGCTAGTTAATAGATGTAAAAAAAAAACACACAAACATTAAATTGTTTTGGAACTTATACTGTCAGGTCGATATAGTGATTTCAGATAAACTTAATTTTAAATAAAACAGGCAGAAAAGTAAACAAAAATGTAAAATTAAAATATAGGACATAAAAATAAAATAAATAAGGAAAACGAATACAAAGAAATGCATAGGAGTAGGTTAAGGAACAGCTGAAACCAACACTGGTGAGCATGAGCGTCCTGAATGTTTTTGTGCACCATGCCAGGTGACAGGAAAACTTTCACAGCACTTGAAGGCAAACCTCCAAAGAAACATCACAAAAAGCGAGAGGGAACCAAATGCAGTTACAGTGGCCGACAAGGGCACCGCCATATATCCAATCCACACTGGAAGTCCCAAGCAGAACCTGTGTAAAATAAAGCCTCTCTCATCTCCGACTGCCTAGTCTGGTTGATTTATTACCATTACTAAAATTCAAGAAGCATTACCAAAACCTAACTTTACTATTATTCTTATCCTAATATTCGAGGACCAGTGACAAAACCCAATGCAATCCATTTATTTATTTCAACATGCAGGAGCTGTTATATCCATAAAAAGTTAACAACACAACTTAGTGATTAGTGTAAGCTTCCAACTTCTGATTTTTACAGTAGTCTAAAAATTTGCAGAGTTAATTAACCAGTCATACCGTTGAAAATCCATAGAATTATGAAAATTTATATATATATTTTTTTAGCTTGGAGTGGAGTTTAACTAATTTCCACTTGAGACTTCCGGTATGGACTGAATATATGACAGTGCCCTTGTGGCTCATTATAACTGCAGAAAGGTAGTCTTGCAAAAAGCATCTAAACGACTGGAGAGGCAGCCGGTAAGTCGCTGAATTGAAATGTATGAGTTTGTGATGGTAATCAGCTTTTTATGTTTGTGTAGGCCAGCTCAAAGCAGGCGACATTGATGTTTGTGCATGTCATGAAATGTTTGGTTAAGCAATTTGATAAATTAATGGGTATTTGGACTTGAAATCTTTTTATAATATTAGGTTATTTATTCAAAACCTGCTAATTATTCATTGTTTGCTTAACATGAATTTATTCGCGAATGTTTCTGATCATGAATTTAAACGAACCATAGTCAGTATGAATTATTCAAGTTGTATTTTCCTATTAACTGAATTTTACAGGATTGAATGGGTTCCTTAGTTTACGCACTGCATTTTGTTTAGGTTTTTCAAACGCTTTCTTGCCTCACGTCATTCAAACAACAAAATCGCCCTCTTTCACCTGCTTCTGCATGTTATATGCAAGAAAATAAAATAGGAGCTAAACAAAAGATCTGTGTCTCCCTTTAAATGCTCCCTTGCAAGTGGGGTTTGTGTACAAAAGCAACTTGTCATTTACTGCTAACAAAATTCTGGTTTAAAGAGACATCCTGTAATGTAGCTGCTGCTCTATTATGTCAAACTGCTAATGTAAACATCAGAGCATCTTGAGCTCAATGCAGAAAAAGCTAATGGACGAAAGGGATTTGTTGGCACTGGAGTAATCTAGTTTCTTGCCCATTTAAACATGGCTAGGTTTGGATATTTTTCATACATTATGTGATATTTATGTATAATATACAACCCATTTATGAAAAAAGAAAACGATTGGAAGAAATAAAAGTTAACGTGTCATGAGAAAAGGAACGTTTTAATCTTTCTAGTGCATTTACAGTCAAGTCCAGATTTATTCACAGTAGATTTAGGTTTACAATAATCTTAATTTTACCAACATGTTTCTTCAGAATGGAAACAATGATTATCATAAAAGAAGCCAAACTCAAAGAGGTGGCTCTTTTGAATATAGGCAGACTTCTCATCTATAATATCTACAGCTGAAATTATTCAAAAGACATAACCACGCAAAAACAACTGACTTGGAAACTCCCGATTAGGGTCCGACCGACATGGATTTTTGGGGTCCGATACCAATATAAAACAGTAGGAAGGGCTGATAGCCGATATAATAGCAGATAAATTCAATTCTAAAAAAATAAAGTACCTTAAGCTTAAAGCCTGCATTCTCTGCCCATTTTGATGCTCACATATTTCTCCCTGGTCTATTCAACATTCTGTACATATTTCTAAATATTTTTTTAGTATTTAAACATCTTCAAGTATCCTGCTCTCTTGCACATTACGACCTGGGTATGCCACTTTATCTGTATTTTTTATCTTAATAATGTAACAAGTATATATAATACATAATGTAATCTATGTTTCTGAACTCTTACAGTAAGTTGTGTTCTGTTCTTGCTTTTGCTGCTGTTAGAACCAAATTTCCCCTTTGTAGGACAACAATAGATTGTTCCATTCTATTCTACACACCAAAGAACAGTTTCAGTAACTCGCTGTGAATTCCAAATAATGCAAACAGAATTTCTTACTTTATTTCCTTGAATGCACCAGTTGTGCATGCACCTTAGTGCAGACAAGCTTCTGCAAACATGAATAACAAGCCAGCTCTCTGATCTGGAGGGAATATTGGCGACAAAGTTTCACAGAAAGTAGCAACCAGTGGTCAGACATGTCGCCAGATTTGTCGCTAGGCACTTTTTAGGAAAACAATAAAAAAATAGCACCATCGAAGCAGTACCTAACCAGCACTGTTGCTGCGTTTGTCTAAGTGCAGTTAAATCCCGACCAATGAACGCATAGACCCGACAGATAGCGCTACAAGTATTTATTTATTTTTATCCCCATCGTGAGTCGGTGGCCGCCGCTGAGCGTCCTATGTACGAAAAACCCTGAGTAAAAAGCACGCAGCCACCAACTTCTAAGTATTCTCATTTAAGAACTGGGCTCTGCTCTCCTTGTTACAAACACCATTTTAGCTCTTCCTGGGGGTTTTTTCTTAAGCGTTGCAAACTTTTAAGTTATGTGACACACAGTCGGTTTATAACATTAGATTTAAAATGGTGACAGTCGCTATTGAGGATTATTTTTTACTGCCATCACTCATACTTCACGTAACCAACACATAATTTTAACAATCAGGATAGCCTGCTTCAGTCTCATTGTGACTTCACTGTCATTAAAGTGTACACTGCAGCAATGGTGTTTTTTTTTTTTTTTTTCAACAATCACAGAGAGAAAAGTACAATTCTGACATTTTCTTAGGATCATGATTATACTTTCACTTTTGCAGACACTTAATTCCCATAACCTACCATCTCTAAGAAGGTGCTGGGACAAAAACAACCAAATACTGACAACAACATAACTCAAAAGACAACTCAAGAACATGACTACATTTGGAAAATTAATTATAATGTAAAATGGAGGAATTCTACAATGAACATGAACACATTACCCATAAATCTTTGAGGACTACAACAACTAAACTTAAATAACAAAATAGCATGTACTCAAAATAATAATTAGTCAATAAACTAAATTATTAGTGAATAATATTAACAAATATATCTTGATATATGAATTAATACATCTTGATATATGAATAAAAAGTGTCAACGCCATTTCTCTGCACCTGTTTGAAAAAATTCACATAGCTCACCGTTAAAATGTTAAACTGCATAATGACGTCCAAATAGGGTCATAACTAGATTTCCAAATGGTGGACCTCATTTGCACGTCATTTAGTAATCCAGAATTGGTCTTGGACCGACCGACGTAATATAGACATGATTTGCACGTTCATAGGATGTCTAATGTTTACACTTGGCTAACTTAAAATAGTCAATAGAACGTCTTTGATAGTTTCCAGAGTCTCCAGGTTGTGGCGAATGATCCTGTCAGCTTTATAGATAAGTTTAATGATCCTGCCGGGATCCCTAAACTGACCAGAGATTGTCGGCTCAGTCTCTGCTCACAACTTGCATGACAAAGTGGGAGAATATAATAAGTTGAACATTTGGGTTTTAAAGCACACAAAAAATCTATTTGTGGACTTTTAAAATAATCGTTCAACTTTTTCCATATTTTTTTTATTTTACGTCTAAAAGTCTTCCTGTATTCTTATTCAACAAAAGTTGATAGATGGGAGAAAACATGTCAGATGAAAGTATCTGCGTTTCCGTCCGGGTCTTGCTACAAAAATCTACAGTAAATTTATAAAATACTGATGGATGAATTTTATTTGTCCCTTAAAAAAACAAAAACCTAAAGGGTTTGGTATTTTCATACGTGAGCGGGAAGAAATAAACTCCAGAAAATGAGACAAAAGTTGTTGGGTTTCTTTAAACATGTCACACTTGCTTAAGAAATGTAGAAATTCCAAAAATGCACAACAAAATATTAGACTACAAAATTCAAGGGTTTATTATTTCCTCTGATTTTGTAATGTCAGTCATTTGTTCATTATTTTGATGTGCTGATTTTGATGGTGTATTGTCATCCTAGCAAATGCACCATTTCCACAGAATACACTGCATGAAAAATAATTGCTTGTGATTGGCTGGGGGTGGGGTTCATTTATATATAACTGAAAATTTGAGCAGAGACAGAGTTGAGAGAGCAGACAGTCACACAAGAGCACAGAGAAAGTGTTATTGTTAATCACAAATATGCCCTCTCAGATCAGTCTGCCTGCAGCACCGTCTCACCACAGCAGATTCGTCTGAGTATTTCTTCACTTTTCTTAAAACACTGGGTTTTAGAAGCCAATTCTACTTTGACCTAAACTGAGCAACAGTTTGACAGAAAAGATCTTTCACAGCAGTGTAGGGAAGGACATCTTCTCCCAGTCTTCTGCTCTGAGCAGGCAGCTAGAACCGCGGAGGTGCACAGTTATTGAAGGTAATATAACAGGGGAACAGCTTGGTCATTATGGAATACCAAAGTGTTCAAAATTAAATAAATAAATACAACATTATGAAATAAATAGCAGCATAAATAAATATTAAATAAAAATATAATGTGACAATGAAATTATTATAAACTGAATTCATTTCAAATGCAACGCCCTTTTTTTGAAATATTTTTCATATCTATTTATTTTTTAGATTATACATTTGTATTATATATTTCATTAAATATTTATTAAGAATGTATGAGAGGCCAGATGGGGAACTTTATATGGGATCGGCAACAGGCATAATGTTTTACTGGGACCTTTTCCAGCCTCAGACTCCTGTTGAAGACATGGTGCAGAATGATGTACAGTTGGGCAGCACAAGACTTGAGGATCCTGGGTTTAATCCCATCAGGTCCAGCATCCTTGTGCAGGTGGAGAAGGGAGAATCCTGCAGAATTATAAATGGGGGGAATTGAGTTGAAAACAGGTTGTTGTGGGCTCGAAGGATTGTCTGCTGATGGGCAAAATTGAGTCTAATGAATTGTATAATATCAGTTTAGCAACAAAAAAAAATTATTTTAATTTGTGTATGATACTTTGATTTTTCGGAAAATGTTGCATCCAAACACGCCTAGACAAGGCACAACAATAAGGAAAATAAATTATATTCTACCTGCTGTTAGGCTTTTTATTACTGCAATAACTAGAGTAAATTACAGTGTCTGGCCTTACAAACATTCCTCTTGTACATAATTTTAAACAGAATGTAAGAAAGATAAATCATGTTGAATGGATAGACCTATGACTACAAAAAAAAAAAGTCTAATCTTTAAAAGCTCATCTTTTTCAAAAGTAAATCCTTTCACATCTACACTCCACAATGCAGACTAAAAAACAAAGCTGAAGCATCAACAGAAATAAAAAGCCAGACTATGATAAGCTGTGGTGTCTCGAACTGCACACTTCGGCCCAGAAGACGATCAAGTGAAAAAAATGATGGCATTTGAGGCAAATTAAACCTTATTACAAGCCGCATTTGGACTGCCCCGACACTCCCATTCTACGGATACAGCTGATCAAGACTGGATGTACAAATGTTGCTCAAACTGGCTCCAAACTTATCAGGGTGATTGAAATAAAAAAATTGCTAAAAAAAAAAAGGTCTATGTTGGAAAAAAAAAAAAGAAATCCGCTTTAATGTTTGTTATCCTTGCTAGCTACCAAGACAAAAACAATTATAATGAAGATTTGTTGATCAAGTCTAAATTTAGCAACTTGCCTCTAGAATGAAAATTAAAGATTAAACATTTGGGAACTCACCAGCCAGTGGATTTGATCATTTTGGAACTTTGAAAGATTATAAATTTAAAAGGGATTTTTTGACAGATTATAAAGTTATCGAAAAGTCTGCCCAGACGAAAGATGTGCATTTTTTTCATTCAAGAACCATTTTTAATTTCACATAAAAAAAGGTTGCATAAATTATTTATATAAATTATATTTATATAAAATGCCATTTGCACAGTGTATATTTGTGTTATTTTTATAGTTCCCTTAATATTAATCAATGTGGGATTGTATGTTTCATAAAAGAGTTGCTGCTACTAGCTGTTGAGTTGTTTTACCCCACCTAACTTATCATGCCAGAAATGCAGCTGATGAAGTTTGAAAACAGCGGTTTCTAATTTGTATTCATCCTCATTCCCAGTTATATTTTTGTTGCATTCACACCATACTATTAGAGATTCTTGGAGTATTGATCTAGGATACCGCTAAAGACACTCACAGTAATTGAGCCCTATTTTGACAGAAGCAAGTTTAATGAGGTTGGCTGTGTCTATAGATTATCTTCATTTTATAAAAGGGTGGATAAAAAGGGACATGAGCTGGGGGAATGTTTGAATGCGAGAAACAGAACCAAGGAGATCCCACAAGAAGTGGGTCCAACTGCATTCATAAACTTTGATCTATAATAGATCCTATAAAAAATGTTGCTAGTATCAATTACCACCTTTTTTTCTCTCCTATATTGTGCTACACTACTGTTATGCCTTGGACATGATCCCAGCAGGTACAGTTGTGAAAATATTTAGAAATTGTTTGAGTATATAAAGTAATACATATCCTGCAATATTTGATTGTACATACTTGAGTAAAATATGTTCAATGTATACACCTACAAATACAAAATTCAGCATCTAAAGCTTAGATACTGAATTTGCAGTAATGTGGTAAAAATGTATGCAGATTTGAGAGTCACCGTGTCGAGGATGCTGTATTGCTTTGCTTGTAAAAGTCCAGACAAATAACAGCGTTGACTTAATCATGCTTTTGGGATGCTGTTTTTTCAGGGGGGACAGACAAACTGCTCAAAGTTCACAGCCATGTGCAAAAAATCATTTGGAAGGAGCAAAAGACTTAAGATTGAGTGAAGGTTCATCTAATCTTAACACATTCAGCCAGAGCAATCCTAATAATCTTAAACAAGACATGAAAATTACTTTTCCATCCAGATTAATCTTGATGTAGCTTTTAAAGGAGTCTCTTAGAGTGTGAATCCAGTAGAGACAAAAACACTGCACTGTGTAAATAAATTCACTATTTATTCAACTATGTTTTGGCTCACAGGGCAGCAGATAACCAAAGCAGGATCTAGTTTTTACTAAATGAAACAAAAAGTTACATTTTACCTACAGAACTTAGTTGCACAAAACAAGAGCCTAACTACAACCCAGAAAAAATTTAAAAAGCTTTTATATAAACACTGCGAATGGAATTATGAACATAAAAGCATATTCATAACAAAAGGTGTGCAGCCTATACATCCTTCTCTTAAACATCCACTAACCCTTACTGACATGATATGAGGTAGGAAAGTCAAAACAATATTTCTTTTTTTTTAAATACAATAAAATCTCAAATGTCTAAGGTCACCCATCTTTTCTAATCATCACTGGAAAGCTACCCAGGGCTTCAGTGCTATTTTGCCAAAAAAGCCAAATAAGATTGCAAGAGAAAATAATGACTTTATTCAATAGTCATGATATGACTGACAGTCTTGAAATGTCTCACTTTCGACCTTGGAAAACTGGCACCCCAGTGATGTTAGTACTTTGGCGTGCTGCGGCTCTGCAGTCTAGCAAACTACTGATGCAATCTAATTTCAGACCAGACTGGGGCAAAATACTTATATTCTGAGACTCTCTACAGACTGATTGATTGTTGCAAAAATGGGCAATTTAAAATATTTAGTACATTTTTTGTACCATTTGACTGAAGCATGAATTACAATAAAACTGGAATTCTGGCTTGGCTCCACTTTCATTACAGATAAAAACCAAAATGTGCTGTGAATACCTTTTCAATTTCAGTTATGTCTTCAGTCTGACAGAAAATAGAGAGTGGAGTGACATTACGCTATGATAAATTATATTAACGTTCATCCATCAGTCATTATGTTTAAAAACAAACCCAACTCAATCAGAAACATTAGTTCTTCATTTCCAAGGAAAAACCCCTGACAAAGATAAAAAAAAGTAGTTTTCCATCTATTTTTCAGGATTAAAAATTATTTTAGGCTAACACTTGTAATCTACGAATCAAATCAAATAGTGACCAGCAGACTAACACTAATCTATCAGTCTCCAAGTCAAAAATTTTATTGTTGGAAGTGAATACGGGCTGCACAGTGGCGCAGTTCGTACTGTTGCCTTCCTGCAGCGAAGTCCAAATACCGGCCTGGGGTCTTTCTGCATGGGTTTTGCATCCGTAGTTCTCCAGCTTTCTCCCACAGTCCAAAAAACATGACTGTTAGGTTCATTGGCCTTTCTAAATTGTCCTTAGGTATGATTGTGTGCGTGCATGGTTGTTTGTCCTATGTCTCTGGGTTGCCTTCCCATATACAGGCTTTTCCTGTGTGTACCCTGACTCACACCTGATCATTGCAGGAGATAGGCAACAGCCAACCTGTACAGTAGGGCTGGGCGGTATATTGAAAAGTTACCAATACCAAAATGTATGACCGTTACCGACGTAATGTTGGCCGTGGCGGTAAATTCTGTATGTAAAATAATAAAGTAAATATGTGTTTTAGTTTAACAGTGCTCCTGTCCCTTTAAGAAATCAGCATTGCCCCGAGTCACGTGACTACCCAGTCATGTGACACGCAGAAGCAATAATACCCAACCAAAGAAATTATAATAAAGTAGCACAGATCACCTAACAGCTAGAAGGTCTCGGGTGCAATTCCCGCTGGGGATGCTGTGGGTGCTGAGGGTGTGTGTGTTCCTCCATATCATCAGCAACCACAACCTGTGTGGGGCTGGTAAAAGGGCCTTTGCATGTTCTCCTTGTGTTCCCTTGAGCAGCTAATGTGAGCTACTTACTCCCACAAAACCATGCACCAGTCCCGGGCTGTATACGGCCTCCTCCTGGCTGACCGGTGCCTGAAGGGTTGGGAAGGATCTGGCTGGAATAATGTGGTCCTTCCACACGCAATGTCCAGCTGGGCAAACCCTGTTCCTACAGGTGAAAAGAAGGGCCTGCTCACTCCTCAGGCAAGGAGGCTTGAGCTCAGGGCAGGGCTTCCCGGGGTTGGCAGCGGGAGAGCAATGCCTAGGACTGCCCTTAGGTAGTGACACTGGGTGATAAATAATGGGGAAAAAACTGTGGGACTAAAAAAAATTATATAAAACTTGTACGAAAAGTCTGCCTTAACATTCTGGTACTCTTTTGGATGCTACGATGCCGTCAAGCGGTACAACTGTTTGTAATCAGTCCTTCACTGACCAATCAGCGTTCATTAGTAAAATGTTAGCGTGTTATGGGCAACAACAACACAACGTGTAAGAAACCGAAAGGACATAGGTACTCGTTCATTCAACATTCCTCAAGTAACCCATGTTGAACTTGTGAAACCTACAATCAAATCTTAGATTCCTCAACGGCAATCGGGTGAAAGAGCCAAATTTAGCCATCGAGCTCCATAGACTCCCATTCATCTTGCACTCATGGCAATCGCCCCCAGTGGAACTCTAGTGGAAGTGCAACCAGATTTCGTTACAATGGGACTGATAGGAGAGTACGAGGCTTTCCTAAAACAGCTTCGATAATACCCAACTGAGGGGAAATCCTGCTAGCACAGCTACTGTGTAGCTAAATATTAAACAACAGTTTAAACTCGTCTACCAACTGTTTTTCAGAAAAAAAGCGACCAACGACAAATAAAGTGACTTTTTTAAGGTGTTATTGGATACTTAGACGCTAAAGTGCAGCACGTTTGTTTGTTACTGCAGCAACGGAGCTGCAGAGCGCTTCTAACTCGACAGCTCCGCCCGCCAAGGTCCTCACAGTCCTGCACAGGCGAAGCAAATATTAACCCCATTATGTTGTTGCTTGAAGACGCCGCCTGTTCCCACCTGTGCACTGATGTAAAACATTTTCTGTCTAAAATAAATGACTGCACACTAAAATCACCTATATCACTCAGCCCGTCACTTCGTCTCCTCATGTGGTTCACTGAGTTTAAGATGGACTCTTAAGAAATACAGAAATGAGTGGGAATCAAACATTGAATTAAAAGGCTGTTTGAAGCCGGACAACAGCAAGACGCCACACACAGTTTGCACATTTTAAAGAACATTATGTAAATTTGGCCAATACCGGACATTGCCTACAGAAAAGGACGGGGGGGGGGCGCTTATGTGGTCCTTATCGTTATCGTTCACTTATCGTTAGAGATGAAATGCTCAATATACAGTCATTAATTTTAGGTCCTATCGCCCAGCCCTAATAGATAGTATAGAGGATGGATGGATGGCTGTGAACACTGAAAATATCAAACTATTATCCAAGTTAATTAATACTTAATCCTTATCAGGAGTATCAGTCTTTCAGAGGCCAAAAAAAGGAACTGGACAATAAAGATGATCTAAAAACAAAAGAGGGAAAAACACCTAATATACGGAATTATCCAAGATCTGTCAGCTTTTAGCAAGAGAACAGCCACAACAGAACCAAGGAAGCCCGAGTCTGATCGGGTTCCCACCTCTGTCTTTCTCTGCTTAAGAGCTGATCGGGTTTGTGCTCTGACTGCAGTTCGGTCTGTTAAACGAAGAGTCTAAGATGAGTGATAGATACTGGTCTCATCAAGCACAGGGTTGTGGATATCTGCAGGTTCCCAAGTTTTAGATAAATGATGAAAAGGGTTGGCGTATGAAAAGCACTGAAGGTAAATCACTACATGACCCTTGATACATGTCTATGGTGCACAGAGGACAAACTGAAACCTGGCCCAAATTTGGAAGAAAAAAAAATTTCAATGTAATGTAGTGGAGAATGCTTACATAAATGCAAGCCTGTGCAGTCACAGACCAATAAGGTTATAAAAAGTTATTTTCACTAGATCTATTGTCACATAATATTTTAAAGTTTGCAAGGATATAATTTCTAAAACTTTGTGTAGAGCGACAGGCAATATCGCTGCATTTAACTAGCCACAGCAGCAGAGATGACCGCTAATTTAATTATTAATTTACATCAGGAGATGGTGGACATATGTAACTTTAATTTAAGAAACATTTTTGGATATGTTCCTGTGGCACTTTGTGTTTATTAGAGACTGAACATTGACCTGTTTAAATATCTTACCCCCCATTTAAACTTGTACTTATTAGAACTGTCAACAACACTGAAACATTATAAATAATTATACTCTGTATGATTTAACTGATGTTGGAATAGGGGTAAACATTTGGTCAGTAGAGGGCGCTCCGTGCAGTAGGTACCGCAAATCAGCGAAACATCACAAGCAGAGCGAGTTGTCTGGCAAATGTGAGCGTACAGCAGCACGTGAGATACCAAGAGGCTAAATGTTTTATTGTGTTTCCAACAGGAATAAATTATATTATGCTACACCAAGAATTGACCAAGCGTCATTCTTAGGAGTGCAAAATTACCATGGAAACCTTTGGAGTAAATCAGCTTTTTATGCAGCTCTGCGAGTGGGAGAGATTGCGTGCAGCTGCTGCAGTCACAGCATAGAGAGAGCATGATTTAGAAAGATAAAACTTATGATGCCGAGACATCCGAGTTCCCCGCCGTGAAGTAATGGCTGATTTAGATTCTGATGAGGAATATTTATCCTCTGATCAAGATGTTCAGTTGTCCAGGGAGAAAGAAAGCAAAACTCAAACAGCGCACAGCCGGTCCCGTTCGCCATGCCGCTCCACAACAGCAACAGGTGTGATGCTGTTCATCACGTTCTCCCGCTGGGAGAAAGGTATGTGATCGGGTAGCAGGGGTGGTCATAACAACACTAATCATGACAGAAGAAGCAGGAATATAAAAATCTGAGGAAATAGCAGCATACGCTGTGGAAAACACTGGAGAAATCAGACTGCTAATAAGCTGATAAACAGCAGTGAAGTTCACTTTCCCGGTGCAGATGATGATGATGATGATGATATTTGAGGAAGAGTTTGATGAAGAGCATCAATAGTGGATCAGACAATTTGATGAGCCTGTTGGTTATTTTGGGGATGGATCTGTAAAATTCTGAGCCCAATAATTTCCTTTCAGTTTTATGTATTCAATAGACTAAAAGAGCCTCATAACAAAGGAAATAAACAGGTATGGCCACCTATTCTTGAAAAAAATGCCAATAAACACTAAAAGTAAATATATAGAAAATACATAGGCCTATATAGCAAAATAAAACAAATATTCAAAATAAAGTACGTTATAAACAATGTAAGAAAGATAAGTCTGTAAAAGTATTCCAAACCAATATTGCCTATTACTGATAAAATATGCAAATAAGATGTGTGAATTTGCTCCATCACAAACTTTGGATCATGCTGAAGATTTTTCTTATTTACAGTATACCTGTATCTATAACCATATTAAAGCGACAACATTTTGAAGTTGTGATATCAATATTGATTTTTTTTTTTTTAAACCCGGCTCAAAGAGTTAATACTTGCCATTTCAGCCACTTTGAAAAACAGACACATGCGAGGCAGCTTACAGCAGCAACCGATGACACAAGCCAGCGACGTGCTCTGTTCCAGGTAAATTAGCATTTAGCATTTAGGGGCTGCTGTTACAACCCAAATTTCCCCTCATGGAGCTATTAAAGGATTATTCTATTCAATTTTTTTCTAAATCTGCTATTCCTGGCCGGGCAGCTGGGACAATAAAACACTCTGCATCCTCCCATAAACAAGCAAAAAACCTTAAGACTCATACATAATTGTTAGAACCAGTAGTATGAGAACCCAATATTTTTACTACAGTTTCTGTGTTAACTAAGCTTAATGCTTTCTGTACACCTACAGACTTTGAAACTTTGAATCTTGCAGGGACACCATTTACAAGACTACACTTAGATTATTTTAGCTTCCCGCCAAATTCTTCCCATTATGCTCGGCATTATACAGTTACTTCATGTGCGAATGTTGTAGCATTCTTTGCCGAGATTGTTGTTACGTCAAATAAAGGCTTGCATTCAAAGTGGGTATCAACAAGTAACTAGTTAACTCATATCTTTTTAATGCAAGGTGTTTATGATGTACCACTTGCTCCATGCAAATGCACAGAATGTGCTGGTTTGTGGCTGTATTCCAGGGGGCATGGTTAGCATACACTTTGTAATTCATGGCCCATCTCTAGGCCATTTTTCAGCCATGCAACACAAATATTGTATTTGCTGTGTACAGACCTTGCCAGGCTATATAGGTGGCTACAAAACTGTTATTTATAAATATGACACCTATGTTTATAGCCTACTTTCCCACAGGAAGGAAAAAAACATCACTTTGGAATCTCTACCTTTAAGGTGAAAACAAAATACCAAACAATAATTCAACATAACATTACATGCACCTGCTTCAGACTGGTGATATCCCTCTGCTGCAATAAATGGCCCCAACCCATCAAGGCAGAGACCCAAATAGGCATGTAAGGCTTAAAAATTTTGGCAGCAGATCTTGGACTGGATTTGGGAGTACAGAATATTCGCTAGATGCACAATTGGATTGAGATCGGAGGAATTTGGAGACTAAGTAAATGCTACAAACTGCTGAAAGAAGGCACAACCATCAAGAAATACGGTTCCCAGAAAAAAGTCCAATTTGTCTGCAATTATGATTAGGTATGTGCTAAAATTCCAACTATATCGAAGGTGGAATCCAAGATCTTTGCCAAAACTATCACAATGCATGAACTACAAGGGTCAGCTATATCCTCAGATTGCCATGTCACATGTGTTTGTTTCGTGAACCAGTCTTGATATATACTGCCAACTTCATACCAGGGGAATTTTGGAGATGCTCTGTAATTGTCACATAAATCATTGATCTTTCTTATTTTTCTACTTCCATCACCAACTTTGAGGACCAAAGTTGTTGTCTTGCTACCAAATACATCCAAACCATTAACAGATGCTATGATTGTTATTCGTGTAACCAGTCTGTAGTTGCAATATGTCTGAGTGGTGTATATCAATGTCTTTGCCCCACATTTTGCTCTTATTGAGGTGACGGCAACATCTATTGTGTAAAACCGTTAAATTATACACAAAAACTTGAGAAACAACAACAAAAGACAGACTCACCGAAAAATTACTTTTGGTTTCGACCATCTTGGACACTTGTGAGTGCAGTTGCAGTTTGTTTAAGTAGGTAAACATAAGGTACATTTGGTTTAAGGTCCTTAAGACAGAGGAGTACAACTATATAAACTCACAAAAAACAGCTTCACTGCATGCCAACTTTCTGTTTACATAGCTCCCCTATACTTCTCTGTAAGTCACAAATGTCTTTCTTTCCATCCCTGGTGTCCTTTCTTCCCAGTATTCCTATTTCCTTATCTCACCTCATGCAGACAAAACCCACACACTGAGGCACATATATTTGTGGTACAGTGAAAACATCTATCCACATGGGAGTACATCCCAAAGGTCTAAGCCAAGTGCATGTGGGCTGATGAGGTGAAAGTAATCTAAATGGTGTGCTGAGCAGTGATGGTAGCACATAACGCACACAGACTCTCATGGCAAATCATATCATCACACAAACCCATTGTGGCATATGGGCCTTTCCAGAGAATGCCATTTCTCCAAAAAGAGGGTGAAAGTGTTGAAAACGAGTCGCAGCTCCACTGAGATGAGGGGTGGGGTTACTCCCTCACTTTGCAATCTTCCATTCCTTTCTCACATGGGTCAGTAACGGAGCACTGGGAATTGAACAAATTACCACAAGTTAAATAAAGTCAGAAAAACAGCTTTATGACCTGAGTCTCTATATGAATTGGGGTAAAGGCCAAAAGGGAATGGAACAGAGGTCCAGGAGGTGGATTTTTGTCTTTAAATGTTTGTCCAATGTGAGTGTTTGTATATATGTGCATACTGGCAGACATTTTCCTCATCATCTATGGTTTTGTAGGTAAAGATGCTATTTGGTCCCCAACCTATTTTCTAAAAGTGGAGAAAAGCATCTCTTGACACTAAAGCGTGTCTAAAGGGGGAGGGGTAAATATTTTTTGTTTCTCACTGACAAGGTGACCCCTTCCCATGGACACAAAAACAGAATTAAGAACAGAAACAGAAGTGACTGCACTGCAGGAAAGAAAAAAAATCATTGTATTTTTTTGGTTACACTGAAAATTGTTGCAATGCCAAAAGCCACATATTTATACAAAAAAAACTCACGTGAAAATGTGTCCTGCGTGTTAAAAGATTTTGATTCACCAAAGGACAATCTGTAAGAAAAATGTTTAATGCTGGGGCTATCAAACTTTAAAAAAAGGATACTTTCCTGCAAATGTTTGGCACCCAAAGAAAAACTCTATGAGATCTGTTTAATCTTTTCTCCCAAATTTAGCTTTTTCCTATTTTACTGTGCTGAATTCCACTTTTTCAGTTATAACCATGTTTTATTAAAGGGATAGATCACATTTTTAGACATGAAGTTGTATTCCATCCTTACCAGCAGCACAGTGCATACACATGGACCCAAATGAGATAATCTCCTGGTCAGAGCTCTTGCTGTTCAAAGCTTTTAAAGAAAGTAGTCCTGACTAGCTTGATTAATTTGCATCACACACACAAAAAAGCCTTATTTAAGAAATGTCAACTTTGTTGGTAAATAGAATGAACTGGACTTAAAATGCAATAAGCCACAGTCGCATAAAAACTGAGGAAAACATTGCATTTACCATGAGATAGTTACAGCTAAGATTAATATTGTCATTATCAAAGCACAAGAAAATTATCAGCAACATCTCAGCTGGATTGCAATGAATATAAAAGGGTGTATTTAAAAATACTCTTAATTATCTACTACACACATAAGTAAAACATATATATAACACCTTTCTAGAAATAATCAAAGTGCTTTACAATAAAAACATTACAAAAATCACATAACTACTAAAATCAAAGTAAGAAAAAAATAGGAAAAAGCAATTCTAAAGATATGGGTTTCAAGCTCCTTTTTAAAGGAAATCTCTTAATCAACAGTTCTCAGGCTGAGAGGAAGGGAGTTCCAGAGGGAGGGAGCCACTACTGCAAAAGCCGGAAATTAAAATAGGTAACCTTAAATAAAATAAAGGTGCATATACTATAAAGGGCAGGAGAGGCTAACATTCAGTGTGTGCCAATACGGTTTTGGCTTTGAAACAAACTGTCCTTCTCTAAAAAATCTTGGGCAAACAAATTGGACTCCCTGCTTTTGAACGTGCAGACTACAATTAAGAGCCTATGAAAAATGAATCCTTACCAAATACAATTTTGACTAAAATTCATGTGTTCCATTTCCAAACAATTTTATTAAATAAATACAATTTTCACGCTACAGAGGGTAGTTGATATAGCCAAAACTTTAACAATTTTATTTAAAATCTTGTAAATTTGTTTTATTAAACCGCTTAAATTTGACTCAGTTATTTCTAAGTGATTTTATTTTAAAATAAAATTATTAGTCACTTAACAAAACTATGTAAACCATTTTTCAGATGTTAATTTCACCGCATTTGTAATTATTCCAAATAAATGGTAAATGGCCTGTACTTGTACAAGTGCTGGTGATAAAATTAGAATATCATGAAAAAGTTGATTTATTTCAGTAATTCCATTTAAAAAGGCAAACATGTATATTAGATTCATTCACAACACACACACACTTATATATTTGTTTTTTACTTTTAATTTAGTTAATTATAACTAACTAATGAAACTCACTAATTCTGTATCTCAGAAAATTAGAATACTGACACACACTATTACGTGTTACAGATGCACACACCACTTGTCACCGTACCTCGCTGCTCCCACAGCACTCCCTCCCACTTCAGAAAGCAGCTGATAGTCTGCAATTGCAGCATATCAACTGTGGAATGAGGCTCCCATCAGCCCCCCCACCTCATGTGTATTGTTAATGTCTGAGTATGTGCTTAAATATTTATGGTGGGTTTTATTTTTCTATTGCCTGTCTTGATTTCTTGAATAAGGAATTAAGATACTGAGTGCCCCCTCCACCCTAACCTTGTGTATACCTTTTCATACTGCATACATGGGAGCGCTACTCGGTGGCTGCAAGCCCTTCATTTACCTGGATATGTTTGCATTCTTTGTTTGTTATGATCTTGGACAGGTTATACTGTAAATTAAATCTCGTTCCTCTGGTTCAATGATAAGTTCATTCATTCATTCAAAAGGTTAAATATTGAAGACACTTGGTGCCACACTAATAAGCTGATTAACTCAAAACACCTACAAAAGCCTTTAAATGGTGTCTCAGTCTAAATTTGAAGAGGCTGGTTGTTTATTGAGGTCTGTATTCAAGGACATTAATAGATAGGTAAATGGAAGGACAAACTGTGGTAGAAAAATTTTATAAGCAATAGAGATAACCCCACCCTGGAGAGGATTGAGAAACAAACCCCATTCAAAAATGTGGGGGAGATTGACAACCAGTGGACTATATGCATGACATGGGTTTCAGCTGTCGCATTCCTTGTGTAAACCAACTCTTGAACAAGAGATGACGTCAGAAGCATTTTGCCTGAGCTAAAAGAAAAAAAGTACTGGACTGCTGCTGAGTGGTCCAAAGTTATGTTCTCTGATGAAAATAAATTGTGCATTTCCTTTGGCAACTAAGGTCCCAGAGTCTGGAGGAAGAGAGGAGGTCCAGTTGCATGAGGTCCATTTAAAGTTTCCACAGTCAGCGATGGTTTGAGGTAACATGTTATCTGTTAGCATTTGTCCATTGTATTTTCTATAGTCCAAGGTCAAGTCCAATGTCTACCAGGAGGTTTTAGAGCACTCAATACTTCCTTTTGCTGACCAACTTTATGGAGATACATATTTCATTTTCCAACAGGATTTGGCACCTACACACACTGCCAAAGCTACCAGTACCTGGTTCAAGAACCATGTCATGTCATTTCTTGATTAGCCAGCAAATTTCCCAGACCTCAACCCCATAGTAAATCAAAGTGGTATTGTGAAGAAGATGCAATATACCATACCTAACAGTTCAGTAGCGCTGAAGGCCACCATCAGAGTAACATGGGCTTTTACAACACTTGAGCTCTGCTACAGACTGATGGCACTCTTATGAGCTGGCCCCAGTGTTTTTCTGGCATTTCATCTCACTGAAGGCATGTCATGTGCCTGCCTGCTTCAACACCTCCACCACAGTCCCTGTGCCCAAGAAGCCAATGACTCAACTTAATGACAAGAGACCTGTGGCTCTGACATCTACAGTGATGAAGTCATTCGAGCAGCCGGGTTCTTTCCTACCTCAAGCCCCTCACAGCCCCCCTCCTGGACCCCCTGCAGTTTGCCTACAGGGCCAACTGGTCTGTAGATGATGCCATCAACACGGCTCTACACTTCATCCTGCAGCACCTCAACTCACCTGCAAAGTATGCCAGGATCCTGTTTGTGGACTTTAATTTTGCCTTCAACACCATCCTTCCAGGCCTTTTCGAAGGCTAACTGTCTTCCAGATGAACATGCCTGATTCCATCTGCAGGTAGATCGTTGACTTCCTGACTAACAGGAAGCAGCATATGAGGCTGGAGAAGAATGTCTCGGACTCCCAGACCATCAGCACCAGCTCCCTTCAGGGCTGTATTCTTTGTTCTCTGCTCTTCTTCCTGTACACCAACTGCTGCACCTGCCAACATGGATGATGCTTTAGTTCTACACTGCAATCATCGAGTCCATCCTCACCTCCTCCATCACTGTGTGGTACGCTGGTTCCACAGTCAGGGACAATCAGAGACTGCAGCATGTTGTGTATATGTATCCGTTAATCACATTTTATTTTTATTTCAGTGTTTGTCTTTTCATAGGTTTGCAAAAGGTACTGCAATTCCCTTATGTTGCAAATCTGCTCAACCTTTGGCAATAAACCCTTTCAGATTCTCATTCTGACTCCAAGCCATATTGCTGCAGTAATCCAGGCAAAATGAGCCCCAACTACATATTGAGTGCTGTGCATGCACATACTTTTAATCTTCATACTTTTCAGTTTGCCAACATTTCTAAGAATCATTTTTTTGCATTGGTCTCAAATGATATTCTAATTTTCTGAGATACTGAATTTGAGATTTTCATTAGCTGTCAGTTATAATGATCAGAATAAAAAACAATTGAAATACATCACTTTGTGTATAATGAATAAATCGAACGTAAAATTTTCACTTTTTTAATGGAATTACTGAAGAAAAGCAACTGTTTGATGATGTTCTAGTTTTATGACCAGAACCTGTACAGTCCGAAGTGCTTCACACTACATTCAGTCATTCACCCATTCAGACACGAGTGATGGCAAGCTACGATACAGCCATGGCTGCACTGGGGCACACTGACAGAATTGAGGCTGCTGAACACTGGTGCCACAAGGCTCTCTGACAGCCACCAGTAGGCAAAGGACTTCGTCTTGCCCAAGGACACAACAGCATGTAGCAGGTGGAAACTGGAATCAAAACCATGATCTCAGGGTCATAGAACAACTCTACTCCTGAGGTAACTACTAGTCTGGGTGCCCCAAGTGCAGAGGCCTAAGACTTTTGACACAGTCGTCCTGAGTTTGAGTCCAGTCCTTGTGGACCTCTGTCAGTAGATAATTATGATTACACCATCAGGATCTTTAAAAAATATATATGTTGCCAGGCTAAAGGTAGCTTGCTTCCACTCCAATTTCATATGACTTGTTGACAGTTTGTCTCAAAAAACACACTTGTGGTTCCAATAATTCTTGTGTAGCTGAAATCTGTAGGATGACTTGCTCTGCTTCTTAAACCAAGGCTTTGAATATAGTAAATGGTAACTGTGTTATTTACATCAGAGTTTGTTGAGCTTCATCTAAGTGTAAACTAAAATAAAAATGATGGAAACGGGACCCGAATTAAATTACATTTCAGGTACAGATCCAGATCAGAGTTTGGACATTGCAAATAAAACTTAAATGCATTTCAAATCAGAAAGTATTTTTTTTTCCTTTATTGGTAAATAAATATTTGTTTGGAGGTATTTATCTCAAAATTACCTGTAGAACAGGATGAGTGTGAAGACTTCAAGACCAAAATATAAGTCCAAGAACCTAAAGAAAATTACACCTTTTTCATTCCTTTGCTTTAAAAAAACTATTTCATTTTCCTTTTACACATAACCGACTGATACATTCCTGAAAAAAACAAAAAACCAAGTGCTTTTTTTTCCAAACAAATGAAATCTTGGCCATTTTCATCCTGTGGCATCACAGCATCTACAGAAAAAATAATCTATGTATTTACATTAAAATTCATGAGGCTGGATAAGAAAGGACTTCATTGCTCTGATAGTGGTATTTGAAGAAGAAAGAAAAGAAAACATTCAGGAATCCGGGCAGAGTTCACTTTGTGTGAGGTGAGAAAGGTTTTAGTCAGCCTTTGTAACTTTTATTGAAATAATTCTACATTTCAATGTTGAACAAGCATATTAGCACATCTGAATTTTTTGTAAGATAAATAATTTTAGAAATATCTTCCTGATTTATAGAATACCTGGAGCACTTTCACAAACCCAAATCAATCACATCATGAAGGAAAATAACAGTTTATATGAAAATTTTCAAATTTTCAGATCCAAATTTCTAACAGTTAATACAATTGTTAAAATAGGATGAAAATATGACGCATGCATTATTCAAATTCAAGTTTCTATATAGAGGAGCCAGTGGCAATACTCTATTTCTCATTAAAATTACTTTAAAATGGTACAAAGTAACTCCTTCTAGATTTGTAAAACTAGATTTTTTTAACAAGGACAAAATAGATGAAAGAAAAATATTACATCCTTACTGCCTCCTTACCTCCCACTCTAGAGCTGAGATGTATTGGGGCCCTCGCTGGGCATCACATATTTTCAACTCCCTCCACAGATTGACTACTGTGGTTTGGAGACTGGCCAGGCAACTCCAGAACCTTGAAATGTTTCATGTAGCCACTTATTTCATACCTTTTTTTTTTTAAATGAACTCTGGTGGATAATGCTAAATTCATACATCTATAATGAAAAAAACAGTCTAAAAGCTTTTTTCACCCTAAGAGATTCATTTTTTCCTCCTAGATGCAATACCAACTGGACATTTATAAAAAATATTCAGTTGCCAATACATGGGGCTCAGAATGACCTATTACAGCAATCATCACATGAAATATTTTATAAGAATTTTTAGAATTGCAATGCTCTTGGTGGCTGCAGATTGGCTTGGCTCTGTTGACTACGCATTGAATTTTGTTATTTCAGACATTGCTTCTTCTGTATTCTTAAGGAACAATTGGATTTTAGGGCATTATTCTTTCTAGTTTTTTTGTGCTGTGAAGGTTGAAGGACTTTTGTGGTCAATTTTGTACTGTTGGGTCTGAACCCTGAATATATGAAATTATATCAAAAGGAATCTATGATTATGAATGACTCCAGCATGCCAATAGCTGGTTTCATGCCGTTTCATCCAGAGCAGGAACGTCAGACCCCCTGGAGAAAAAACAGTGGGAAACTGCCACACCTTGGTCGATCAAGAACAATTTCTCCCTCTCTCTCTGATCTCACTCCTGGAGGGCTGGCGTTCGATAAGCCCCGACACGTCGGTTGGTCACAGCGCCAACTCGCCAGCCCATCCTGGACTCTCAGCATCTCTGAATGGATGAATGAGCAGCTGAGAGCGGTGGGGTCTACCCCCCGTGCAGTTCAAAAAGCTGCGCAACCACCCGCTCGCTCATCTCTGGTTCGACTCGTTGAGCTTAAAGGAGAGTTACCTCTCTGCCCAAAGTCCTGATACAGTGCTGTACACGTGTCTTAACTTTTCTTCCTGCTAGCAAACCTCCCGGAGCTTCAACCGGCCACCGAAGCGCTTTCCTTATTTTCCGCATCGCGATTTTCCATCTTGCCTGAAAGGAGACCACAAGGTACCTTGCCCAGGTAATAAAACTCCGCCGTTCTGCATTTTGCCCGTCCGCATACGTACATTGCACCCACGCGTGCGTGCGTGTTATGACATAAGCACCTACAGGAAGCTACCCGTGACGTGGCCTCCACAGTTTCCGGTCGGCGTCCATATTTGTAGTTTTGTTTAAGTAGCAGTTAGCTTTAGCTTAGCCGTTAGCAGAACCGAATTAGCAGAGAGTGATTTTCAAGTTGCTGTTTAGTGTGATAGTTAAATCTTTGTTTCTTTTCTTTTAATTTGTGTGTTTGAATCATTGCAAAATGACTTACTCTTCAGACAAATGATATCTGGTAAATCATTGATAATTAGCTATAAAACTGCTATTTGATAGTTATCTCATATATATTTTTACCGGTTTAAAACTGGTTGGTGCCCCATTAAAATACATAATAAGGAATAATAATTTAATAATTCATGAATACTAATTTAATATCCCCAAAAACCAGACAATAACAGTAACCCAACAGTCATAATGTGATGTGTAACCACGGCAACAAGGTGATTTACAACTGCGAGCAGTCGATCAATATAGCAAAAGCTGAAGCCACAAATACCTGATAGATTGAGAAGGAGGAGGTATTAATGCAGAGCAAGAGTAAGAAGGAGACAGAGAAGGAAGAAGCTCAAATAATCTTGTCCACTTATAATTAGCAATGTGAGATCACTGGCTAACCAGATGGATGAACACCATCACCAGCCCTTACAAGAACTCAGCCAGAGTATCGGGAATGCTGTACTATGCGTTTCACTGAGAGACGTCTGCAGGATCATATCCCTGACTCCGAAATCTCTCTGCCAGGCTTCCTGACTATTCAAGCAGACCGAGATGTGAAGAGGAGCAACAAAACGAGTAGCTGTGCTTTTCAACAAGAGATGGTATCATCCAAGACATGTTACGATGCTTACACACCGAACGCGATAGCACAACCAGAGAGTCCGATTTACATGTAAAGTCAATGGAGGAGCGTAATGAAGCGCAACGGTGGATCCCGTGGTACGTCAAAAGCCGCTTTGCGTCACGAAAAAGCTTTTCTGCCTGATTTGCGTGACCAAGTAGTGCGGCTGGTGCGTTTCAGGCACGACCGAAAATATGCGCTGCATTTTGTGTCTGATGCAGAAGTTGGAGAAATCTCAACTACAGCTTCAAGTCACACCGCCACAACCAATCAGCCGACAGGTGTCAGTGATGCTGTGATTGAGTGAATGGAGTCACAGCATCAGCAGGACATGTAAAATGATAAAAACAGTGGCTAATCACCCCGAGCTACATGATGGTTACTTTCTATACAGACACAGGAATAAATAAATAAACATTATAAAGAAGTTAAACTATTTAGACAGGAATGCTCTTAAGAGGTTTGTGGGTGGCTCTTAAAAGAGACGTTGTGGCCACCACAAAACAGCTTTCTTATCCAGACACCCAGGCCTGGTAATGTCTCGACCAAAGCACATCCCACACTTCTCACATATAAACTTTTATTAACAGCAGACAGATGGACAGCCGCTCAGCTTGGTAGTTGGTGTGTCAGCGGGGCAAAGCTTGGATCTTTGCGGCACAAACTGGGCGAGGAGCCGGGGTGTTTATTTATTCTTCCGCTGCTACTTGTCTGGGTCTACTCCTGCAACAGCGGTCCCGATATTTAATGTGTTCAGATCATAGACTAGAGTCCACCGGGAGCTCCCGGAGGATCGGAATAAAGAGGGAGGGAGGAGGAGGTGGCCAGTGGAGCGGTCCTGGTCAGGGTCCTTCCACATTTCCGGTTCATGAGCGTGAAAATGGCATATTTTAAAGCGTGATCAGTTAACTTTGGACACGCTTCAAGGTACGAATGTGCAAGCAACCAGCTGGGCTGTGTCATGCTTTTTGGGCGCGTCTATCTGAATGAGTGGTTAAAGCAAAAAATGAGCCCTTAGGGAGAGAGGGAATCATACAGAGCATCATAAAATCAAAATCAGACACAGTAAGAATGCATACAGATATAATACATACATATCATATACATACAATCACATGTTTGATCTGGGATCAAGAAGATCTCAGGCTTTAAGCACAAGAAGGATTGCATAGGTGGAAGTCTGGAAAAAGCTTATGTACTGAATAATGTGGTATAACCTGTGGAATGCAACTGAAAAATATCCAACTCCCTTACTCTTGTGAAAAATAAAAACGGTACAATATAAAATTGCATTGGTAGGCAAAAAAAATGGTTTTAAGCACCTTTGGGTTTCATTTCAGAACTGTTTTCTTGGTTATACACCCAACATCAATTTTGGTAAATCTGGTTAAAAAAAATTTCATAGTTATACAAATTTATGGATTAGTACAAAAATACTAACAAATCCACTGCAATGATGAACAAAAAGATATATTAGTACAACTTAACATTTCCCCATTAGCAGTCAAAAAGACGAGATGGAATCTGGCAAAACTAACGAAAGCATCTGCCTCGCATTCTACTTTTAAAAATCCTAGAAACTACCAGTAAAACTGCAGACTGAGAGCAAAGTGCTCTGTCAAGAACAATTGAAACAATCAAGTCTCCAATGTCTGATGGCGCTTGAATTTTAAGGCCTTTATACATAAAGAGGAGGATTGTAAACTCTATTCTGGATTTAAATCACTCTGGGAGCAAATGGAGAGAAGCTAAAACAGACTAAACGTGAACTCTCTTTTTAATATTCAGCAGAACTCTTTCTGCAGCATTTTGGATCAACTAAAGGCTTTTAATTGCATTTTGTAGAATACCCAATAACAAGGATTTAGCATAGTGCAGCCTTGAAGTAACAAATGAATGGACTCGTTTCTCTGTATCACTCCTGGACAGGATATTTCTAATTTTAGCAATATTCCAGAGGTGGAGGAAAGAAATCTGGAGCACATTTTGGCATTTAGTCTTGTCTAGCAAAATATTAGTTAAGAGGAGTGCACACTAGGTTATTGCACATTAGATTCTATCACTGCTGCCTCATTTTCAATTAAATCATGGGAAAAACATTTAGAACTGATATACCATGGTCTCATTTCTTTACTTCGCATAACCTCTTTTATAAATGGATGCAAAAGATTTTGAGAACCACTACACCTCTGATGTGACCTTCAGGGGGGAAAAAAGCCACCCAAAAGGCACAAAAAGCTATCAAAGCTTTTGAGCATCATTTTCACTAATTAAATGTCATTAAAAATTTAGGATATTTGTTGAAAATATACAATTTCAGGAAAATTATCCTCAACACAAGTTTTTAAAAGAATGTGTTGAGCCTAGATGTCATTTCTTGGATATGGATTTTGCATTTCCCTGTAACAAAAGACATTGAGTCACCTAATGCTAAATAGCAGCAGGGACAGAAGAACGGAAAAATCCTTCTCCACATTTTAAGCATGTGTCATGCAGTCATCAAAACTTTGTTCTCTTGCAGGGACTGGACTGTGACTGCAGGCTTCCCCAACGAGGCTTAAGGCCCTTGGTTTCCAAGACGCAGCTGGTTTCTTATTAGCTCCTGCAAGCACTCTAAGTGCTTTTGGTGCACCCCTAATGGAAAAAAGCCAACTCAACTACCCCACCGTTTTCTTGGGTAATAACTAGGTCTGATATAGCATCGCCACCATGTCTAATTTAATTGACAGAAACCTTGAGATTTTATTCGAGATTTTCAGATCAGCTTTTTTCAGTAAGAATAGTCATTTTGAAAACAAGCTTTGAACGGGAATTTCTTCTCTCCAACTAGATATTAGGAATTAACTGAAATTTACCAGAACTGACTGAGAAAATGTGTTAACAGAGTACTAAAATCCTCACAAACTAGCACTGATTAAAAACCAGATGGTCCTTGATCAACACTAAAGTGTGGTATGCATTAGGTCCTGTTAGATCTCAGTGCTGCCTTTGACACTGTTGATCACAATATTCTCATAGAAAGGCTTCAAAGTATCGGTATAATAGGAACAGCACTAGGCTGGTTTAAATCTTATTTTTCCAACAGATTACAGTTTGTTGAGATAAATAATAGATCTTCCTCTGCCTCAATGGTTACTTGCGGAGTACAACAGGGTTCGGTGCTTGCGCCGATCCTTTTTACTATATATATGCTTCCTATTGGTAAAATCATTAGGCAGCATGGGATAAATTTCCATGGTTACGCATATGATACACAGCTATATCTATCCATAAATCCTGATGAATCCAATCAGTTAGGTAGACTACAGGCATGTCTGGAAGAGAAAAATTTGGATGACTCTAAACTTGTTGCTTCTGAATTCTTATAAAACAGAAGTTGTCATCTTTGGACCAGAAGCTCTGAAAAAGAAACTACTTAGTCAACCCCTTCACCTGAATGGCATTAAATTAGCCTCCAGTAATAAAGCAAAGAACCTCTGTGTTATTTTTGACCAAGATATGTCATTTAGATCTCACATTAAAGAAATCCCTAGGATTTTCTTTTTTCACCTTAGGAATATTGCAAAAATTAGAACCATCCTGTCCAGGAGTGATGCTGAAAAACTAGTCCAAGCCTTTGTTACTTCAAGGCTGGATTACTGTAACTCTTTATTATCAGGTAGTCCACAGAATACAATTAAAAGTCTTCAGTTAGTCCAAAATGCTGCTGCAAGGGTTCTAATGAATAAAAGAAGATATCACATTTCCCCTGTTTTGGCTTCTCTTCACTGGCTACCAGTGAAATCTAGAATAGAATTCAAGATCCTCCTTCTGACATATAAAGCTTACATATAAAGCTTTTCAATTTCTGTGTCTCTGCTACCTTCTCCAAACCCCAGACGGTCTCGGCAGATGACCGCTTATGCTGAGCCTGGTTCTGCTGAAGGTTTCTTCCTGTTAAAAGGGAGTTTTCCTCTCCACTGTCGCTTCATGCTTACTCAGTGTGAGGGATTGCTGAGAAGTCATGACACAATCTTCTGTGGTTCCCTAATTCCTAGATTAAACATTGTATTGTAATAACTTTTCTTGTAAAGTGCCTTGAGATGACATCTGTTGTGAAATGGCACTATATAAATAAACTGAATTGAATTAGGGATGAGCGAGTACAGCATTATCTGTATCTGTTAACCCATATGAATCATCTGTATCTGTAAATTGTAATGAACAAGAGTTTTCATTGCAAAAAACTTTCAGTTTTTAACTATTTTTTTTCAATGTGATTTCTTTTGATGCTTTTTTATTGTGTTTGTATTAACACCATGTGTGTGTGTAGCTAGTTGAATTGCAAAATAATATTATACCATAACTACCTTTATTTATTTCATAAAATAAATAAAGTTTGATGTTACAGTCCCAGACCCACCTTGGGCCCTATTAGCCCCTCTTTATTAACCTCGTGGATATGCAGCACTTAACATTTAGCAATAGTCATTTTTAAATCATAAAAACTAATAGGAGTCTCTGGGTCAGAAGAGAGTGAGAACGTTTTTTTTTTTTTTCTCACTTTGGTCGCAGCGCAGCATTAAGTCTTTTGTTTTTAAGCTGTAACTTTTTTTTCTGGCAGATCAGCGTGATAGATGCGCTCTTGGGCCAAAAAAAAGAAAAAGTTTGGAAAAAAACTTGATCCGTAGCCAGAGTAACCATCGCAGCCGATATAAAAGTAAACTAGATTTGAGGTCTGTTGAAAAATTTTTTTATCCTTTATAAGTGGAAGGATATAAAAAGTAATTGAAACTGTAGCTTTGGTCAGTCACAGCACAGCACTGTTGCCTTGCAGCAAGAAGGCTGTGGGGTCGTATCCCGGCCCAGGGTCTTTCTGCATGGAGTTTGCATTTTCTCCCCGTGCATGTGTGGGTTCCCTCCGGGTACTCCGGCTTCCTCCCACAGTCCAAAAACATGACTGTCGGGTTAATTGATCATTCTAAATTGTCCTCAGGTGTGAGTGTGTGCATGCATGGTTGTTTGTCCTGTCTGTCTCTATGTGGCCCTGTGATGGACTGGCGACCTGTCCAGGGTGTACCCCGCCTCTCACCCGTTGACAGCTGGAGATAGGCACCAGTCCAAATTCATTCAAAATGAATTTTGAATTCAAAATGGCGAACTTCGCCAACAGGTGATGATTTTTCATGAGTGGAATGAGGAAATTGTACCCCATAGCACCTTCCTTGGCAAAATGCAAATATAACAGGTTTTATTCTCCATCCCTCACGTTATGAAAGGTGACCTGCGATACCATCAGATATCAGGAGAAATTCTGGAGAATGGTGCCTCCGGGAGATGGCAGACACAGTCAGCTACCCAATGAGAATTTTTATTCAATCCGAGCACAGATGTTGACTGCTATTACTCGTATGATACTCGTACTCGGCAAAAGTGCTATATATGTACCGGATATGCTTTTCTGCACCGCCCCTGCAGGCAGAGCTGCTTGCCTCTGCTAGAGTTCCAAACAGACCCTCCTCCTTCTCACAGCTCATTGCTGCTTCGGTTTTTGGAAGCTTAAAAGACTTTGGTGGAATTTTTTAGTTTCTCTGTGAAAACACCGATTTGGCTGCATGCATTACAGGATTTTATTCTACATTCCTAAAGAACAGCTGCTGGATCAAAGACGCCTGATTGACAGAAAATTAAGCAGCTACATGCTAATGTGTGTTAGCCATTTATAAAGCAGTTTATGAGATCTTATACCAGTATTGTGTGGTTAATCAACTAATTAATCTGTAGCATCTTAGAATTTTCAGTAAACAGGTGCAAACACCACCCACAACGTTTTTATGTACTGGGCTGGAAAGATTTGCTTACAGGACTCAGCTAGTTGTTTTCGGCTGTCTAAAGCCTGGAGATTTAGCAACTGAAATAAACTTAATAATATAACAGAGTTTCATTGTGGAATTTCGTGCTTTTCAAATTCACTGTCCCTTTAACAGAAAATTATACACCTGAGGTATTCAGATGACAACCTTAATGATAAACAACATGCAGAGCAAAGAAATCACAGTACAACGTTCATTAATTAATATTTTAAAATTTCATACAAAGCCTTTAGCATTAAATACCCAATTGTGTTATCTGTTATCCATCTTCAGTTCCTTCAAACAGTTTGCAAATGTATTCCTACTCCACAAAGTGCTTTAAATCTGTCTATATGAAAAGGGATTAGTTTTTTACTTATGATTACTTTGTTTTGCTCCCTGGTTGGCAGGCTTTGCTGCCAGTTTGTCCTGCCTCAGGCATTCCTCCTTTTGTACATGAAGGTCAGTGGAGTCCCAGAGCAGAGCCACAGCACAAAATAAGTGTAAATAATAATTTTGATTTAGAGGACCCTGTCTGAATTAGGTTATCTGATGAATTTGTATTGTTAAACTAAATATTTGGCCTCCGAGTCCTTAAGGACATTACAGTGGGTAGCACAAATTAAAGGCTTTGAATTTGATTTGAAACGAGGTAAAAAATATATAAATCAAGCCTGCACAGGCTCATTAGGGACTTGAGACGCATGATAACTAGTCCATAATTCAACCGTGTAATAATCCATCGAGTTTCTTCATATAATGCCAATTCATAGACCTACGTCTAGGGGCATTTAGGAAACACTAACATTTTCTGATCAAGTCCTGTTGATGGGCAGTGAAATTAAAATAAAATGTAACTCTTATTTGTAACTATATAACACTGCAATATCACCATCCATCTATCCATTTTCTGAACCGCTTAGTCCTCCAGGGGCCGCGGCGGGGGGCGGGGGGGTGGGGGGGTGGGGTGAGTCTGGGGCCTATCTCCAGCTGTCAACGGGCGAGAGGCGGGGTATACCCTGGACAGGTCAGCAGTCAATCATGGGACTACAATACAACCAAATTATGAAAATGAGAATTAACTAGGAATTTGTGATTGGCCAGATATTGCTTAAACTCAATTTTCAGCATTAAGCATGTCGAATAGTAACCATGTCTAAACAGAGATATACAATACAATACAATATACAATATGTATTAGCATGCCAGAACTACCTACTTTCTGAGAGGTATGTAACTGGTAAATCTCAATAGACTGATCTTATATGGTGCTTTTCAATTCATATTGACCACCCATTCACACATTGGGCACACTGGGCAAGGGTTAAGTGCCTTGTTGGTGGAGGCTGAAATTGAACCCACAACCCTCCAATTGCAAGTCAACTACTCTAGCTACTGAGCCAGAGTCGCATCTTGTTATCCTTCAGTTGATAGCGCATTAAAGAGTTACTGAGGTTTTGAGTGTCTTGCGGAATTCTGATCATTTTAATTCGAAAAATGTTCCCTTAAAACTTTACAGTGTTCCAAATATAATTCCAAAATATACCGAATAGACTCTTTCTGACCACCAATGTCCCAGAGGTGATAAAAGCAGCAGGGATTCACACTTCTAGGTGACTAATCAGGAGGCAAATGTGATTTCAAAACTCCATTTCCCTTTTTGGTTCTATTGCGGCTGGTCCGAAAGAAATCACTGAAAAGTTTCACCCGGGGGTTCTGAGCACAACGCCAGGATTCCAACCGTGAGGAAACGCTGGACGCAGTGTTCTAATCAGAAGAGTGCGTTTGAGCAGCTGCATCCCTTAATGCACTTTCCAGACTCATTCTACCTTTTTTGTGCACACTTAAGGGGATGATTTTCTCCACCTCCGTTTGTTGTTTGACTGTGGACTGAAGAATGCGAAAAAAAAGTAATAACGTTCTGATTTCTTAATTCCTGGGTGAAGCAAGTTTAGCATATAAATACACATATTTAGGTGATTTCTGCTGAAATTGATTCTCCCAAATTGTGAAGGACAATCATTGTTGCATGGACGGACAGCCTATTGGCATGAGTTTCCGCAGCAGCAGTGTATTGTTTTGTGTCTGTTTCACTGTGCTTGTTTGATCTCTACGAGGATGGCTTGGTGCATGGTCACTCTTTAAAAAGCTGGAAAAGTCACAGCCATTGTGTTAAGATAATTCTGTGTAGCTACAGTGATAACTAAGGCTAGCTAGTTACACCACGTTGCATGTTTTTGTCTTTGCAGGGTTGATCGCAAAAATTGATAAGGCTTTAACAATGAGTGATGGGAGGCGCCCTACTGAGGCTCTCCCACCTTTTCCCCCTGCACACAGCCACTACGCACGCACACGAGTCGGGTTATCCTTTGATGTCAGTTTATTTTAATTTCCGCATAATATTCATCTGCTCCCTGATAGAATAGATCCATTAATTTAGAATAGTAGAACAGTTCCATTTTGACTAGATTGAATTCATTTGTGAATGCTTTTGCTATAAGGATTGAGCAATTTGTAATAAATTCATTAAACTTGAGACAAAATCTCTTTCTTTTGTTGTGGATTGATTCAATACAACGGCAAAATAACTTTTTCCTCAAGAAAAGACTGAGTCTGGTACAATGAATTGTGCTTCATACATAGATCAAGAAGCTGGTGCCCTATTTTGCTAATTTTGTCAATGATAATTTGAGCTTCATTAACAATTATCCCAGTGATATTATTAACAACCAGACAATTTATGCATCCCATGTGACCAAACACAAACATTTTGTAAAAAAATTACATTTAAATTTCAATTAACATGCTTGTTTTATAGCAGTTACTGATTGTAATCTGATCATAAATATAAAATATATTACAACAGCGCCGCAGTGTTTATCGAAGTGAAGAAATTTAAGTTCAAGTGCATCATCTAAATTCAATAAATTTGTTTTATTATTTACCACCTAGTTTAAACAAATGATTACTGTCTGAAAAACAAAATAATCAATCTAGTTCCTTTTTCTTGTCATTATCTGTTAAACTTTGAAAGGGCCCTGATTGAAATCGTTTAAAATAAAAAATTTAAACTGCTGAATTTTATTTTGGTCTGTGTCAAAACTTTTCTTCTGATGTTACATTTCTTCTTTTTTTTCATGTAGAAAAACACATAAATCAAAAAGACCAAATATGATCACTTGCCCTTATCTGGTAACAAAAAGATACCTAAAGAGTATATGAGAGAACACTGATAAAACCATTTAGAACTTAAAAGATTAATTTGGAATATAGTACATTAACAAGCTCTTTAGCAAATTGAATCTAGAAATCTTTTTAAATATAGAATATTACATATATAAAATATGTTTTTATAACAAGATAGAATACTTTATAATCTTCTGAATATCTTCATAATCTTACTCAAACAGAATGAAACTGAACTAAATGTTTCAAACACTGTCTTTACAGCACAAACAAAACTATTTGGTCTCTAACCCTAATCTAACAATTATGTCTTACTCGATGCATAGGGCTTCTGGCTAGTCAACCATGTTATGTGAGAGTTTCATAAATTTGCCATCTGCTGTAATTATCCATTTTAACTCACTTAAACATTCTACTCAAATATTTGTTACAGTTTATATTCTGCTAACTTCTTTAAAAAATATATTCTTTTAATGCAAAACTAAATATGCACATGCTCTGAATACTCGTATTATTCAATTATCCTACTCAGTTGCACATTGTCATCAGAGTATGCCTCGTTAAAAAAATGCAAAGTACTCAGGTTTTGTAATTTTTGTCCTTAATGTACATATTGTCTTTAATTTTTAAATTCATTTTTTATTCTTTTGATACTTGTGTGAAGCCATTCTTTTAATACCTGTCACTTTGCTCCCGTTTGATCTGAATTTCCGCTTTGTAGGACAATAAAGGAGTATTCTATTCTATTCTGCAGTTGCAAGCCAGCAGTAGACTGTTATAGTAGCAGCTTTAGCTAATGAGAATAACTAAATATCCTCTTGATAAACTGAAAACTGTCCTACTGAAATCAAAAGAAAAAAAATATTTTAAATTCAGAAAGATCACCTCTCTCAAAAAAAATACAACCATGCATATGTACTCAGTACTAAGTTTGAGCCCCTTTTGCATCAATTACTGCCTCAATGCAGAGTGGGAATCGATGTCATCAGCCTGTGGCACTGCTGAGGTTTTTTGGAAGACAAGGATGGTTCAATAGCGCCCTTCAACTCTTCTGCATTGTGGGGTCTCATGCACTCATGTGGTCTCTCACTTTCTTTTGGAAATGCCCCATAGATTCTCTACAATGTTCAGATCAGATTAGTCTGCTGTCCAATCAAGCACAATAAACCCATGGTCACTGAACCAGGTTTGGTTATTCGGGCAGTGTGGGCAGATGCCAAGTCCTGCTGGAAAATTAAGTTAGTATTACCATAAAGCTCATCTGCGAAAGAAAGCTTTAGGTGCCCCAAAACGTCCTGATGACATTGACTCTGCACTTAATAAAGCACACTGGACCAACAACAGCAGATGACATGGCTCCCCAAATCAACAGAGTCTGGTGGAAAAATGGAGAGTCAGACAATTCAACATGCTTGAAGTCCATTAAGAATTTACCAGATTCTGCGACCTTAGTTTCGAAATGAGATGCAAAATTTGCTCCCATAAGAAAAGTGGACTTTGAACCACTAAAAAACAGACCATCAGTGGCTTGAGAAGAGGAATAGGACATTTAAAGCCTATGTCTAGGATCAGCCTGTTGTGGTGGCTCTTGATGAACTAACTCCAGCCTCAGTCCACTCCTTGTGCAGGTCCTAAAGACTTTTGAATGGCCTTTTCCTGACAATCCTCTTCAGGCTGCATTCATCCCTGCTGCTTGTGCACCTTTTTCTTCCACACTTTTCCTTCCACATAACTTTCTACTAAACCTCTTTGGTAGAGCACTTTGGGAACATCCAACTTCTTTTGCAATTTTTTTTGACTTTCCACCCTTATGGAGGGTGTCAGTGATGGTTTTCTGTACAATTGCAGGTCAGCAGTCTTCCCCATAATTGCGATTCCTACTGAACCACACAGACAGAGACCGTTGACTTGGGAACCCATTGTATGGGATTTGGATAAATTAGCGGATTAGATTGACCATATAAATATAGAACGTTTTCACAATATTCTAATTTTTGTGAGACTTTAAATGGGGATATCATAAACTTTAAGCCATAATCATTGAATGTATTAATAATTTATTAATGACAAACGTTTAAACTAATCTGTATAAAAGACATCTGTCCGCACTTTTAAACAGTAAGATTCCAACCTCCAGCTTGACCAGAGTACCGTCAAAGGACACCTGGAAAAAGATGCACAAGACTGGGAAGAGCTCATTTACAATATGTAGGCATCATTGTGAGAAAAATTCAAATGATACAATAGTCATTAGGAAATGGAACACTGAATATCTCCCTTGAGCTTTTGTTCCATGCAATTATCATTGCTTAAATTGCATGAAGAGAGCTAGCACCATAGTAACAAAGATTGCCATTAGTAAAACTGCATCATAAATTAAAATCCTGCAGTGCCCTGCCAGCAATTCTGGCTGTTACAGACCTGCTACTATTTCTGTAATAAGCTCACACCATCAAACAGTACGACTCTAACCTCCAACATGTCCAAGACCAGAAAGCTGTCGAGATTGTACACCTGATCAAGATTGGGAGGAGCCCATTCACAATAGGCAAGCAGTCCAACGGGAATCATTCAGATTCTCCCAATTACCCACTCTGGGCCTGCTTCCAGACTACACGTTCCTTTGCTGCCAGCCTCTGAACTTCTATGCCATCGGTCCTTCCGCCAGTCACTAACCCCCATGGTTTCTGCACCAACACCACTCCATTATTATTACTGCCAGCCTGATACCTCCCAGATGGCCTCTGCTACTTGGTGGCTAGCCTCCTGAAGTATTTGAGGATCTGAATTTTGTGGGTTTGTTTTGTTTGAAGCCCTCTTTTTGAGGCTCTGTATAGCCATGGTATTTGGATTTTCTTTTTTTTTTTATATTGGACTCTTGAGGTCTGGGATCCGCCCTTTAAAACGGGTCAAAATATTACGTTGTTTGGGGTTTCTGTTATGTTTGGACTCTATATTCTTTTTTTCCCGATCTTGAGTATTAATTTTCTGTTTTTGTTTTGATACACAAAGGTTTGAAACAAAAAAAAGTTCCATTATTTTCTACATTATAATTTGCTTCCACTGTAATCGATACTTATCAATTATGGGCCCCGAGGGACATTTAGCAATTACCCTTGATCATTTCAGGGACCTCTTAAACCTCCAAGTAAGGTTGTATCTAATCTCTTAGCGCTAGCCAATGTTGTTTTCCTCATATTTCACATTTGCCCAATAATGCTCTCCTTTCCACAGACTTACAGTAATACAAAAAACTAACTCTTAAACCCTGCAGAGATGAGGTATTACTGTGACAATAGACTGGATGTCTCAGGTGTCTCTTTTGGTCGGTCAGTGAAAAATGTAACCAAGATGAATTGCAGTGAGGAGAAGTAGTGGGAGGATACCTGTGACATCTGAGCGTGGGTGAGATAATGTGCTTAAACAGGAAGGACGGAGGTGCTGACAGTGACCGATGAAAGAGGATCATTCTAAAAAAAATATATAAAAAAAGAGACGCAAAAATAAGTATTAGAGCAGTGATGTGAGGACTTGGCAGGTGGCTGACAAAACCAAAGTCAAAGTGAAGACAGCTCTGTTACTGTGTGTTCCCACTTTCTCTTCATGTCCCAAAATAATATTTTCTTTTCACATAAGCTGACTTTTTAGACAGTTGAACTGTATTTTATTCATAATTCAATAATTTAAATCTCAGAACAAATTTATCATAATTTTATGAGAGCAAAACCTTAAAATGTTAAGATTTTTCTTTCTTTAATTATTCCAGTGACTCATCCCGTTTTTCAAAAGTTAACCTTTAGTTTTCATTTTAACAGACTGTCACGCAACCTGCTAGATCCTGTTTTTCTTATTAACACGTTCACTGTGTCTCACCTCTACACCCCAGTATGATGCCTGCAGGTGTGCAAGGTGAACAGCTGTGCTCAACCCTCAGGGTGAAAACAAAATCAGGTTTGGCTTCATGGAAGCACTAGAGAAGAAACTGAGGTTGTTCTCATTTACACTTATTTCTACTCAATCCATTACCTTTTTAAAATTCCACACCCTTTCAGGATCTATTTAGCTGGATTATCAGTCCTTTTTGGTCATTTTAATGGAAAACTTAAAGGCTCAATTTGATTTTACAGATTGTATATCTCTAGAGGGTTCATGTTGTAAATATAAAACCTGGAAAAAAACAACAAAAAGCAAGCAAGGTCAGAGGGATGAAAACAAGTGAAGGGGGAATGGAGTGAAGAGAGATGGATGGAAAGAACAAAGAAGAATAAAAAGACCTTTGTGTCTTCTTCCTGGTATAATAGTGGCACCTTTGGGTAGCCTATAGATCACTTAACTAAATAGCTTTGATTGTGAATCTGGAAACAAATCTGAGTTGCCAAAAACAAACAAAAATCTTATTTCAGCGATATTAAGGAAAAGTACATTTTTGAGCTTGATTTCCTCTGCTACACTTCAAGTACACACCGCCAAAGTTGCATACCTGGGGTGGGATTTGCCCAACTGATTACCATAGATTTAAAAGTGTTCATTTTACAGTAGAGTATTAATATTTATATAACTGTTCACAATCTTATTAACCATCAGATTGGAATTGCATGTTAAAGACTGACTAAAATCTGATAATATAGAATAAATATTTCAAATTAAATACTGTAGTTAAAGAAATTTAAAAACTGTGTAGATAATACAAGGCCATTCATTTTTGATTTGGCCCTTAAGTAATCAAAAAACGTTTAATCAACCAGCACAGAATATATGGAGGACCAAAAATCACAAAAATAAAAGAAATATATATACAGTTTATTTCGTTTTTCTTATATATGCATTATTCTGCAGAATAAATTTGTACCTTTTCTTTTTCTTATTACGATAATTTTTTTTCAAGAATATATTTTGTTTTTCCTTTCCTTAGACATCATTTTTGGTCACTTTTTTGGGGGGGGTTTCCTTTTCCATATGCATGCATTCCTTGTTTCTTCACCCCCCCCACCCTTTTTACTTTATGCCTTTCTGCATGTTTGCAGAAATACAAGTATGACTAGAATTATATATAGAACTATAATAGTTCTGCAAGTATGACTACATAGGTTTATTCCATTTACCATAACTGTATCTGGGTTGAGAAAAAAAAAAAAAAAGTTGCTTGAAGACACATTTTACGTAAACTTAGCAAACAAAAAAAAAATAATTTCCTACTGTTCTAGGCCCATCTAGTACAGCAGGGCCTATCTATGATTATCATACAGATTGCAGTTTGAGCTTATGCCATGTCTGCCCTTCCCCACCTCTACCCACACTTTGGCAATGACAAATATTTCAATAAAGCAGTTTTGCACTATAGGGAATGGTAAACTTTGTTAAAATGTGTTGTAGCACTTAGCCTTGCCTTACTTTAAGAAATTAAACAGGAGAAAATATAACCAACTTTAAATGGCGTCTTTAACCAAGTCAACAGTCAAGTGAAGAAATCATGTTTTGCCATAATTTTTCTGCCAAAGAGTACAAAAAAAAAAAAAGATGTCAACTTTCCCTCACTTTTTCTTTCATAAAATATTTCACCCACGCTCTAATTGGTAGAAGTGAGGTGTTGTAGCTCTGGGCTGCATGGTCTGACCTAATCACCTCAACATAACGTGAAGTTATTAATCAAAGCTGCACTAAATAAGACTGACAGCTCCTCCAACAATTCAATTTCTGACGGGGATATTTTCCAATGGAGGTCTAGGTGCAATGAAAAATTCAGATTTTGTTTCTACTACTGTATGCTTGTTTTCCAAAAGAAATGATGCGCAATTTCTAGACAGCATTACTACATCAGGAAAAGTTTAGGCAAGTTAAAACCCTTTAATTAGTTTTCCATTTTCTAGGAACATAGACTTGTAATGAAATTAGTTAAATTGTTCTTTGTGAAATATATAATACTAATAGGTCTAGAAAGTGGCAATGTCCTCAACATTAATAAAAGACATTAGATAATGAAGACAGATAATATTTTTAAAAAAGCAAGACACACTGACGACCATCAGTGCTTCACACTGCTGATTCACCATTTAATTTATTACTTGCAATGTGAAACATGAAAAACCAATAGCAATTCACAAGTGTTCAAAAGTGATTATTATTCACAATAATTAAATACCAGGAACATAGAAGTCTGGCGTGCCACCCCAACATTTTAAGAGACATACCGGCAAAAACATGATGCCAGCATTTAGCGTTTCAGCCATGCAGCGTGGAATCCACTCACCTGACTTAAAGCTAAGCATTTAAAATCCAAAGTCGCAGGTTCAAGTGCTCCCCCTTAAAGTCTGCTTGGTATTTTATGTTCTTTTCTAAGGCAATAACCCTGTCCGCTCAAAGAACACCTTTTCCCCTTTAAGATTTTATTTTAAATCAGAAAATTTTACTTTATTGCATTCATTTTCTCATCTTCAAATTTCAAAACACAGGTGCGGTGTTAAAAATGCTGTTCAATTGTCAATGGAAAAACTAAATGACCATAACAGATCTACAGAAGTCCTCCTTCAAAAGTATAAGCATAAACATAAAATCGTAAAAAAAATTATGATACATATGATAACATTTTCAACTGTAACATTGCTCAACCTTCAGCATCTTTAACACAACATTACTGACAATTTTTGAAATTGAGAATCACTAAATTGAAAATTACAAGATAAAAATAACAATGGTCTGTGCATTAATTATCCATTCAAAGCAAATTTTCATTTATTTCACAGCTAATGCTGAAGTCCAATTAATGTTCCCAAAATGTCCTTTTAATGGTGCGTTCAAACCGCAAGCTTTGTTAGCGTCAAGTAATGCTCATAAAGCGACTAGTTTGACGCATATACACAGAAGATACATTTTTAGGCTGAAGCTTGCAAAGCTCGTAGACGGGTCTTTCTCTTTATCACAATCAGCTTTAATGGCCAAGTATGACACATACAAGGAATTCGACTCCGGCAACTTTTAACTCCAGTGCAGAACTTAAATAAGTGAAATACAAATAAATAATAAAGGATAATATATACATCAAACTGGGGTTATTGTACAGTGAGTATATACAACAGTGCAGAGTTACAGTTTATTGTTCATGTGAATGGACTCACACTCTGTGACTACTCAGAGTTCATCAGAGCGACAGCCCGGGGGAAGAAACTGTTCTTGTGTCAGGTGGTTTTGGAGTACACTGCTCTGTAACGCCGCCGTGACGGGAGGCGCCTAAACATATAGTGTTCAGGGTGCAAGGGGTCTGTGTTTATTTTCCTGACCCGCTTCCTGACCTTGGACCGGTACAGGTCATGAATGGAGGGAAGATCAGTACCAATGACCCTTTCTGCAGACCTGACTGTTCTCTACGGTCTGTCCCCGTCTTGGCTGGTGGCGGATCCGAACAGAGATGGATGAGGTCAGGACAGACTGGACTATTGCTGTGTAGAATATGGTCAGCAGCTCCTAAGGCAGGTTGAACTTCCTGAGCTGACGCAGAAAGTACAGCCTCTGCTGGATGTTGTAAACGCGGGTTGTGGTTGGCTAGGCAACATCGACATCGGGCAACGTCACTACAGTGAGACGCTGTGATTGGTTGCCATGCTGCATCAAGAGCATTAAGACCATCAAAAGTTCAACTAGCTGAACTTCCGCGTTACTAGCAGAAAAAAATTTAAAAAGTTGCTCATAAACCGCTACAGAGACTGCGACGCTCCCCGAACAGCCTCAACCGTAGACTTAATATGTAATCTTGACATTGCTGACGCTGACAAAGACTGCGGTCTGAATACATCATTTGAGTCCCATAGGTTCTGTCAATCACATATGCATAAAGTAAAGAGAAAGAAGTAATGACTCAAGCCATTTTGGTAGTTTGGTTTGTCAACACTTGCCATTGTTTACTGTATGCCAAAAATATTAGAGACTTGAGTGATGTCCCTTCCTGGATGCTAAAAATGTTCTATTGAACAATATATATTTTTTAGAGCGGTATATTTGTATGCTGTTACAGGGTTGAAAAAACTAGGGGACATAATTCACAATGAAATCACAATAAATACATTCACATGCACTTTGAACATTAAGAACAAAGCTTGGTGAATTTTTTTCTGTGTTTATAACAAAAAAATTGATTTCTCCAAAGCTTTATTTGTGGCAGTATAAATTTCATATTATACATTTTTAATACTTTAATTTGCTAAACTCATGGGCTTAACCCCAAGGAAGGTTGATTATTATTTATTCCTTAACCAAATCTATTTGGTGTCACTTTGTTATTATTAAAACTATACATTTAATTACAACTTTTTAAACAAAAAATTGAATTGAAGTCAATTTGGACGACCAACCCCAACAAGAGTCAGGTTGTCACAGTGGGTCAGAGTGTCATATACATATACACACACACACACACACACACACACACACCTTTGGAGGATGTGCAATTAACAGCAGAGCAGAAAGTGAGACAACCCGCAGCCCTGGGTTCTCAAAAAACTTTGTGTAGAGTCCTCACTTAAACCGTATTTAAACTCAGCAACTTTTTTTGCTTACACCTAGTAAGTTTCTGATATATCAAACTTTGACTACACACAGCTGCACACAATTTCCTCTTATAAATCAGACTCTTTCGAGAAATGTTCTCAGCTGTGTTTGGATCATATCCCGCTTCCTACACACCCACTTTCTGCCATAAATGGTCAATGCAAAGTGCCTAGTGATTACTCTGCATCGACTTATGTTGACTAATATGGGGCGTTTCGCGGGTAACCATGTCAACCGGGATGCTGAGAAAGATGCAGCTGCAGGCATGCGGAGGCAGAGAAAATAGTTTTATTTCAATCAATCAATGTTGATCTCTATAGAGCTTTACTCAGCCAAAGGCTTCACATAAAAAGACAGAAATATAGTTTTAAAAAAAAGTGTTAGAAGACAAGAGTAAAAATAAAATTAAAAAAAAAAATAAAAAATAAAAGCAGCAGCACAAGAGATGCAACAAATAACATTAAATATAAAGTTTCACTTATAGGCTATGATTATCTCTTGTAGCGACAGTAAGACTAGAATCAAAGCAAATTAAAACAAATAAAACTAAATCACACTAAAACATAATACATTTAAGCACTCCCAGATATTTAAAGGTTCGCTTCAAAACTATTTTTAAAAAGTATCATTCATGCAAAATATTGATTTGGGGTAGTAAAAATAAACAGAGGAGCTTCAGCTGACAGCATCGATGCAGCAGTATGCCCAACATAAAAAAAATAAACTTCAATGAGTGCCAGCGCATCCATTGTGCAGAATTATGCTGGGATGCTGCTGCATATTTGTTCTTCACACATGCACCAATTGCTATAAAATCTGAAGACATATATGAATATAATTCTTAAATGCAAAAAAATGTTTAATTCAAATTCTCATTTTTATTCTCAGTTCCTATAGACAGGACGGGGAAGAAGTTTGTGTGTTGTTTGTGTTAGTTTGTGTGTGAAATGCTCTACAAGTCTGACAATGTGGCTTAAATTCACAATTTTAGTATCCGTCCTGCTGCGATGTCATTGCCTCAGTGTCCAAAAAGTGTAAGCAAGCTCCTTAGTGTGCTTAAAGTTGCGTACAGTTTTCCACCACGTTTTTTTCTATAAATCCCCAAATTTGCATATAAAGTTGCTTACGTCGCTTTCAGACCCCGTTTTGTGCATAAGCACGCTTTATAAATGAGACCCCTAGTCTCCAATACAACTTACAGCAACTGTTTTAGTACGTTAGCCTTAGTCCATCAGCTAACCTCCTCATTAAGCTAGTGGTCATGGTTGTGGGAGTTTGCTGTCACCAATCCTATTAACCCTTAATAGTCCCTGGGGCGTTTTTTTTGCGCAGGCGGGTGTCATTTTTAGAATAACTGTTGTTGTGCTAATGCAGTTCTTACAAGTTTTTCCGAAGATGTGCATTTTTGGAGGAGTTTGACAGAAATATTTTTTTTTTTCTCATACTAGATTTAAAACATTGTATATTCATTACAGTAACATAAAGGTCCCTCGGACATTTTTTTGTGCCATTGACTCCCATTCAAACGACATTTTTCTAACAGACCTTAATATCCCCATTTAAAAAAAAAAATTACACACCAGTGTTTCTGCGGCCATCATAAACTGAAATTGTAGTTTTGACTTTTTTTCACCTGAATAATGCATTTCTTTATAAATGCTGGGGCATTGGATAACGATTAATTTAAATTATTCACATTTTTGGGATCCTATGGGCCCTGAATTCATAATGCAATATCTATTTCTAAAAAATATGGTTTGAGTGTTTTTTTAGAGATGTCATACACTGGTGTCCATGCCTGGTTTCATAATTTTTGTGAATGTTGTTTCTACAGTCTGCATCAAAAAAATCGGTCTTTTTAAGAAGAGCAATATCCTAATAGACAATTATATATGTCATTTTCCTGTTTTTTGGGGGTTTTTTTAAGAGTGCAGATTTTCAAATAAAACCTGGTATTAAATGGCTTTCATCTCAAAAACGCGGTTTTTTTATGTTTCCTGAGGACTGAGGCTAAGGATGGCATTTGTGAAAATAAATTTGAGAGTAATTAAATATTATATGACTTTATTTGCACTTTTCTTCTCTTGGACATTTTTTTGTGCCGAGGATCCCAAGTGTAGCATTTATTTGAGGGACTACAAAGGGTTAAATGACATACCTGTTCCCTTAATGACAAACATGTTAATTTTAAGCATGTTCTCGTATCTGTGGCCGGTGCCGCCTTCTTTTTCATCATCGCCCTCTCTGCTCCTCCTTTTCTCTTGAGCTGTCGCTCTCGTTCCATTTTACCTTTGCTCTAGACTGAAATATGCAGGAGGGGAGGAGGCGTGTCTATGGCGCTTTGACACACATCCTGACCTCACATGAAAAGGGGAGGGTGCCACACCTGTGTTGGAGGAGGAGGGTCCTGTCTGCAGCGCTTTGATACACAGCCTCACAGATAGAGAGGAGAGACAGTGATTAGGTGCGGCAGGTGAGGTCCGTGCCGAAAGGGCTGCATCACAGAGGTTTAATTAAGAATCAGGCTCCACCTGACCATCGGCCCAATCACGGAGCGGGCCAGTACAGCAGGCTGGCTACCAGGAAAAGTCCCATCTTTCCTGATTGTCAGTCCGGGCCTTCTCCACCCTAGCGGTTACTTCCAACAACATTTATAAAAGAATGCTGTTTATTCCATCTTCTAAACTACAGACGTGGCTCCTCTTTTTAAATAAGTCCGTCTGGGTCAGCATTGTGAGCTTCAGTCTGACAACTCCTGGCAGCAGCCATACATAGTTCCAGACTTTATACAATACAATTTCCACCTCATCATGAAAGTAAAATCAGTCCCCACTGTAGCACTTTCCCACATCAAACATTCTGGACATTGTCTGGGCTATTCAAAAAATTCATATCACAAAAACAAACACTGTTTTTCGGAATAAACCGGTATACCGAACAAGCCTAGTTCAGATAACTGAATCAATCAAAAATAGATTCCCATGAGAGCATCATCTCAGACCTGGACACTGTACTAATACATCTCACTAACCGGAAGCTGACAATGAAAGTGCACCGCTGTGGAGGACACAGACCGCTGCATCTTACACACCGATCCAGAATTAGTTCATGCTAAACTCACGCTAAATCTAGCCAGTAAGCTCACCAAATCCCGCTTTCATATAAAGCCCAAAACCAAATCTAGCCAGTTTAAAATATAAAAATTTGATGTTGATGAATTTGACAGTGAAATCAAAAATATTAACTGGGATCAAACCATAGCTGGTGTAGATGTTGATAACACAAATGTCCTCATGTCCAAAATCCAAAACCTAAAGTAATTCCTTAAGAAAAGCAAACCTAAAGGGAATAGTAGATACACCTTCCCCTGGATCTCTAGTGACATAAGGAGATTAATGAAGGAACGAGGTAATTCTTTAAAGCTCTTTCTCAAGTCCAACTCATTGACTGACAGGCATATATTTGAGTCCTTGAGAAATTAAGCAATAAGGGAAATCAGGGCTGCTAAATCTAACTTCTTTGTTGGCCTCATACGGGTCACTAAGGTTATCATAAACAAATCTGGGACTCTTTACATAAATTAACAGGGAAAAGACAAAAAAAACAAAAAAACAAAGCAGCTGGTGATTCAAGACAATGATACCCTATATAAGGAACCAGCTGAAATAGTGACTATCCTCAATAATTATTTTGTCAATTCCGTGTGATTAACTGTGCATTGTTGCATAAATGGTTCACTAAACCCCTCACTTAATGATGTATTACAGCCAGTCTTCGCTCTGACAAAAATTAATGAATCCAAGGTTAAGTTTATACTTACTTCTATTAAGAACTCCAAATAAGACATTCTTGGACTGGACTCCATGATTTTAAAGAAACATGGTGCCTCCCTCACAGGGCCTATTACTAAAAGTCAGCTATTGTTGTGCCAGTCTAAAAAACAGGAGATACAGCTGATATGAATAACTATAGGCCAACAAGTATCTTACCCGTCATGTCTAAGATCTAGGAAAAATGTGTAGCTGATCAATTGATTGAGCATCTTAACAGTAGTCCTTTTAAACTGCACTCCATGCAATTTGGCTTTAGACCAAAATCACTTCACCGAGACAGCTAACTGTTTCTTTGTTGAAAACATCAAGTCCAAATTGGAAAAAGGAGGCATAGTTGGAGCATTTTTTTATATATGAAAAAAGCTTTTTACACTGTCAACCATGAAATACATCCACAAATAGTCTTAGTGTTACTGACTGGATGAGATCTTACCTTTCAAACAGAGTTCAGTGTGTGAGAGTAAGTGGTGAGACATCACCACCACTGAGGGATGACCTGAGTTTTACCCCAGGGATTTGTCCCATACATAAATGACCTACATAAATGACCTACCATCAGTGTGCACTGGATGTGAGGTGCAGATGTATGCTGATGATACAGTAATATATGTTCATGCAAAACTAAAGCCCAAGCTGCTGCCAACCTCAGCGATACAATGGTACATATACATGAATCTCTTACTTGCTCACAGCTGTATCTCAATTAGGGCTGCAGCGGTTCATCGAGTTACTCGATTCCAAAAATTGCTCGAGGCAAAAAGTCTGCCTCTAAGCCTCGTTAAATTCCTATGATGTGCACTACACGCACAGAGATCTGATTATTCCACACGGACTGTTGTTTTGACGAACCTGTGCGAAGCACAACAGTAGTGCGTGATACATTTTGAATTTAGTTGGCGCGAAAGCACAGAATAAAGATGCCCATAAACAGCATAAAATGTGTAAAGTTTGGGATTGTTACATTCTTAAAAAGCAGAGAACAGAGTACAGTGTATATACTGCAAAGTGGACTTGGCGTGCCACAGCAGTAGGAGCTCAATGATCCAGCATCAGAAAACATCCACATGCTGTTTCATCATGTGTCGCAGAGACAAGGTAACGTAACCTAAACCCTGTATACGTTGATCCTGTTTGACTAGGTATGATGTTTCACGTTCGATATTCAGGTTCAATTGCAAGAGAGCCTTGTCCACACGTAGCCAGGTATCTCAAAAAAACAGATATTTTTCTATGGTTTGGCCTCTCCTCCATACAAAAACGCAGATTTTCGGCACAAAAACGAATCTTTTAAAAAACTCTGACCCAAGTGGAGAACGGCATTTTCTCTGTTTTCAGTATTTGCTTGTGGATGGATGATAACAGTAACGTCACTATCTGTGACAAAAAAATGCTCTAACATTGAAAACCATAAGACTTAATGTTGCGCTGCAACCAAAGTAAGAAAAAAAAAATACTTTCCCACTCTCTCCTGACAGAGACACACCTGTGCGTTTTAGAATGATTAATGGGTGACCATTAGACAGGGTGTATCCAAGAGGTGAATAAAGAGGGGCTAAAAAGAGCCCAGGGTGGGTCTGGGACTGTAGCACCAAAATAAAAGCAGAGATGTTCTTTTAGTGGGGAAACAATCTGAGCTGGTCACATTTTAGAGTTTTAAACTGTTAAAAGGACATTTAAGGTTGTTGTTTTTTTTGCTAGGGTGTATATGACAATGTCATCTCAAACGCTGCTTGCTTTTCAAACAATTTAAGTGATTGGCTAAAAATAAAACTCACTAAAACATTGCATCTTTTCACAAAAAAGTGGATGGACCGTTTAGTTTATCAACTTATATTATTGCAGTTGAATGTTATTTCGTCAAATAAATAAATACTGTAAATGGGCTCAGTTTTGGAGCCAAATGTTTGAGTTGGAGTTTTTGGTTTATTTAAGAGATAAAAGGCAAATGCTTGATCATTTTACAACCACAACATTTTCATTATGCATGATTTGTTTTGGTTGTTTAAAAACTTCTTTTTTTAAATCAGATTAATCGAATCAATAAAGTTCTAGATTAATCGATTACAGAAAGAATCGATAACTGCAGCCCTAATCTCACTGTTAAGAAAACAGTTTATATGTTTTTTAGCAAAAGAAACATTGTAGCTCACTGTGAATCCATTGTCTGGGGAGGTCATTACTACAGTTTAAATACATAGGCATTATTTTTGACTCTACTCTATCATTTAAGCATCAAGTGAGAAAGGTAGTGCAAATAACCAATTATAACCTAGCAAACTTTAGGTATATAAGAAACTGTTTGACAACACCTGTAGCAAAGCCTCAATCAATACTATGATAATCCCTCACCTAACATTGTATGACAAGCTGGACCCAGGTGTGAAGCACAACATTAAGGCCTATTTTATCACTGCACAAACAGGCACTTAAAATATTGGACAAAAAAAAAACAAATTTTAACACCAGTGTAAAATTCTTACCAAACGTAACCTACTTTTAACATTTTAAAACACAATGATGCATGCCTTATCTTTAAGACCATCAATGTGACGGCTCCACCACCACTCAGCACTTTTATACAGCAGAAGTTATGTAGAAGCAGAACCACAAGGTCTGCCTTAAGAGGGGACTGTTCTGTCCATCTTAGGTCCAGTTCCTTAGGCCAATTATGCTTTTCTGTGAGAGGCTCTAAACTATGGAACCAATTACCAGTGGACATTAGAAACACTCCACCTCACACCATACATTCACACACCAATTTTAAGGACTGGCTTTTGAGCATGCAAAAATGTGAACACCTCTCATAATAAGTGTTGTATGTCTGCCTCTATACTTCAGCTTTCCTGTAACTCATAGTACGTCTGATAGATAGGGAATCAATAAAGTAACCATCTAAGAGTTGTATCGTCATATGGATTTTTGTTTTAATGGAGCCAGTGCTATGGCATTATGTTTTATTTTTATATATCAATTGCTGTATCATTTAATAGGCTCATTTAATGTTTTAATTTTTTCATTTAGCCACCATGTGCCTAGTATGACATCTTGCCAATGGACTACAGTTGAAAATTAGCCTGCTGGCTAACATAGGCACATTTACAGCAATGTTGATTAATGTGCACTGATCTTAAAAAAACCCATGAACTTAAATTTAAATTAATCAATATAAATTAATGTCATTTTAATTTTTAAATTTGACGGGTTCATATTTATTACAATGTTTTTTTTTTACCCCCATCAGTTAACATTACGGACAACTTAAAGGTTAAATGCAACCTATATGATAAGAGTAGACTGTGTTGAAATTAAAACATTATCAAAGGATTATATGTAGTCACCGTAATGTTTCAGTGTATTTTGTATTGAGTCGGGTTCCTGCTTTTAAATCATTGGGCTTGATTTGGTCCGGATTTGGCTGGGAGATGACCACATGTACAGGGTCATGTAAAAAAAAAATTTTTTAAAAATCATAACGGTTGCAGGTGAATCGGATTGGTAAAATTGGAGCCATGCAAGACTCTGCCACAGTTAACAATACTTTTACATACCCAACACTTTGCACTAAAAGATATGAATTAATCAGTAACAGTCAGTCACCTGTATCCGCTTTTGTATGAATGTATGCACTGGTCTTAAGTCATGCTTCAAGACGTTTGCAACAGACTACAAGATATTGGAAAAGAGTGTATTTGTGCATTGAGCACAAATTGAGATAGATCTGCGCTGGTAAGAAATTTCAAATTGGGTTTTCAGAAGCTGCGGAGACGAAAACTGTCAAATATCAATACTGCCGAGGGACGTGTCCCTGGAGTACATGGCCAAATTCACACTAGTGCAAATAAGCACTCAATTCATTATGCATCCTTCACCTGTAATTTATCTCAAACATTCAATTTAGGTTTCTTAGAGTTCTCCTAATCTTTACATCAGAACCAGTGTTAACGGTAAATAGTTATGGGATTCATTTAAAGCAAGCACTCTCCATCTAGATCACAAGCCTGACAATATCACAACCTCTCCAACTCAGGGTCATGAGGATAATTTCCTTTTCCACTGCCCCACATGAGCTCTCTGCCATTTGCTCTATACCTCCCCTTCAAAGCCTGCAATGATTTCTTGGAAGCAAACAGGAGCAAACATGGGTGTAATCAGCACTTGTCATGTGGATAGTTTGGATCACTGGTTCAACCTTCTCTTGTATGCTTTCAACTATTAAATCTGCAGCCATACCAAATTATGAACTTCTTATAAATGTCACACACAAACAAAGTATTGATTTTTTTGGAAATGTCACAAAAGACCGATGGAGAGCAAAGTTTATGTGCACAGAAGAGAGGTTTTCATCTGTGCTGGGTTTTACGCCCCCAAAAAATGCTGCATTTCTGCCCCCCAACATTTTGCCAGAAGATGTTTGTTGCAGCATTAAGTTTTCATCAAACAAATACACCCAAACTGCAACTAAACATGACACAAAGAACTTGCTTTGACTACCCAATGCTGCAGGAGAGGTAACAAATACAGTTATAGCTAAACCCTAACATTAGGTTTAAGGTCATTTTGTGAAAATTTACAAACAGGTTCTGGAACATCTCTCTTTGATTCCACAATCCCCACTGTCATTTACACATATTAGGTAGAAACCATTTTGGACTTACATGACTGTTGGAAGTCATTTCCCCCAAATGGACTGAAAAGACTGCATCTCCCAGAAGATATAGAGAGAGAGATAGAGAGATAGAGAGAGATATAGAGAGAGAGAGAGAATATAATAGTTGCAGTCCCAGAAGCTCTCCCAAAGGCCTGTAGCCAATGGTGACATCACATATGAACTTTGAATCAAGCACATAAAGGATGCTGGCAACCACTTAAAATTGTCACTTACTGCTTGCAGTAGAAAAGGACATCTCCTTCTGGTGAAGGAGATGACCCCATGTCCTCCAGAAATGGGTTAGAACCAGTTACTTGAGTGTTAAAGTGTATTTTCAAAGCACTGTCAATCTGCTCACTGTGTCGACAAACACATGAGGTGTAAACTGCTTTATTATTACTTGCTGTACAACACTGAATTTTGGTTGTATGTTATCTTAAGTGGATCATCTCCCTCTTCTCTCTATCCACTGTTCTCTCTCCACTTTACTCTTTGAGTACAATGTCAGCAAAAAGGAGCTCAACCTGGTCGGCATTAGCTGGTCTTTTAGTTGAAAGGCCATTGTTCTCTGTTAAAACCCTGGCCTGGAGTCAGGACATGCCATGTTCACGACTCCATTTAGACCAAAGCTGAGTTTTACGACCTTCTGTATCCTTGCCAACATTTGCGGTCCTTCTTGGCCAGAGATAAGTTTTATGATCCTCGTCCTTATCTAATCGTGGTATTAGCCCCGTACAGAGAGGAATCAGCCATCTCTCCTCTTCCCCTTTACAGATATCCATCATCTTCCTTACCTGATCCTTTTGTTGTCCCATTCACATATTCATTGTATAAGTCAGTAGTTTAGAGTTTGTGTAGACGATTTATTGAGGAATTGCTTTGGCTGGAAAGATTACGTTTTTGTTTTCCAACATGTTTATTGATTACAGAGGAATAAACAGAACAATTCACACAGAAAGGCAGAATTTTTCATTTGTTTAAACGTTTACCCTTTCAAACCCCACCTCCTCTGTCCCGCCATATTACAAGTCCAAATGTTAGCACAAAAAGGGTAGTATACCAAAAAACTATTAAAAATACACAAGTCTTTGCAGTGTTCAGTATATATACACATACATTAAAAAAATTACAATAGAAATACTATACACAAAGAAAAACAATTAGATAAGAGCGAGGGAAAGATGAGGGGACACCTGTCTACAACCTCAAACTGTCACATTCAAAACTCCACTATGGCCAAACCAAAGAGTTGTCAAAGGACACCAGAGACAAACTTGTAGACCTGCACCAGGCTGTGAAGACTCATTCTGCAATAGGGTTGTTATGAAGAAATCAACTATGGGAGCAATTATTAGAAAATAGAAGACATACAAGAACACTGATAATCTTCCTCGATCTGGGGCTTCACACAGGATCTCACAACATGGGTCAAAATGATCACAACAACGGTGAGACAAAATCCGAGAACAACACGAGGGAGGGGCATGTGCGTGACCTGCAGAGAGCTGGGACCAAAGTAACAAAGGCTACTGTTGGGTCACACACACAGCCATCTGGTTGCGCTAACCTGCTCTCTTCCACCGGAAGTTGACCATGTCGAGTCTACAAATACAGCGCGCTTCTGGCCGCTCTATTTTCTTTGTGCTACTTCGGACAGGCGAAGAACAGAGGGCAATCTCAAACCGTCTTCCTTCGCTGGCGGAGGGAGGCCCGAGTTTCTGGGAGAAATCAGCTCCAAAGGAGCCCAAAGACCACTCAACAACTGAACATTGATTAACAAAGATGTTTATCCATAGAATCCGATGAGACCCCTCTGAGTTTCAGACTGCCGACCGCTGAGAAACGGGAGCTGTGAGCTATGTGTGCCGAGAACTGAACCAGCCAGAACCTGCATTTAGCCGCCGCCACCAAGCCAATAAAAGGTGAATGCCGAACTGGAGAGCTCTAGAAAGGTACTGTTAAAAAGATGGATGCCAGGGGCTGATCGCCACGCAGCCAGCCAGGAAGAAGCCGAAGCCAGGAGCTTCCAAGCACTGCTAGCCAGATTAGCGACCCTTTTTCAGCCTGCTGGCTAATACTCCTGAGAGACCCACTTCCCTCATCGACGCTTAGCAACTCTGAGGACTTTAAACGTTCATAAGGTCTGTTTCGGCAGAGGCAAATTAGGTAGGATAACTAATTTTAAAGTTTTGTCCCTGTAATTGTTAACTTGTATAAATTTTTATTCTGCTATTTGATATACCAGGCCTCGGCCTGAAGCTTTAATCAGTGGGGTTTTTTAAGACTTTCCCGACAAAGTTGTTTTAAATCCTGCTATTTGAGCTACTCAATCAAACAGGAGTTTTCATTTCTTTGTTTAATGTTTGATAATTGTATTGGAGCTACTCCAAATGTATTTTATACAGATCTAAGGCTAAGATTAACTCACATTTTCCGGCCCAAGTCGCCCTCAATGAATAAACAATCAGGTGTTCAAATGAAGATCAGTTCAGAGAAGACTAAGAACAGAAACTAAACTTATTAGCTATGTTTGGAAGTCCTTTGTCATCAAAATACTGGAATTAGATTGTTCAATCCGTGAATTATCTAAATTTGAAGTATTCTTATCCAAATAATTTTTTAAACAAACATTTGTTGATCCAAAGAATGTTAATTTACTGTTTAATTGGTTTACAGAAAAATCAATGGTGCTACACTAGTTAAACTAATTACGATTGGTAAACTAATTTAGTTTTCATTCTTAAAAACACCCAAATTCATCCAGAACTGACTTCAGAATCCATGGTTTCTCATCTTATTACATATTCATCTTTTTGTGTCATTTTATTTTAACTATTCATTCATTTTAAATCAGTAGTGTGTTCTTTTACTAGCTTGAGTGAGTAAATGTTTGTATTTTCACTGTGTCTCTTTGATTCAAGACACACATAAGGCAAGGTTTATAGTTAATAGAAGGTAAACAATTCACTCCTTCAGATTATAGATATTTGGCTATTAAAATAGTTCCTGGAATACCAGGTGGTACCCCGAAAATATTATTTTGGTGCAGTCCCGGGTCTTGCTTGCCAGTCACATATGCAACTCAACGGCAGCACAGTTTGTTTCAATCGAACCAAGACCTATGTTTTTAAGTTGAGCTAGAGTTAGATTTTTGGTCCGAATTAGAGTTTGATTGCGCATTCACACCTTTCCAAACAAACGAGACGTTCTGGGCAAATGAACTAGATTTTGATTCAAGCTGAACAGGGCTGTTGTCAATGCATTCCACCCACATTTCCGGTTTGAAAAACATGGTGTCTTTCAGACCAAGGGACGCGCATGGGGGGGAATGGGCTTGGTGGCGTCAACACTTCCTGGTATTCCAATCTGCTATGGAGGTGTGGTTGAGACTGGCCAAGACGTCAGCCATAGGGACTCAGCCAGAAGCAAGCCTGCTTTCACTACATGTGCAGTTTTAAATCGAGGGGGGTGTCAGACTGACAATTTTATAGAAAATATTTTTACCAGAAAAGGTACTAAAATACAACAAGTAATCAATAGAAATGTAGACAGCACTATAAGAGACTCATTTATACTTTTTTCTTTTTCAGCAAAAAAAGTTTATTTGGCTGTGAGTTGCACTTTGAGTGCAAACCACTTTGGTCAGTTTTTGCTGTTGTAAAGTGCTATACAAGTAAAGTTGGCCTGGCTAATTTCAAAACAATTTTATCAAGTCACCTAGAGAAAAAAAAGTTTCAGCACTGCTGCCTTGTTAAGAGCAATTTCAACAATTATAGCTGCCTAGAAAGTCGAGTGAAGTTACAGTTCTCAATACAAGTCGATGTTCTTAAACAAAAACAACACATATTTCCTCAAGTTAGAAATCTAAACTGTTCTCTCAATTTAGCATTTACTGCACAACAGCAATTTTGTGTTTGGTTGATTTTAAACTATAAAACAAATTTCATCAACCCTCAAGGTTTCTAAGCATTTAGATGGTCACATTATGTGCTTGGAGTTGTTAAAGGCTTTTTCCCTCTTTTCAAGGTCAAGAAGAAGCCACTGTGACTTGTCATGGAAGGAACACAGGTGTTACTAATAACATTAATGATGGTTCTATTCTATTCAAGGCTTCCTGTGAGCATTGACAGTGAGACTGTGACCTGGCAGGTGAAAGCCTACCTACCCGTAATTTCATTATTAACCCTCCAGATTTTTCCTCAGTGTAACATATAAATAAAATTTTGCATCAAGATAAAACGCATTTATTTACCATTTCCACTGAAGATTAAATGTTTGGGTTTTTTCAGTGAGCCAGTCTAAAACACATTGAGGAAAATTTGAGGATTTTTCATGTCTGCAACAAGCTGTTATTTTAATTACTTAATACAGGGTTTGCTGTGGAAAAATATATATCTTAAGAGAAAAAGCTGGATGATTTAGAATGGCTTGAAGTGTAAATCTGATTGTTTTATTTTTGGTAAAACTTAATCCAACTTTATCTTGATCTTTAAAGTTGAGTATTTGGAATATGAAAGTTTAGACATCTCGTACCCACCAAGATGACTGAAATTAAGTATGCGCCTCTGAAAACTAAAAACTTTGCTGAATGTCACAGATTACCATTGGATAAAGGTATCATCAATAACAAAACTTCCAATCATTTATTTTTCATCTTTAATTTTTGTACTGGTGAAATGCCAATTTTTTGCCAGATATAAAGATTTTCTTAAATACGATTCATATAAATGATCCAACATCCTTGACTTCTAACACAAATGAGCTGAAGAGAAGACTGAAGGGACAAATATCCAAAAACATTATTTGATCATCTATTTGCAGTTAAACTGCAAAAGTCTTTGTAAACTTCTGCAAAGCTACAACGATTTTTCTATAGTAGAAAAATGACTCTTTGAAAAGAGATTCCAAATACCTGAACACTTGTTTCTTGGGTAATTGTTGGACAAGAGATGTGAGTGAGCCTGCAGCATGTGTGTATAAAAGAGCAGTTTTAGCCTCAGGCGGCAGTCTCAGTCCGATTAAAATGAACATGGCAAGGTGATTGCTCACCTTCATTTGACCCTCAAAGGTATCACAAGAGTACAGACACACATACATCAATCTAAAGCGAGCAAAGACTCAATAAAAATCAGTGTTTATGTGGAAGGTTAAAAGTAAGTCTTTAACATACAATATCCAGTCGGATTGCATTTATGTTGTCTGCTGTAGACATTATAAGCCAGTTAAGATACAGTTTAGAGCCATTACAAGCGCTAAACTACAACAACAAAAGTTGGCAGCTGGATTTAACCAAACATGTGGGTATGAGCGTATTTGATAAGTAATGCGTGGATGATTATTTTTTTGGCTGGGAACAAGTTATCCGACTAAAATGGATCCGAAGAACAGCTTCTCTTTTCTCGAACAAACATGTTGAGAGTCTCATCCCATATTCGTGGAAAAGATTTTAGTCTGTTTAAGATGGGTCAAAGCATTGTCATTAAGCAAATAAAACATCTAAAGGGAATGCCATCCATCATCAATACCCGCTTATCCTTGCAGGGTCATGGGGAAACTGATTGGGGGTTATTAGGCAAAAGGCGGGATAAACCCTGGACAGGTACTAGTCCATCACAAAGCAGCACAGGACAAACAACTGTGCATACAATCACACTTAATGGATTCACAGACAAATTAACCTAACAGTCATGACTTTGGACTGTGACAGTACCCGCAGGTAAGCCCCGTATGCACAGGGAGAACATGCAAACTCAGGTGCCTACTGTTACAAGCCTTTTGAGGGGAGTGCTGAAATCCAGGATTGCTACAACTATCAAACACCAGGGCAAATACTTCCTTCCGAACTTCTAAATAAGAGTGTCAAACATAAATTTAGACATTTAAAGAAGAAACTCTTTCATTTTCAAGGCTTATAACTAAAGCTTACACTTCAGGCAGTTACATGCCAAAAGCAAGTGGATCATAAGACAAGGCTCATTACGATCATGGTGTTTTTATCCTATGGCATTTTAAAATTCCTATGTTTACAGCAATGAGAACATCACACTATTACAAATAGACCCATGTTGAAGATAAAGTAAGAAAAATCAGTGTAGGTGTGTGCTAACTTAAAACTGTTTTTTTTAAAGGTTTTTTTGCTGTAGCAGATGGGGATTAGTAAAAGTGAGTATAAATTCAAATATTTCAGCATATACCCCACCATATATTTGCCAAACTTCATTTGGAACCCCTGGTTCTTTTGGTTTAGTGGCAATATTTCAAAAGGAAACCCGGTTTAATTTTATGGAGGTGGATTGATGGAAAACATTTTTAGCAGTGCATATTTGTTCGAAACTGACAGACTGAAACATTTTCAAACAATGTAAACAACACATTGAAAGACCTATAAACAGTCACCTTCACTTACATCTGAAATAGAAGCACGAGTCTGAAAATGTCTCGTCTTTCCCTGCCAATACAAGACAGCCGCCTTTGTTCTAATTTGGCAGAGTTGAGAGGCATACTACATCTTAACGGCACAGACACTGCTTGACACATAAAATCATTTTTTCCCATTAAGGCAGAGAAATTAGAAATATAAAGATGGATATTCACACAAATACACATCACAGTCACCATGTGCCAGAAGTCCAGTCAAAGCAGAGCCATGGGGAAAACCCAACAGTGGAACTACAGATTGACAACCTCCCATCATAACTTTCTATGCATTAGGGGGTGTCGTTAAACTGACATGAAAGCTGGGTTGAAATCACAGGCTGACTCACTTGTAAGATAAAATTGTTGCCTCTGGGCTTGGTATTCATCCATCAATCCAAAAGCTGCATGCGTGCAATTTTAGCTTAAAGTGAACATGAGAAAGACCGGAAAAAAAAGGGATAGTTGTTAGAAAGAGAATATTAAATTGGCTAAATCCAACACTTTCGAGCAACTCAAGTTCTAATATAGGAATCTTTTGTGGTTGCTAATAGCAATATTTCATATCCTGTTAAAAATGTAAAGAAATGGCATGAACTTTTGATTTCCAACTTGAATTGCTTTGTTCCCATGCCTTAATTTTCATTCTTTCTGAAAAAGGAAAAATCTGCTCAGCAGAAAAGGTGTGGAAGCCTTCAGAGCAGAGTGCACATCACAGGTTTTACTTCACTCATTTTGCTCAAGTTTCAGTAGAAGTGGCCAAAGGCCCTGTGTAGTAAACCTGAAAGGAGTGCTGAAGGAGAAGAAGATTGGTGCAACTTTTTCAAAAGCTCATCATTTTAACTTATTTCTTTCATAACAAAAGAACAGCAAAGATTTAAATGGAAATTGACAAAGCGTTTCTCCTGGAGCTTCAATTTTTAACAAGCCAAGATGTCCACTGATGTTGGGATGTAGCTTTTCATGTAACACAAGGAAGGTAATGAAGTAAACTGGGCTGCAGAAGCCTAGGAAAAATGAACACTTAAAAGCAGCAGCAGACAGTAGGAAGCTGGAAAACTAAGATTTCAGTCTGAAAACAGACCTTTCCTTCACACGCTGCTACACATTTCCCTTTTAAACCATCAGCTCTAATCTACCCAGAGGCCTGGAGGTTTCTTTGAGTCAACAAATCAGGTAAATAACAGTATAATAACAAATTATTAACAGTAAATAATCAAAATTTATGATTAGAATTTGTATCAAAACCAGATTCATGTGTAAATTATCTCACCTCGTTAATCACACCATCTCAAGCTAAATTATGCAATAGCAGCTTTAATAAAAATAATAAAATGGCTGCCATTTTTGCTTCCATTGCTTGACTTGAGATTCTACAAGAGGCTACATCATCCCTCAAAAATTCCTTGTTAAGGTCACAGTTGAGGATTATTCTCAAAGTTTGGTTAAAACATAATCGTTCATTGACCTGAAGATTAGACGAATTTGTTTAAATCAGCCCAATATGTTTTCAACTACCTCTACAAAAGAAAAACTAATTTGGTAAGTGAGGTAATGATCCAGAGTATACTAAAAACATTTAAGAATTTAAAGCTTGATTTCAGTAAACCGTAATATTTTATGTTCATGCTCGCCATGAATTGATGAAGCCTCTTGGATAAGAGGTGAAAAGTCTTCCAAGACAAATTACCAAGTCCAGTTGCGTTCGATTGAAATTTCCTTGAGATAACCATGACCTGGATGAATGAGAATATTCACAGGCTCACACTTCTTAATGTAAATAGACAAACCTAAGTAACGTACCAGTAACATTATATTTATTCTGGAGATAGTATGGAAGAAGTAGTAGGTAGTTCTTAAATTTAAAAATAAATGGCTAAAGCCTCTCACTTCCTCATCATTTCACTATTTTGGCCTGCAAGGTATGTATTCTCACACAGCCTATATTTATTAAGTTATTTATTCATTTGTTTTATTTTGTATTCAACCATTTATTTATTCAATACCATATTTGTTTATTTACAAATGTATTTTCAAACCCTTTCTTTCCACTAATAATTTTCTCTATATATTTACACATGTATTTTACATTTTGTTTTTGCATTTGTTCCCATATTTATTCCCACTTTTGTTTTTTATATATTTACAAATATATTTCCTCAGCTATTTATATATCCACATTTATTTATTGTCAATTTTGGCAGAAATGGTCCTCCATATTATAAATCTTCCCCCATCTTTTTTTTTTTTTAATTGTGTCATTAAAAATTTCTTAATGCTTTTCAGATAAAAAATCTCGTTGGTTTTGCCCAGCAACTGTTTCTGCACGGACTTTTATAGGCAACGTCGCACACAAATCATCAGGAGTGAGAATGATTTGAAGAAACGCGTTTTGAAAAACTTCCTTACATGACGTTTAATTGCAACTTAGTAGGCCTAAGTAAAACAAACCACATTATTTTGTGCTGATTTTTTTTTTTTTTTTTTTTGCATCTTCGGCGACTGTATGAAAGCATTTAAAGGAAAAATAAAAGTCCCCGTAGGATAAAGTTCCATCAAAATAAATTAAAGATAAAAAGCACACGCGGCAGATGTCTTTCAGTACTTTGATGGGGGCGCAGCAGTATAAACCATAAAATCAGCAGTTTGGACGTAAAAACACTGTAATTAGATAAGGCATAAAAGCAGCAGATGAGAAAGAAGCACCAAGACGCCACAGTGCAAGCCAAACACTCAATGGAATCTATAGTTATTACAATACAGTCCTTTGCTATGGGCACAACAGCTTGGAAAACATGCAAACAAACGTTATTCACTACTCATCTGACAGTAATACTAATGACAAATAATAAAACTTGAAACAGCTTAACAAAATAACACGAAATAACAAGAACATTTAATACTGTACATTACTTACGGTCGCTCACTAAGGTCCTTTGTATGGCGGAGGGATATCTGAGAGGTAGGCCTAAGCAAGTTTAAAGTAAACGTTGACTCGCAAAATATTACTGTTTTGAAGTAGTCTAGATATAATAAGAAAAATTAACCGTAACAACTTTATGTTAACTAAACTAAAACCACCGAGTAATACCAATCTGCCATAGGGTCTTTGCCCTACGGTTTCGTGTTTTCCAAGAGGTTCAACATGAGATGCTTAATTAGGCATTATTCAGAACACCTGTGCTGCAACAGAGTCGCCAAGAGACGGTTTAAAATCTAGATATCTGAGGTTTCTGTCATGGATAGTGATTTAAATAAGACACGCTTTTAGTGTGCCTATGCTTTTTAGGGTTACACACACACACACACACATATATATATATATATATATATATATATATATATATATATATATATATATATAAAGAAATGATTAACTTCAACCCTCTGGTTTTGATAAAGGCCTAATATTAAAGCAAAGTGGGAGTATAAAGAGCATAATTGGGTACATTTTACCCACCAAACTGTGCTGTGCAATGCCTTATATTTTGTTTAGCTAAATATTTATTAGGTTGTCCTATATTTCACACATGACTTTCTACCATTAACATACTATGTTTTTTTAAATTATTTATTTAAATATAGTTATAGAGCATCAGCCAAATCATAAAAGCAGATGTCCTCAAAAATCAATTTTCAGACTTCAAAGAAATAGTCAAACAGCATCATGCTGCAGAAAAAAAGAAAATACTTGATCTAAAAAAAATTCTGGCATGAGAGAAGCTGTAAACACACAGAAGACTTTTTAGACTTTGTGACCTGTTTTTACTAGCTTGACATAGCCATACGCAATTCTAATCAGAATGTGAGTCTGATACTGCTCCAATGGGCTGTGATTATGGAGCGTGTTTTAACAGAACCGGGAGGGAGTTGGGTGGGGGGAAATGCCTCTGCACTCAATTGGATAGACCTATAACCAATCAGAGCATCATTGTTGTAAACAAATTCAACCCGAAACGATAACAGTGCTAACGAACAAAAAAGCCATGCGGACTGTGACTGTATATAAAGCTTTAAAATCTACTCAATGAAGTAGTACCCTTTACTCTGGATGTTTGTCTTTTCTGTTTTTTATTTTTTTATTTTCATTTAGCAATTTTCTCTTACAAAGCCCTGAAAACATATGTTCAATGTTCAATTCAATGTTCTTTGTCAACACTGCTAAATATCAATAAAGATTGAAAAAAAACAAAAAAAACCAAGCGCTTTTTGGTGATGTGATTGATTACTTTACTGTTGTTCACCTGTCAATCATCATAAGCCCGATATGATTGGTCCGAACAGATCTTGTTCGGGCATAATTGGAATGCCAGACCAAACTTCAAGACCATGTTGTGGGCAGGACCTCGACTGGCACCCAGGCTATGTTTTTACTGTGCATGGAGACAATAATGCTGTGTTGTCAAACCATCTGCTCTTGGCATCTATAGCACATATCTGATTCTAGAAGACACTGCCTGACAGCTTTCTTTTTTTATATACATTTTGACACACATTTAAAGTTCTGTATGAGGATTCCTTACCTACGTGTTGTGCCTTGGGGAATTTATTGATACCACACCATAGATCAACACAAAGCTATGTGTAACCCTAAAGGGAATAGAAAAATTCATTTTCAAACATGTATGCAAGCCAAAAGGTTTACTCATATGTGACCAGAGTAGCTTGAACATGTTTGATTGTTCCCTGACATGATTTGTGGCCAATTGCAAATTTGTCATTTTATTGCTTCCTTGCTGAAAATCTTAAATATAGGCCAGATTTGCAAATACATGACTAAGAGTTTGCCTGTCAACAGACTGCCTACTTTGAGTTTCGTGCACCAGCAGCTACTGTAACATGGGCCTCTAATTAATTTTATCTCGCCCGGTCTGTTTGTTTATTAGGAAAACAATGTTTTGTAGGTTTACTGCTGTACGGTTCTCATAGATTTTCAGATGATGGATAAAAGCACTCCCTTGTTAAGCTTGGGATGTTGTTTTTTTAATCTAATATTTCATATAACTTTTCCACCACTATTACTCTGGGTCTATTGTATTCGTCGGTAATTCACAATGCTGTGGGCAGGGCCAGGAGATTTAGAGGGAGCATGGCCAAGTGTGGAGGATGAGTGTGAGGGGGGGACGCGGCAGTGTGGTCTGGAAGACAGTCACGGCTGAAATGGCAAAGGGAGAAATGATGTCTCTTCTCCGCCATCCACCATAGGTAAAGAGAGGCTCTATGAAGGTAGCAGCCAAACGACATATCAGTTCAAGCCTTTGGCTCAGTGGACTGAGTCAGCACTGCCTGAAGCCAGCAGCACGTATAGTAGCAAGCACGTACAGTAGCCTGTGACGTAAATAATGGATAAGATGTACCGCTATAAGCCAATCACAAAATTCACATGCAGTACCCCACGATTACCATGAGCGGCAGCACTAAGATGTTTTTAGACCAGAAAATGTAGAATTGAACAAGTTAACACGAAAATGTAAAAAAATGCCATGAAACTGAAAGATTGCAATGGTATACAGTTGATAGGCAAAATAATGTTATTTTGGTGATTAGTTACACTTTAAACAAAATTGAGCAGAGGACACATACTTCTATTTTTAAAAACTGCCTATTTTAAAGCATATAAATATTTTCCTGTCCACTTCACAGTTACACAGTTTTTTGGGGTTTAGATTCCACTAACAAACAGTTTAAACTTTATGTTTGTGATGTCAGGTATGGATACCACCTGAAACCCTTACCATTATCTCCTTCTGGTATCCCAATTACATCAAGGCTTACGTTTTAGTTTTGTCATTAGCCATTTAAAAACAACATGACTGAGGTGAAATGGGCTAAATTACTTTTTTTGTAAGTCTTACCCAATGGAGAATGAAAAGCCGTTTCTTCTATCTTGCATCAGATCCCAATATAATAGGTTTAGTCCTGGTTGGAGAGGGGGGCAGTATGGAGTTGAGTATGTGGAGTAGTGAGGTAGAAGAAAATTCTTTTTATCTTTGTGTGTGTGTGTGTGTGTGTGTGTAATAATAATAATAATAATGCATTTTATTTCTTAGGCGCCTTTCTGGACACTCAATGTCGCCTTGTGTGTGTGGGAGAGCTCTGAAAGGGAAGAATAGCTAAGTTAGGAGGCTCGTGAACGTTCGCCCGCCTCCTCATCCTTGGTTCACCAGCATGAGTGGGACCCGACACCAATATTAACGAGCTAAATAGCTACTTGCACGGACAACTGTCGTTTAGGGAGACAGCGCCCGCTCTGAAGCCAAGAAGGTAACACTCAGTAAATGCAGGTAACCACCAAAAGATTGTCAGAAACCCTGTGTCATAAAGCATCCCATCTCTGTTTCCAGCTGATGCCAGTTTAAGATCATGATCTTATGCGGCTGTCAGCTTTGTCACTGTGGCAAGGAATGATGATTCAGAATCTGATCTTCCACATCAAGAGGTAGAAACACTTAAATATATTTTAAGAAAGAGGAATAACAACATTTGTCAGTGTCCTGGTATATACACTAAATGTCCCAGGGTTTTGTAGCTTTTAAAGGCTTTCTAACAGATGAGAAATGTCTGATGAAAATGTCTTTCCCTCCTTGCTCCCTTTCCTTTCTCTGTATAATACTAATGTACCTCACGGCACACTAATGGTGGTTTAATTCAAAAGACATAATGAGCCACATTAGAGTGGGGGAGAAATTGCAGTAAGACTTTAAAATTTCTTTTCAGGTTTTACCTTTTTTACAGTTATATGAAATAGGGGACGAAGACGGAAATGATGGGGAGCCAGGATCACCCCCTTTCTGCACATGGAAATTTCCTGAATTTAAAAAAATGGCACAAGGTAAGTCAGAAAAAAATTAACTTGAACTCATCCTGTTTGAATAATATTTCAAATAAAGTGGAATGAGGGTTTAATCCTGTACAACTGGGAAGGTTTCCCACAGTGCACTTTAAATGAAGTGCAGGATCAAAGAACTGGCTGCAGCTCAGAGACACCATTGGCGATTGGACCTTTAGTCGCCTTGTCTCCTCTTGTCTACTTTCCCATTTTCCTAGACTTGCTGAAGTCTCTACTTTTCGCCCGTCTCATCATCCATAACTCTGTTGTGATCCCTCCATCTTTAATGTGCTGGTTTGCAATCTGATATGCTCTGAGATGCCTCCATCCTTCTCTCTAGTTCAAAAGAGCGGCCTCCCACTAAGTACCCCCCATCACCTCTCTCATCCATTTTTTGCGGCTTCTCCCCAGTTTGCTCAGTGGGGATTTTTCATAGATCAGGGTAGATCTACATTTCTCTTTTTATCCCCTGCTCTGTTCCCTCACTCATTCTAACTTTTCCTCTTTACTGCCACTGTGCTACTTGCCTGTCCTGAATCTCAGACTTAGATCTGTGATTCTGTAAAGTTATTACCATTTTCATTTCACATAAGTATTTATTAATCTGTTAGATTCATAATTGTCATCCTTTATCATGTTTGTTTTGCATATCAGTTCAGCTCCCTTTTTCTAACAGCCTGTCAAAAGTACACATCTTCTCAGGACACTCCTAAACCAAAAATGGTCCAACAAATTTGTATCCTTTTTTCCAAAACAGTTAAGTCAAAAAGAAAAAAAAATCTGCTGATCTGTTTCTGTGGAATTTCTAAAACGATCAAGACAGCTAAGGAGGCTGAAGTCAACCACCGAGCTTCTGAACATGGCAAATGCAGCACCAAAATGTTCATTTTATGTAAGGAAAATGAGCTTAAAGTTATGATGCAGAGATGTCAGGCCACCAGCTGGCTGCAGAACCTAGATAGAACCACACTGGGAAAGGGTAAAGTAGATTATTGGAACTGTGTCAGTAACACAGTTTGGAAGATACACAGTAGTACTGAACCAGTAATACTTTCTGAGAAAGAGAAGCAAAGAGAGTGCACAAAGTTAATGGCAGCAAAATATTTATCAAGGACTTAATCCAAGAAAAAGACGTAACACAGAAAAAATACTTATATATATTTGTATTTTTTCCCATGGGAAAGACAAATATAAAACACAAAGTTTATGGAATTAATAGCCACACAGACATACTGGGTCAGAAACACCTTTAAAAACAGTGAAAACAATAAAAAGACACAAAGTAAATGCCAGCAATAGCGCCAGGAATGCCTCCATCCAGCAAATAGACATAGCTAAATACAGAAGCACCATGTCAGAATTACTTTTACAGAAAATTTTATAAAAGAAATCAGGAAAGACACAGAAACAAATACTATACACTATTGTAGACATACTTTCTATGAGCAAGAGAAAGAAACAAACAACAAAATGATCACTCACATGTTTTATGCATCAGTGGTTTCATTCAGTAAAAAGAAACAACAAAACACAGAGGCTGAGACAAAGATTATCCTACTAATTTAAAGACAAAGAGAGACTATATAGGTAGAAGAAGCAATAATTCTAGTAACATCCAAGAAAGAGACACATTCAAACAGAAAGCCCCAAGGTAGGTGTACGTTCTGTGGAAAAGACAGAAAAAAAGGTATAAACTATAGCTCTGTCAATGGAACAGTCCAGGAAAAATATGCTTCTAAGCACATTATCATTGAGCCTGATGTACTCAGTAGGAAAGAAAATACATAAGAAATTACAAGGTAATCACAGTACCATAAATTTCAGCGTAAAAGCCAGTACATTTTTCATACCCGTTGGACGCTGTGTCCTTTACAATAATGCAGCTAATTTATAGATTGAATTTAATGGCCAAGAAGTGCAAAAGCGAGGCAGTCATGTGGGTAAAGATTGTATTCCAAAGAAGACATTACCAGTAGTTTTCATGCACACATCCTCATCATGGAAATCACCTGAGGAAATGTAAATGACGTATCTTTTAAGTTCAAGGCAAATTGAGCTGGCTGTGATAGAAGGAAACAGAGGTACTGCACATAAGCTTGACATCAATGAATCCATGGTGAGGCCTTGGAGGAGGCAGCGGGACGAACTGAGACAACAAAAGGTTTCAGAGGACATAAAGAGACTGAAGAATACGATTGGCTGTAGTGTGGAAGAGGGAGATAAAGATGGCGACCAATGACTTTACTTTTAGGCTAAAGTCTGTTTTATTTTCTAACCAGACCGTAAGTTTTAAGCCTAGACTTCAGCAGAGGACCCTGAGAACTGCAACAAACACAACAAACACCATGATCTCAGAGGATCCTGGAGGAGCCCCTAGGTATTATGATCTGGCTCAGAATATCATAACAAATAGGGGAACAAAGCATATGTAATAGTTCCTAAAGAACAACTTCTCTACGCAAATTAAACTTAAACCAAAGTTTATGTTATGTAGGGTGAAAGTCAGTCCAATCAGTTGTTGATATTGGTTGTGGACAAGGGACAAATGGATTTGAACATGTAAATAAATAATCTAAGAAACTAGAGGTGGTAGGTTATCTTAGGAAGAGAGCAGGGACAACTTACTTGGCAGTAACTCTGTTGTCTTGGTCAGCAAGACAACCGAGGAGCAATGTTGGCCATATATCACTAAATCTAAGTATTACAGAACAGATATTTTCCCAACCCAACCACAAGTAGACATACAGTGATTTCCACTGCAACTTTTAGAAATGTCCCAGTTTCAACACATCTGATTCAAATAATTATAAGGTCATGAACAGGACTCCAGTGAACTGTCTAATGAGGAGGGATTTTAACCATTTGAATCAGGTGTATTAGACCCGGAACGCATCTAAAGGCTGAAGGACACCGGCTTCAAGAACTGGACTTTGACACCTCTGATCTGGAGTGTGTAGGTGTCCCCTTTATGTACAGAGGTCTGATAACATGAGTGCTGCATATAGCAAAATGCTTTTTGATGCTCTTTAGACTCGTAACAAACATATCTCTAAAGCTACTGCATTCCACTAAATCACACATTTTCCTCATCTACTTTTGGAGAATAAGCTAAAACCTTGGGGTGTTCTGTTAACTTTCCGCAGAAATAAAACCAACTCCCAAGCATTCAACACTTTTCTCTTCCTCAGCTCAGAATCAGACTGAACCTGCTGCCAACACACAGACACATTCACTTTTTGGAGTGATCTTTTGCCAGCTTTACTTAAAAGGGACAAAAGAGAATGTGAACTGCAGTTTACCCCTTGCTTTGCAGCAGCAATGGTTGAAAAAAGCTATAGCCTATGTGTGTTTGTGGAAAAACTGAGGACTTCAGGCCACTTCTCAATTTTTCTCGGTCTAAGCAATGTGTGAGTTTTAAGACTTGGGGTTAGGGGTAGAGTTAAAAGCGGGTTCACGGTAAGGTAACTGAGCAACACAGTTAAGGAAGGTCTGATCTGTAAAGTCAAACATGGTTCTAAATCATCGAACAGGCAGAATTTGGAAATCCTAAATCAGAGGCATCTCATGTAACTGGTTAACGATGATTATGATGAGGATGGGGTAGACACTTCAGCTTCTCCTGCAGTTAAGAGACACATAATATACTTGCTGACGGCTTCTATCAAACCCCTCCACACGTGTGCTCAAAAAACACACGGAAGATGAACCACAGAGATATACGACACACAGATAATGACAATGTATGACACTAATTTACACCCAGAAAAGTTTGTACGCAAGCCATTAGTAGAGATCACCACACATGTGGCCACCCATTGAAACCGACAATCAAATCCCAGTATGGGGGGTCAGGAGAACCAAGATTCATCACCAACTGGGATGAGGGAAGGCTTTAACACAGAGGGCAACGAGAATGGAATAAGATGCAATCAGCTCCTCCACAAAGCTGGGTTTGCATTGTTCCAGCACAGACAACATGTTGGTAATTTGCACCTTAATAGGATGGCCAACCTCTGGGGCGAAACATGCTCTTCAAATAGTCCTCTTTCACAAATCTTGCCTAAAGCCTGAGGGCATGAACATGGAGAGGTTAAGCTGCTCCACATGCAGTGTTTGTGAAAATGCAGCAATGCCCCCTTATGGCGATCTGTGAAAAAGCAGGAGCAGAACTTTGCAATTAAAATGATTTGTTTTCAATCTTTATTTTATAGAATATCTTTTTGGGAAGATAAAAAAAGACCAGACATGGTGTGATCATTTTTGATAAAACCTGAGTATCAAAAAATAGATTCATTCATTCTTTTCTGACCATATCAAAGACTGCTTCATGTGTTCAAATGACTTTTTTTCTTTCTCAATTAACTGTTGATACCAAACTAGAAAATAATTAATGATTAAATAATTATGCTGCTTCATGGTGCTGACAGACTAGGAAGGGTCGTGTTGACAGCTTAATGTCACAAAATGGAATTAAAAGATCACTTACAGCCCTTTAAGCCTTGGGTTACATTCTGTGGTCTTGGCTGGTCATTCATCTGTACGGTGACACAGACATTACCGAGGTCAATAAGACTCAAGGACGCTGACCTCAACCCCTTTATAAGCAGAGAGAAACCTTGAAGACTCATGACAAATAGCTGGAACAACTCTGGAGAGCATCACTAAGACGTTTAACGATCACTAAAATGGTGCTGCCAGAACAGACTTTGAAGCAGGAATCGGTGTATGTGTGTAAAGCACGTGTGCATGTTTCTTCTGTTCAATGTTCACAGCATGTTTTAGACATCTTTGTTTGTTCTACATGCCAAGTTCAAAGTCCTTTCTGGATTTGTTTTTTATTGGCATTGAAGGTATGGTAATTAAAAGCCTAATTTCAAGCATCTTAACATTTGGATTCCCCGTCTTGCTGCCACTCTCCATTTGTTGTAGCTACAACTTTATTTGGTAAATATAATCTAAATAGGCTTTTTGCTAAAATATCTCAGACTTCTGCTTTCACTCCTGTCAACGTACTAACAAGCAAAGCAACATCTCTCAGAAATAAACAACCTTCTGTTGTGAGACCTTGTTGACATTTGCAGTTCGAGTTCTCACAGTCAACTGTAGCTGTTAATGAACCAGAGTCTCACATTCTTCTTTTTATGGAATAGGAATAAAAAAAGGTAATTGATTAGAGAAGACTGTATCATTTTCTTCATCACGTTTACCTTTTTTTATTAAAACCTCCCCCAAAAGAATAAGGAGTAAACAGATTTTCTAGTTATCAGAACAACGTGCTGGGTTAATAAAACAAGTAATAAATATCTGCTACTTTAAAAGGGATAAGTTAAAAAACTTCAGAGATTTCATAATGCAAGTAAATGTAGACATTTTTGAAGGTAATGTCATAAACTGCTTACTAACAAGAGACAGTATTAACCCAAAAATAACAATTATAGGGATGGGTTTTTAGGGGTTTTCTATTTTCAAGAGAGACCACAGAGCCAAAAAAGAAGGAGTCTGCCTGGTATAATGCAGAGCCACCCAGCCCTGTTCAGACAACATCAACTTGATTTCTTCAGAAACCAGGGACGAATTTTGCAATGATTTCTTGATGTATGTTGGTACTTGTCCATATCGAACCCCCTTTAAGTAAAACCTAACTCTTACAGTGGAGTCAGAAATTAAAGGGAAGTCAGGGAACCTGAAATAACTAGTATGACATGTAAAAACTCAGAGGACATAGTTCTTGAAAAAGCTATTGGAGCAACCTATAGGTGTTCCTAGGACGTTTTATTTTTCACAAGTGAATAATCAATTGCCATAATCAAGAAGTGACACAGTAATACATAAAAAAGGCCCCAACACAAAACGTTGTGGTACACCCATCCATCCATCCATCTTCCTCCGCTTATCCGGGGTCGGGTCCGCGGGGGCAGTAGCCTAAGCAAGGAGACCCAGACTTGCCTCTTCCCCGGCCACTTGGGCCACAGCTCCTCGGGAGGAATCCCGAGCGGTTCCCAGGCCAGCTGGGGAGAACATAATCTCTCCAACGGTCCTGGGTCTTCCCCTGGTCTCCTCCCCGGTGGGACATGCCCGGAACACCTCACCAGGGAGGCGTCCAGGAGGCATCCTGACTAGATGCCCGAGCCACCTCAAACCTGGCTCCCTCTCGATGTGTGGAGGAGCAGCGGCTCCTACTCTGAGCTCCCTCCGGATGACCGAGCTTCTCACCCTATCTCTAAGGGAGAGCCCAGCCACCCTACGGAGGAAACATCATTTCAGCCGCCTGTATCCGCGATCTCGTTCTTTCGGTCACACCACCCAGCGTTTCCGTGACCATAGATGAGGGGTAGGAACGTAGAATCGACCGGTAAATCGAGGAGCTTCGCCTTTCGACTCATGCTCTCTCTTCACCACACGACAGACCCGGTCTACAGCGCCCGCATGACTGCAGACGCCCTACCAATCCGTCCAATCGATCCTCCCGCTCCATTTTTCTTCCCTCATTCGTGAACAAGACCCGCCCAGATACCTAAAACCTCCCTCCACTTGAGGAAGGACCTCATCCCGAACCCGAAGAGAGCACCCTACCCTTTTCCGACTCAAGACCATGGTCTCGATTTGGAGGTGCAGATCCTCATCCCAGCCGCTTCACACTCGGCTGCCGAACCGCTCCCACGAGAGCTGTAGATCACGTACAGACGAAGCCAACAAGACCACATCATCTGCGAAAAGCAGAGACCCCGATCCCTGCAGGTCACCAAAAACGATCCCCTCAACCACCCTTGCTGCACCTAGAAATATCCTGTCCATAAACGTTATGAACAGGACTCGGTGATAAAAGGGCAACCTTGGCGGAGTCCCAACTCTCACTGGAAACGAGTACCGACTTACTGCCGGCAATGCGAACCAGACTCTGACACCGGTCATATAGGGACCTAACAGCCCGTATCAGAGGGCCTGGTCACCCCATACTCCCGTGAGTACCCCCCACAGGACACCCCGAGGGACACGGTCGAACGCCTTCTCCAAGTCCACACTAAAGCACATGTACGACTGGTTGGGCGAACTCCCACGCACCCTCCAGGACCCTGCCGAGGGTGTAGAGCTGGTCCAGTGTTCCAACGGCAGGACGAACACCGCATTGTTCCTCCTGGATCCGAGGTTTCGGACTATCCGTCGTAACCCTCCTCCTCCAGAAACTCCTGAATAGACCTTACCAGGGGAGGCTCAGAAGTGTGATCCCCCCTGGTAGTTGGAACACACATTCTGTGGTCCCCCTGTTTTTAAAAGAGGGGACCACCACCCCGGTCTGCCCAATCCAAGGGAACTGCCCCCGATGTCCACGCAATATTGCAGAGCCGCGTCAACCAACACAGCCCTACAACATCCAGAGCCTTGAGGAACTCCGGGCCGAATCTCATCCACACGGAGCCTTTACCACACCGAGGAGCTTTTTTAACAAACTCGGCACGCTTCAGCCCCAGAGATTGGAGAGTCCGTCGCCAGAGTCCCCAGACTCTGCTTCACAAACAGGAAGGCGTGTCGGTGGGATTGAGGAGGGTCTTCGAAGTATTTCCATCCACCGACCCAAAACGTCCCGCGTTGAAGGTCAGCAGCACACCGCCCCCACTGTAAAACAGTGTTGGCGGCTAGACCGCTTCTGAGACGCCGGATGGTGGACCAGAATCGCTTCGAAGCCATACGGAAGTCGTTCTCCATGTGTCTCGTCCAAACTCCTCCCACGCCCCGAGTTTTTGCCCTCAGCGACCATCCGAGCCGCAACTCCGCTTGGCCTGCCGGTACCGTATCAGCTGCTTCCGGAGTCCCACAGGCCTAGAAGGCCCGATAGGGACTCCTTCTTCAGCTTGACAGCATCCCTCACCGCCCGGTGTCCACCAGCGGGTTCGAGGGTTGCCCGCCCACGACAGGCACCAACTACCTTGCGGCCACAACTACGGTCACCTCTTCGACAATGGAGGCACGGAACATGGCCCATTCGGACTCAATGTCCCCCGCCTCGGGACGTGTTTGAAGTCCCTGTCGGAGGTGAGAGTTGAAAACCCCCTTCTGACAGGAGACTCCGCCAGACGTTCCCATCAGACCCTCACAACACGTTTGGGCCTACCAGGTCTGTCCGGCGTCTTCCCCCACCACCGGAGCCTACTCACCACCAGGTAGTGGTCGGTGGAATAGCGTCCGCCCCTCTCTCAACCCGAGTGTCCAAAAACATGCTGCCGCAGTCAGATGAAACGACAAACCAGGTCGATCATCGAGCCGCGGCCTAGGGGTGTCCCTGGTGCCAAGTGCACACATGAACACCCTTATGCTTGAACATGGTGTTCGTTATGGACAATCCATGACGAGCACAGAAAGGTCCAACAACAAAACACCGCTCGGGTTCAGAATCGCCATACCGCACCACAACCACGCCTCTCCAGGTCTCACTGTCATTGCCAACGTGAGCGTTGAAGTCCTCCCAGGAGAATGAGGGAGTCTCCAGAAGGAGCACGTCTCCAGCACCCCCCTCCAAGGACTCCAAGAAGGGTGGGTAGTCTGATCTACTGTTCGGTGCATAAGCACAACACAATAGTCAGCACCCGTTCCCCCCAACCCGTATGCGGAGGGAGGGCTACCCTCTCATCTCACCGGGGTAAACCCCAACGTACAGGGCAGCCGTAGATGCAACAAGTATGCCCACCCCAGCTCGGCGCCTCTCACCGGGAGCAACTCCAGAGTGGAAGAGAGTCCAACCCCTCTCGAGGAGACGGGTTCCAGAGCCAGAGCCATGTTGTGGTACACCATATGGAATAAAAAAAATGTGTCATCTTTCACAACAATGTGCAATGGGGCACATGCAAAGATTCCAGTCCTCCATTTGCTAAATTGGACAACGGAACGTTGTTTTGGATAACGGGGAACCAAAACAGTGAAACATCTCTATCTTACAAACACATTGGAATTTCAAATAGATATAAAACATCATATAAATCATCTTTAAAGCAGGGAACTGAAATGTGCTAAAATGTACTCTACAGAGAGAAGAATTATTAAAACAGTAAGGTTCCCAACACAGGACCTTGTGGTATACCATTGGCAGGGAGCAAACATTTAATAGCAGCCAAATAAAAGGACTGAAAAGCAAGATTACTCCAAGGCACACTATGATATACCCACAGTCTCAGACTATTGAGCAATGACCATCATTTGTTGCTTAACTCAGCAGTGCTTTTTTCTGGAAAATCGCCACTATCACAGGCGATCTCTAATCTCAAAGCAGCCGGAGTTGTTTAAATTATCAAGGTTATGTCCATGGAAATGTATAAGACATTTATGTGTTTCAATTATAGCACTAAATAGTTCAAAGACATTTAAACAAAAAACGAACATGACCGACTGTCAGAGTAATCTCTTACCTTGCTAAAGAGTCATGGTTATGAAACGATTGATGGCATCAACCATGCTGATAAGGAATACCACAATTATTGTTTTCTTTAGATAGACAGATATAATAAATATTAAACAAGACATGGCAGTTGAATGAAACACAAGACAAAGCACCTTGGTTTTACATTTGTACACGTCGCAGCAAATACATATAAACCCAAGGGCAGATCTGCTGTGACATCACAGGTGACAGGATATCTTTCCGAGTGGTTTTGCTTCACAAATTTTCATTTAGACAGGATATGCTAAAAAACCAGCCCCCATGTGTGAGCTCGTACCTCAGGAGCCAGGTTTCCGTTTTTCCACCTCCTGCTCTCAGCTTCTGCTCCCGACAAAGTCACAACTTCAAAGTCAAAACAGTGGAGAGGTGAGACACACGCACACACATCTATGTGCATGCAGGTCGCACACATTGCAACACCTAGGAGTCTTATTTCCTTTTTTTTCTGAATTACCTCTCCTGTCATGCAATGAGACCCCTTCACCATTTGTGACATACTTTTGAGGGTGTGTAATTTCATATTTGTTTTAGAGGAATGCCACCTGGAGTTGACTATTTATTAGACCAGTTCCTCTAACAAGATCATTAATTGAACTTTTTCTTTCCCCAGATTACCAGCTTTTTTTTTAAACTGATAGGATTTATCTCACTTTGATTTAGGTAGATTTGACCAAATGTCAGACTATTCTTTCTGGATCAGAATCTTATGCAAACTTTTTTGCTTGCACACTTACGTTCATATCTCAAATATGAGACACAATCCACAAAGAAATATTCTTCTGATTCATTTTGATACATACTGTATCTTGAAAAATTCAGTTTTTTTAATAGATTTCTAAATCTAATTTCCTGAATTGTAAGTTATATCCTGTAAACATCATATATAAGCCATTAACTTTAAGACACAAATTATATATATTTTTTTGCATTAGTTTTATGTCTCACTATAGGGAGAAATGTTGACACCCAAATTGCCAATCATGTCTGTTTTAAAGACAACTGGTCCCAATGACCAATCAGTGAGGGATAACGCTATTAGAGCTTGCAGTTAAAACTTAGGCAAATGTACCAGAGGAGGTCAAGCATGCAGCTGCACACACTTTGATAGGGACCACTTTCAAAAGAGCCCAAAAAGATGCAAGCCCTCTGGTGGAACGTGCACAAAGACTAGTCATGGGCTGGAGTCCCCTGACTAGAATATGCCACAGCAATAGCTTCTACATTCCAAAGGGAAAGACACTGGTTGGATACCAGTTGGCTTTACCCAAGCCAGAAATAATTGTTTTTCCTAAAAAATGTGTTTTCTGTCCAAATAAATCTGCAGAACACTCACTGGGCACAAATTATGAATACGACTTTGCTCCTCTGAAGCAAAAGGAAGCGAGTAAAAGACAGTCAGCTCTATTTGAGAGCATGAACCCAATACTTTTAGAAGAGCAAAAGCTGGGTTAGATTGCAAGATGACCTTTGCGTCAGAGAAAAAAATAATAATCCAGGATTGATGCACAGAAATGGCATGAATTTCACCAATCTGCATAGCTGAGCCCAGAGCAAGCAGTCAGGTCGTTTTGAAGGATAGCAATCTAAGCTACACTTCTTCCAGAGGTTTGAAGAGAGAACCAGATAGTTTCAAAAACAGCAGGGAGGTGGGTCCAAAGGCCTGGACATGGGTCACAGTGCGTCACTTTCATGTTTTTCCTGTAATAAGACTGGCTGAAATAGCAACCAGATACACTTTAATGGTTGAAAAGGTTTTGATTTTATCAATATGGCTTTGTAAAAATGACAAGATTTCTGCCACTGAACATTGATAGGAGATTGTGTTAGAGTCTACGCACCAGCTGTCAAACACCTTCCATTTATGCTGATACAGTAACCTGGTCAATGGTGCTCTGGCACATTGCATGGTGTCAGTAACACCAGCAGGGACTGATTCTGCATTTAAATTCTTCCAGTCAGTGACAAAAACATAGAGCAGAGACATCGGCCACCTTTGTGCAAGAACAACCACCCCATTGGGTGAAATGAAGTGAACACTGAATAAACTTCATCCAGATCTGGTTCACCATGTTGGGATGGAGTTTTCAATCTGTATAAAGTGGGTTTCCCTGGATAACAGATCTGCACTGTGATTTAGGACTCCTGCTATATGAATCACTTTCAGAGACCGCAAAATCAGTTTGGGAGCAGACGTGTAAGCGGAGGGGCTTCAGTTCACCTTGTCTGTTGATGTAGGCCACCACTGTGGAATTTTCCTTTCTCACCAAAACATTGCCCCCCCTGCACCAATGGATTAAATGTTTCAGAGCTTGCTGAACAGCTGTCAGCTCAAGACAATTTATATGAGTTAAGCTCATGCAAGGCTCCCATTTCCTGTGTATGGACCTCCCATCATGGGTGGCACCCCAGCCCACCATACGTGACCGCTTTTCAGTTAGAGACAGTATCCATGGTGGTGTCCCATGTCAGAAAGCCAGGGCTCCTCCACTGATGAAGGGCTCAGAGAGCAGAATTTAGAGACTTTACTCTGGTGGTGGACATCGTGATGTGGGTCCAAGTTCTGAGATGACAGCAAGGAGGAAGCCATCACACCTATTAGCCTCAGGCACAGTTTCAAAGTATCATTGTGTTAACAAGAGCTAGACTCGACTGCACAGCCTCGACTCTGTGGATAAAAATGCTTTGAACTGGACAGAGTCATTCTGGATATCCATTCCGGATCTTCGTGATCATCACACCACATTATTGGTTCTTGTGTTTCATGGAAAGAAGAGCTGAAATCCTTAAGAATACCCAAACCTCTAATGCAATCTGAATAGATGGAAATTGACATGTTTCAAACCACCCTGCAAATATTACAGACATCTTTAAACAAAGTGAATCTCTGATTATATTTTACTTTCAGTAACTTTTTTTAATAATTATTTTTTCCAGCACCATTATCTGGAGACAATCTGAATATGTTCACAGCTCAGTTTTTTGACCAAATTCAGCTGCAGAAGTCATCTTAAAGTTTATTTTGAGCTAAATGTTCAGTTGTTTCAAAGCAGAATAAATTGTTATCAATTACATATTCAAGTAGCAACTAAACCAAAGCAATTAAGACACCCATTGTTTGATTTTTACATTTTATTCATAGTCCAAATTAATATCAGTAGACTCCGAGAAATAAAAGTTAATTGTTCCTTTTTAAAACATTCTTTTAAACAAAAATATAACTATTTACAATCACTTGTAAAAAATACAAAAAAAGAATACAAGCTAAATTCATGTTGTCTTTCTAAAAGACATAAGTTACAACATCTATACGCGTGAGACGAAAAAGCCAACATTAAGCCACAGACCGAGTTAATACCTCTTTGTACAAGATTGTGTGGCTCACTCTCCACATTTAAGCTTATTGTGCATTTCTGCTGTAATGCCAGAAGATGTTAAAACACACACACACACGCGCACACACAAGGCACATTCACATCTATCTTATTGCATTCCGGGAAATAAAGAAAAAGATAACAGTATGGAAGGCTAAATTATATTCTAAAGTGATGGAAGTGGATGTTTTTTTTTCTCTCAAAGAAAAGCCGTCATGTCTTCAGATTGCTTTTTTTTTGAGTAAGGAAATAGAGGAGGGTCAGTAAAGCTTTAGGAGGCAGATAACAAAACAAATATTAATTAGCATTTTTGAGTTCACAAGGAAAAGAAGAAATCCAAAGATAGGAAGAAACTTAGAAATAAAACGTTTGCAAGATTTTGTTTCCCTGTCATGTGTGATCCAAACAATTAATACTAAAGTACATCATCAAGAAATAAACTTATTGGCTCAAAGATTCAATAGAGACCAATAAAACTATAGAGAGCAATAAAACTGTAGAGAGGCAATGAGAAGTTTGCTGTTGATCCGTATTAGACGTGTTTTTCAGGATTCAGTTTAACCTTACCACTGTATTCATTATGTAGGCTACTACTGAGTGAAGCAAGTGTCCAGGTACAGTAGTTAATTTGAGTAGTAGTGATGACCTTATGAAAAGAAAACTAAATTGTCTAAGACACATCAAGACTCGTCTGCAGTTCACTCAAGGATGGTAAGAAAAATATATTTTAAATTATGTTCTTATTTTTTATTATACTGACAAATCTGAATAGGGTGAAATCTATTGCTGATTGGTTCATGTTTGTAATACTTATTTCTATTTAGTATAAGAAAAACAGTTGTGGAAAACTTTATGGTAATTTTAAATACAAATTAATAACAGAGCTGAGGTGAGGGTCATGAGGCAGTCTTGATTTGTAAAAAACCTTCAGCACTGGAGGGAAATGGTAAGCAGAGAGGGAAGACATGTTTTATTCCTCACTGAAGGGACAGGGTTAAAAAGAGACTCAGTGAGGGAAATGCAGCATTAGAGTGAGGCTTCCTTTTTTTGTTTCAAACAGGCCGGTGTATATTGGCATAAAAAAAACCCCTCCTTTCAGCGTTGGAGTTTGCATGAACTCGCTTTGTGTCATGAAACCAGTGGCAAGAGACTCAAAAGAGGCCAGTCGTCAAGTAGGAAGAAGCCATCAAAGCAAAACGGCAGACTACAGAAGTTTTGTGTTGGAAATAATGTGCGAGCGCCGTCGCACCTAGAGACCGAAATGAAAAAGAAAACCTGTTTTGATCGCAACCTCCCAAATACAATGCTACAACACACAAACAGACACACACTCTTACATCCTCCCAAAACTCAGCAGCAATTACAGTCAAACATCCAAAGTGGCAGCAAACACAGAGCATCAAAGGAAGGGGGGATGTCATAAAAACGACAAGAACTAACACTAATTCCTTTAAAGGCTCCTGCCCCCAAAACAGCAGCAGAGCCTTCGTAACTTTGTTGAATATTTTCAACAAAAATATTCAAAAATAGCCTTTTTACAGAACCCTCTCTGCACATTTATACAAACTCATTTTACATTAAATTATGGCAAAGCAACAGCAAAAATATATATGTACAGATTTACATATCTGTGTGAGTAGCTCATATATATATATATATATATATATATATATATATATATATGCATCAATCATTTCAAGTCTTTATGTGGCAGAACGCATTACATGAAGCAAAAACCAAACAGAAAGCGGGAAGAAAAGAACAAGTGATTCCAGTTAAAAACCCACAAACATTTTTCATCTCACTGCATAAATCTTCCCCTGCTTTAAATACAAAGAAATCTTCAAGCTTTGTTTTATATTTTACAAAATACATTTAGATTGGGAGATACAAAGCCTGGCAAACTTTTTTCCCCCTCTTGTTGCATCCTCCTTTGGATGAGAAGCAGGACAGGAGAGGTACAGAGTAAGCGCAAACTAATGCTGCATTATGAACAAATTTACACCTAAACCCGGAGCGGTGAGCTCTCCAGCTCGTAATTCCATAGACAACTAGTCTGGTAAACACTGTAAACAAAATACGTGAGCATTGACGTAAACACTGTTTTTGGCGTGCGCGAGTCCATGTGCATGCACACTGTGTTGTCACGCAGTGCTAATTTTTTGTTTTATTACAGCTGCTGCAATAAAATGAACGCATGCGTTTTACTCTATGGGAAGCAGCGAGGCATTTGTTCTTCAGCTCATTAAAAACGAGTTATAATACAGGTTTTATAGAACATGCAGGAGGCAGCAGGCCGCTGAAGTACCTCGCGTGGCAGGCAGAACGAGCAGGGGGTGAGGAGGCTGAGTGAAGGTTATGCAATGTTTCAGAACAACGGTCGGAGGGATGCGTTTTATCTTCTTCTGTCAAGTGAAGGACGAGACTGTAAGTGCTAAAGACAGTCAAGTGGGTTCTCTGCAGATCTGGTTGGAATTTTTTGTCCTTTTCTTTTTATGACCATTTTATAAAATATACTGAGGAGCTTTACTTCAAGGTTATCTCTTGCACGTTTACCTCAGGAATTTATCTGTGACTTTTGGATATTAACTATTAAAAAACACTTAAAAATCTAATTTTTAGATATCTTTTAGATCATCATTTACATTCAATCTTTCTTTGACAAATAAAAAGAATGATTTCAAGGCGTTCCCATTTGCAAGCTCAGAAATGCAACTGATCAAAGCATTAGCTAAAACAAGTTAGAGCAAATGGACTAAAAGAACATGAAACATCTGTAGGTAAGTGAGCCTGGAGAGCGAATGGAGGTACGTGGTGGTCTGTTTTTCCAGCGAAGCATAAATATCGTTGCTCTTTCCTTCTTTAAAAAAAAAAAGTTAATCTCCTGTGATGTGATCCCATTACACTGCCTCTATCAGCTTTGTTCAGAAGTTCTCATAAAAAAAAAAAAAGTCCATAAAATGTCGAGGCCCGAGAGGTGGAGAGAGGTCTCATGACCCACTGGATCGTGGGCGGAGTTTGATGATGTGCTCTGACTATGATGACCACAGGCTGATAGTTCAGTTCTACTTAGGATCAGGAAGGTCACTTAATCCTTAATTCTGAGGATGTCGTGTTACACCGCGGACACTTGTTCATCTGAAAAGAGAAGATGTGACAACATTTTACATTTTTGGTGTGGCTCTAATGTCTAAAACCGAAGACAAACAACTAGAGAAACAAAAAGAAAAAAGGATCTACTATTCAGAATGCTTTAGTTCCTGTTTGAGTCCAGTCATCAGTTGGTAGTGAAGCATCTGCTTCAACATCAAATGATCTGGGTTGCCTGAGTTTTGCAAAGGCCTAAGAGGTCTAATATATGGGAATACTTCAAGTTAGGTATGATAAAACAATCTAACTAGGCTGGGAAGAATTAGGGCTGGGTATTGTTAAGAATTTGACAATTCGATTAAATTTCGATTCTTGGGGCCTCGATTCGAATCGATTTAGATTCAATTCAATATTGATTTATTAGCTTCGATATCGATTCAATAATAAACAAACACACAAGTAATTAAGTATGTGATTATATTTTTAAATAATGTGTGTAGAAGTACCAATGTTGAGGAACAAATTGACCCTATCATGTTTCTTTTCATGTTTCCTGTCATGGTTTATTTAGCAGAACAAACATTGTACAATATTGTACATGTGTTGTACATTGCTGAATACCGTCACTAGAGTGTTGCCCACAGTGCCGCCACTGGCTGGTGAACTGAATCGATTCATAGGATTTGATGAATCGATATTGAATCGAGAAACAAATAATTGCAATGCATTGATGAATCGATATATTTGCCCAGCCCTAAGAAGAATGTATATCTAACACAAAAATATAATAAATACCAGTCATTTGTACTTCAGAGCCTCTGTCATTACATTTTAAGTAGCAGAGTTGCCCTTGTGATTGAACTAAAGTCTATTTTTCTGTATTTCAACTTTGGTACCTAAGCGCTGAATTCACCAAGTCATACCAGAAACAGCACTTAATCAAACAATTCAAGCTACAAATCTTTGTTTGCTTTTGATGGTGTGGTTTGCAATTAGTGGGAAAACATATTGTAAAATATCACTTTTTGAAGGAAATTTTGGCATTTGAATTAATTATTTTTAAAAAAGAATACAGAACTGTTATTACTTTTAAATCATCAAACGCAGCAGCCCCACAGTTCTTAGCCTGAAGATTATAGTCACCTGGATTATACACTGCTTTTTGTCAAGTTTAAAGAATAGTTTAAAAAATATAAAGTACTTCTCCACACCAAAGCAATGCAATATAGTATACCAATGACAACCTATGGAAGGCCCAATTTTTGCATTTGACTAAAAGTCGGTGGAGTCAGACAGAAAATAAGCGAGGAGATGAAAAATAAAAGAGACAGGATTTTTAATTACCATCACCTAGCATTAGCACGTTTTAATGTCTGTAAAAATTAGTTCCCTCTTGCTTTACTATTTGCTTGGGCCCAAGCCAACATTACTAAAAATTTGGAAGAAATAAAAGTTTTTCATATTGACTTTAAACATAAAAAGTAATTAGAAAAGCACACGGGGTAGCTCAGACCTCCCCACCCAGATGTTTGGATCTTACCAGATGTTTGGATCTAACATTTTTACATTTCTTGACCATGAAAACAAATGAATTCACACTAATATTATTAGTATAGTAGTAATTCACAGAAATCATTATTTTGTTATTGGCTGTTTTCGTACCTCATTACATTTTATTCACTAGTTCCTGGTCCCATTGCAGACATCACCAAGAAATGTAATCAATATCCACCAATAACTTTATGAGTTATGTTAAAAACTAACTGACAGAACAGATAAAACCCACCATCCTCACTATCAGCCAGGTCCTGCGATGGGGGACAGATGCTGGGCGGTCTGGAGTGGCCCTGTGTGGGGCTGGCTGTTCGGGAATCTTTGTATTGGAGTTGAAGCCTCCGCGCCTCAGCCAGACCACTGGCCGCTCCGGGGCTCTGCAGGAGCTTGCTCCTCTGCAGGGCCACGCTGTAGTCTGGAGGTCTGAGGTGAGGAGCTCGGGGGACAGGAGACCCTGGCCCGCTGACTACTCCGTCTGTGACCCCAAGATCGCCCAGAGCCAGACCCTGGTAGCCTGGAGGGGTGGGAGGGGGAGCTCGGTAACGCTCATCCTTAGTGGGGGATGTGACACAGTACACTGGATGGATGTGTAGGTGAAAACAAAGGAAGGGTGGAGGAAATGAAAGGAGCGAATGAGGGGATGTGATATACAGGTGTAGTGAAAACAGAACAGAAAAAAAAAGGAAAAATTAAATTAATGTGAAACTTCACGAGCACAACACACAACTATGCATGCATCAAGAAAGTGGAAAACCAATAAAAAACCCACAAATAATAAAATGGATGAAAGGAGTACATATAGAAATCCTTAAGCTGTAATGGGTGATGATGTTTCTATTATGTATTATATATATTTTTCAAGAAAAAACAAGAAGTAGTAAAATCTTTAAATAGATAAAAAAGGAACATCTATCCTTATCTCTAAAAGATCTCTAAGTATCTCTAAAAGATCAATCCTCTCGATAGACTAAAACACATGCAGGAGAGGAGATGAACTTGAACACTGCTCAATTGCGTCCTGTTCCCTCACCTATCAGGCCCCTCTCTGTGCTTGATGTCACCGTTTTGTAGGAGGCGTCTTTGCTTTGCCCTCCCTCCTCGTTGGCCGGCGAGGAAGGATGCTCCGAGGTGTTTCGCCGCTTTATCGTTCCGTAGTTTCCCTCGTAGTTATCTGACAGGGAGCCCTCCCGCGGCTGACCGCTCAGATCTGAGCTGGAGTCTCTGGTGTGCCGGTGAGCGGGGACGTCGTTGGCCCACGAGGGCCCGGCGGCCTCCGCTTCCACTATCGTCCGACCGTACGCCGTGTGCTTATATCCGCTCAAGTGCGTGTGTGGCAGAGAGAGGGGGTGACCGTGGATGCCGTGGTCCCACGGCCGGCAGGAGGAGGTGGGCAGAATTTGGAAGGATTCGTGGGAGTTGGAGGAGCAGGATGTCCAGCTGCCACGGCCGCTGTCGACCACCGAGTCCAGGGAAGTATGGTCCGGGGTCAGCTCCTCGGTGGAGAGAGATGAGCTGAAAGGTCGCGCCGTATATCCTCGAGCCACAACTGAACAACTGTCAAATACGAAGCAAACAAGAGATGAAAAGAGTTGAATAAAAAGTGGCACAACTCTACACCTTCACAATGTACATGTGGATTTTGTTTGTTTTCAATGTGACATCGACAAATAAATTCTGTTTAAGTGACAACTGGAGTATTGGTTAAATGTATGTTTAAATCCTAAGTCTGCTAAGCATGATGCTGCCACCCTTGCTTTTCACCAAGGGGATAGTGTTGATAATGAGGAGTGTTACTTTTCTGCCAACCACAGCATTCGCCCCGGAGGCGACAGAGTAAATTCTGGTCTCATCTGAGACCAGAATATCATCTTCCAGATAATTGCTATATCTTTTACAATCCCAGTGGGAAACTGCAAGGCTTGGGACATTGTTTTATACACTGACTCTTCCATAAAGTTCTCCTCAACCTTATTTCTGACATGTCTGTTGTTTAAGTTGGTGGTTGGAGGACACCATTTAATAAAGACTGGCAAAGACAGGGCGTCTGATGTTGCAGAGCTGACTGAACAGAAATATGACAGCCTGTCCTACATGTTAAATAACCTTTCAGCACAAGTTAGGAAAAAGATTCCTCTCAGCTTTGTTTTTGTTTTTTTAGACCAGCTGTTGGATTCACTGCTTTACAGGACAAACAAGCTAGTCAATGAAACCGAGCCATATTTTATAAAACAAGTCGATAATGCAAAGTAAGGCTGCCAAGGTAATATAACATCGGAGAGGTGGATATTTTAGTTTTCTCTTTATGAGACAGAATGGCCTGATTATAGATGGCCAATAAAAAACACGGTGGACAATAAAAAAAAGCGACGTTGTTTACTCAGCGAGATTAAAAAGCTGCCCGTGTGAAAACAAACACTTTGTCCGCGGATAAAAAGGAGGAAAGCGGAGAGAAGGATGCTAATAAACGGGTGTTATTTTTTTACGACTTCCAGTTCTTAGAGTTTTTAATGAGTGTGGGGAGTAAATGAAAGCAGCTTGTGGAAGAAAAGGAGGAGTGGTGAGTGGCAGCAGGTGCATGGCAGGAGATTTTGTGCAAAAGTTTATGGTGATTAGAGGGGCCAAGAACCTCCGTTCTGAAAAATCAAGTTTAGCTACATGTATCGATAGTAATTTAAAAGAGCATACGACAACTCTTGACAACAACTACAAACTTTAATTCATTTAATCGCAATGTTATATGACTGACCAGCACAAAGTAATCCATAATTGTAAAAGCGGAAGGTAAATATACGTTTTTTAATTTATTTTTCTATTACAAATTGAAATTAGAATATATTTCTATTCAGCCTCCTTTACTCTGATAATCCTAACAAAATTCAGGGCAACCAAATGCTTGATTTAGCACGACAAACTTGATTTAGCAAGTGCAAAGATTTTATGATAAAAACACTAATCTCAGAACCTACAAACACAGAAACTACAAAATAAGAAATAAATCATGTACAAAAAAAAATTGCTGTTCATAAACGATTTGATTTCATTGGGCTATTTTGCAAAGAAAAGAGGGGAATAATTTCATCCTCAAGATGTGCAACACTGATGGACGAACCCAATAGAGAAAACTTACACCAAAAGGATCTCCTAAGAAGTATCAACTCCAGGGAGCATGAATTAATATTCAAGCCACAATGTGCTGTTTTATGTGGGTCTACCACCTAACTTGCTGCTGTAACATGAGAAAACCTCAAAAGGCTAAAAGGATGTGAAAATGTTAAACAAACACAGCACTATATATGACTACTACTAAAAAAATGATTACCTTGTAATATAAAAATCCATTATTCTAGTCAAGCAGTATTTCAAATGTCATTTTTTCTGGATGAACTTTAATACCTAACGAGGCCAAATGAGCAATGCATTCCTTTAAAATCTGAATCCCATTCATCTCATTATGGCTTCTATTTTACAAGCGTGCCTTTCAACCTCAGATAATTAAGCAGACAGATTAGATCAAATGAACTGAACTAGAGCCAATTACCTTTTGCTGGGATGGCTGTAATCAGCAGTTAAGTGTGCATTTAATGCCGCTGTGCCCTCAGCCACCACAGCAGCCGTTGCGGCGGTAGCATTAGGAGCAAGAGTGGCAGAAGCAGTAGTACTGGAGCAGGTCCGGTTACAGCGGTCGTCGGGTCCAGAGGCCTGTGCTGAGTCAACCGAGCAGATACTGGAGCGGGAGGAGATCTCGCTGTGACTGGAGTCCGACATGTTATCTGATTTACCGATAGGGAGAGGACAACCTGAAGATGAAGGACATTTAAGATAATTAGACTGAAAGAATAGTCAAAAAATGTGAATAATATTAACATTCCCAAGCTGTGCAAATGTTCTGTTCACTACTTGCACTTTCAACCACCCTGCAGTCCGACCTCCATTAATCCCATTACAACTAATCAAAACCTTACAGTTGGCAATTAAGGCTAATGTATGCGAATTACAAGATCAGTTAGACATCTACCAAGACTGTGGTTTGTATTAAAATGAGAACAGGAGCGAACTCACAGTTTAAACTTTATATCAAAAGAACCTGAAAAACCTCAGCTAATTTAAACACAAAAGCACAACCGTGAACATATCACCCGTCAGATAGAGTGAATCTTGTTTTTTGTACAAATAATTTCTAATCTAGGTTAAAAAAAAGAATGAACTAAAAATGTCACAAGAAATTGACTGGTGAACAGATTTTCAGTTTGATTGGCCCAGACATCCAGAAAAACTCTCAAATCTTTTTTGATCAGTGGATGCACTGCAGCACTCATGACTTTTCTGTGATTAGATTAACATGGAAAATCTTTGCAGAACCTAGAGATTGGATAACAGCAACAAAATTCTGATTGGTGCATCTCCAAAATTCATGAACACATGCATGTTGCGAACACAGAATGGTTTTCTTGCTCTTGTTACTGACTTGTTCACTGTCATTCTCTCTACATTACTTTTTTCATATTCTGACGCATGGTGTAACAAATTTCTTGGCTTCAGAAATCAAATACAAACACGGTAGAGGCTTTGTCTATAATCCCTGACTCTGAGGTTCACATAGTCTTTCTCCTGCTGTGTCTGTCTCTGCACAGCCAGAGAAAAGGGTTGGGGCTGACTGATCTTCTGACTCTCTGCTCTGTCTGTCTTTGAGTCTCATGTTGAGGTGAAGAGGGCAAAGTAGCTCTAGCTCCTTTATCACTCTTTGGTAGTGGCCTCTCTCTGGACTGACTCCTTTCCCTGAGTACCCTGAAAGGAGATAACAGTCTCGCCCTGATGGGTGACACAGCTGGTTGGGGTGGAGGAGACCCACACTGAACCATGACATGCTCTCTATGAGTCTCAACATATGTCTGTCCTGAGGTTCCTGCTTCTGTCCTCAGTAACGTCTGCCCTGGATCTGCCTGTTTGCTCTGCTGCCTGGACCTTCCTCTCCTTTGCTCTGAAGAAAACAGGCCTTCCTGAGCTGCCTCTGCTTCGTCCTCAGTCTTTTCCTCCAGCTCTGTCTCTCTGTCCCTGCTGCTCTCTCTGCTATGCTGACTGGTCATCCGAAGGATCCTATTGTGGAGAAGGGCCCCACCTATGCCGTAGCTGCGCAGACTAATTGTGCCGGTCTTTGTGCTGGCATCACTGGTCAGTGACGACGACGATCCCGATAGGTTCATCTGGCTGGAGTTGTGCGATTTCACAACACCTCCCACTAAAAGAGGAAAGAAAAAAAAAATCAAAGCTGGCATTAAGAGGTTGAAAGAAACACATGAAAACTTGTCCAAGAACCCAAAAAATGAAAGCCTGAAATAAGGCAGTGGAAAAATGAATTAAGAGAGTGAAAAGTATTGCATACCTTTGCGTGGGGAGCCCTGAGGCGACACTGTGGGGCTGGAGTGAAGTGACGAGACGGTGGAAACTGTGTCATCAGAGGGTCTCTTGGCACTCCACTCATCTGACGAGTTTACTGAAGGTTTCTTCACCACCTGCGGAGAATTGGTGTCTGATGGGGGGGGGGAAAGAACATTTTACAAACAAAGATGCATAATGGGTAACAAAACTTGACTCTGAAGGTAAAGTCTAGTTAAGTAGTACTCACTGAGTGTACCGATGTCCTTGGCGGTGCTCTTTTTCCGTAGAGGGTTCAGAGGTACCTGGACCTGAAGGACTTGGGACACCCGGTTCTGAGTTTTCCCTGAGGGCAGCGTCGTCCTCAGGGACACCGGAGACATGTCCGACTTGTTTGACTGCCTCTCGCTCAAGTTTTTGCCCACTGAAAACAAGGACAGTTAATGACAAATAAACATTTAGAAACTCGGTTTCCCACTACTCACATTAGCTGCTCAAATCTACCATTAAACCGTTACTATGTATGTTTCACTAAATTTGCACATGAAGGATTCCATATTCTGTAGCACACACATGCAGATGCTACCAACTACTTTTACTTTATCGGTTTGCATGGAAGACAGAATCGCGGTCAATGTGAAGGAGAACTATATCTCCATTTAGAGTCTCAATCAGATTTCATTTAACCTTTGTTATATTACAGTTCCTTGAGAAAAAAAAAATTCTTTCTTGAGGAAATCCTGGCTAAGAGGTTCACTCGTTTACAGTATAAAAAAATAAATAATTACAAAAAATGACTGACAAGGTGAAGGAAAAAAAAGATTGAAAATAAATTAATTATTGAATTTTAGACTGATTCATTAGACAAAAATGGGTACGATAAATATGTGACGGTAGTTGCTCAATTAAATACGTCTGTGGTTAAATAAACATTAAGATACATGAAAATTGTGATAATTTAATAAAATACATTCATCAAATTAAGGTATTTAATTGGTATTAATAAAATGCTTTTCATTATTTGTAAAATAGAAAACCGAAGAATTAAATGTGGAAACTGAAACTGAATAAGATAAAAACTGATATTGCTGATGGTTGCAGCACACTGCAAAATAATTTATTCTGAACTAACAATGTTTTGGATAAGGTAGCAAACTTGCAGTTCAGCGGATAATAATTTGCATCTCTAAAAACTCCTTTTAAATTAAGGTAAGTTAATTCTTTTGTATGGATCTCTACTTTGTATAAAAAAACTTGAGGCAGCAAAGCATTGCTGCAACATCTCCCATCAGAAATTTATTTAAGTCATTCATGATGTCCTGCTTCCCAGGGTATGAATATGATGTGACACAGCCGCCCCCCCCCCCCCCCCCCCCCCATGTGTCTTATCCACAGTTCAGTCAGCAGTTCAGCAATAACTTGACAGTTATTAGTTATGATTATCTTGCAAAGCACAGTGAGGAGGTAAGAAAAGCAATGCCACTGTATTTAAAGAGCCATTTACTGTAAGATTTTTTTAATATATTTTTTTAACCCAGGGGTACCCTAAAATATGGAGGATGTTTGCATTCATTGCAGAACATTTGTAACAACACTAGGTGGCAGCGTGGGCAAAAAATGAAAATGCAAGCAGTGGTGAGTTTTAGGAAAACAGACAAGATTTAGTTTTAAAATAATTCATCTTCAAATACGACCATGTTTCCTTCATTAAATTTTGGTTTACTGACATAGAGCAGCATATCAGGCCAGAATAAGACGCATTCTTTACAGTTTATAAGTTATTTGGTCCCCTTTTTTTAAATCAAGGACACATTCAGTCAGTTAAACATTCTGATCCCTGTTTAACTCACATGTGTTGTAGGACGGCTCACATTGCAGGGACATGATTTGGTGTCTATCCTCATCCGTCTCCACCGTGAGGTTAGACAGGTACTGTTTCACCTTCCTGGCCATCTGAGCGTCTTCGTACAGTTTTTTAGCGTTCAGGAGAGAGCTGCGGCGCACTCGCTTCTTGTGGGCCCCTCCCTGCACATCCAGGATGTTGGAGTTGGTGCTGCCTTGACTCAATGACCTGATGCAAAGTAAGAGGAGGTAAAGGTAGAGGCGAGATGAAGATAGAGGAAATGGAGAGAAATGAAGATGCAAGGAAAAAGGAGGATTTAAAGATATTCGGATTAAAGAGGATGAAGAGAAGAAATAAGGTGAAGGAAAAAAGAAAATAAAGGCATGTAGAAATATAGAGACAGAAAAGAAAGAGGCAAAATGAGCAAGGAAAGGAATAAATAAATCGAACCACAAGTAAAACAAGATGCTCCGCGTCATGTTAAAGTAAATTATACTTCAGTAAAATCTGTTTTGTAGCACAGTATTTTAGAATGGGACCATGCAACTGGGAAGGGAGGCAGCACTTCTGCTTGTGCCATGCTAACATAGTGCAGAACAGCAGGACATTCTGTCCGATGGAGGCAAAAAGGGTTAGGAAACACAAGATGCAGATTACTCAATGCGGAGATGCAGATGTGAACGAACACAAAACAGGAGTCAAATAGTATTTGCAAATGCTTGCAAAGTTTTTTTTTTCCTTCCCATGTTTTAATTTTTATCTCAAAACTTGTGGACAAACTGTATATAACACAATTAACCTCTGACTGATGTGAAACATTAATATTTTTGAAGCATTTGTCATGTTTTCTTTCTCAACTTCAGGACAATGAACTTCACCTATATGACACAGAAGAGCTTCACTAGTAGTACAGTACAAAATAACCCACCTTTTATAGGCATGGAATCCTTCAGGGCTTCCAAACATATTCAAACCTCTTGAACGTATTCTCAGTTTGCCACATACAAAAAAACATTGTGTTTTATTTTAAGACCCAGCTCAAAATTATGAATATGATAGATTAAAATCACTAACCCAGTTTTTTTTTGTATTGTAATTATTTTGCAAAATCGCGCAATCTCAGTCAGATTGGATGGACGTCTGGTAACATCAACGTTTAGGTCTTGTCACAGATGTTTCAATGAATTTGGGTCTCAGGGTCATTTTTAAACATGAATAAACTTTTATCTAAACCAAAGGGATACAACTTCAGTTCATAAGGGCCAGTATCCTCCAACCTTTAGATGTTTCTCTCAGTCCACACACCTGACTCACACGATTAGATCATTAGCAGGACTACAGAGAACTTGGATCGATGATAAAGTAATTTATTTTAATGAGGTGTGCTGGACTTTGAACATATCTAAAAGTTGCAGGACACTGCCTCTTGAGGACAGGAGTTTGATACCCTTGATCTTAACCTTTTCATTGCATTTGTGTTTGTTTGGGGTCACTCCCAACCGAGATGCAATCTTCAGCTCCCCCACAGTTAGCATTAGCCTATTGGTAGTGCTTTGTTTGAAAATTAAATAAATAATAATTGAAGAATCGATTTGGACATCCAAAAATGTAGTTAATTGTTTAACATGGTTTGCCAGTTTTAATCTCAAATATTAGGCAAACGTTCAGATGGGCTTTTTAGGGCTTGTTTGTGAGGGTTAATACGGTTTCCCCCAGTGAATTGTGACCCCAACCAGTGTGTTCATTGAGTTACAATCATATATTTAAGGTAACAACAACAAAAAAACAGCAACATTTGAATACCACTGACCCACATCAATATCGAATTGGAAATGATTCAATCTTGATAATCGATTTTAACTTTTGGGAATCGGAATCAAAAGGATTCTTGACATTTTAAATAGATACCCAGCTCTACCTCTTGGCAACTTGTCTGATTAATAATCTCCTAGTTCGCCCAGCCAGATGAGGTGGACGGCCATGTCTCAGAAAGTTTGGTGTTGGATTCATCCCTGCTTCAATACACCTCAATCAAAAGAAGGCATTACCTTCTTAGCATGTCAGGAAGTTTTGCACCTGAAGTCCGCAATAAGTGGCATTCAGTGAAAGGAAATGCAGAACCCTGCGCTAGCTTTTATTTCTATTTATTTTTATTTTATTGGTGCTTCAGGACAAGTTTCTCAGAGTGAAATACATAGCTAATATCCTATATCTAATATAAATTAACTTTTTTTAGGAATTAGATAAATGATTTAGATAAAGTCTGTGTTAAACAGACTTTGGTGGATATCTTTGTAAATGTTTGTCTCCTAACTGCAAATAATCAGGGTAGTTGTGTGAATTCTCACTCTCACACCTGGCTGATGGACACAGCTGTATTAGAAAAAGGAAAGCAAATATGAAACTAGTTTATAGATCATAACACCTTTGATAAGCACCATTACAAGCTACTATCTGACTTCAGAATCTTATGAACATGGTAGATAATTAATAGGTGAACAATGGATTTCAGTGGGGTTCATGTCAATGAGCACTGCAAATGGAAAGGTTACACAGGCAGACAAACAGAAAAAAGGGACACATGCAGAGTTTTATGGCTGTGGGGATGCAGGGTGGACAGAATTTCAGCCGGTCCAGACTGGAACTGGGTTAAAAACTGGTGTCCGGACCAAAACTTACCCTAAACTCTTCCACCTCTTCTTCCTGCAAGCAAGAGGCGTGTAGATTGAAGCATGACTTAGAGACAAGTTTAAAGATTTCGGGGGCCGTGGAGGGGGAGGAGTTCATGCCAACCACAAACAAACATGAAATGAGAAGAGATGGGAGGACATCACATGTGGGACATCTCCCTCTATGAACCCGTAAAGTGTATGTTTTGATATTGTGAACATAATTTATTGAATTTAACAGGACATTATATCAGGACTTTAAAGTCATGTGTATCTCTTGGATGTGTAGTAAGAAGGGAGTGTCTGCAGGGGGCAGTCATGCACTGCAGCAGTGACAAACTGTGACAGACACGCACATAAAAACTGAGTGAGACCAACAACACACTGCAGCTGTCATCAATTCCACCTCCATTCAGTCCATTTTTTGTGCTCCAAGGGAGTTACATTCCAGCCTGGACCACAATCCGAACATGAACAGGAAAGAAAGTGAATAGGAATTGATTGGACAATACCTTGAGTGTGCACCTGATCCCACAACTGAGGGATTCTAGGTTGGTTGGTGGATGTATGGTAGACGTGCTTCCCTTTTTGCCAACATTTTTTAAGGTTCAAACGTAAACTCTGTGAAAACTTAATGTCTACCTTCCCATCTCTGCACTCTCGGAGGAATTATTCCGCAATCTAACGATAGACGGGAGGAAGAGCCAGTTTGAAAGACAAACAAGCTTAAAGGAAGCTCTAGATTTAAATACAGCCATTGCAGTTTGGCTATTGAATTCTGTAAGTTAAAGTTCTGTAAATCACAATTTGAAATCTGACATAGAATAAAATCTGAGTTACATAAAATGGCCTTAAGCTATGTATAAAATTGGCCCAAATAATGCCATAAAAAAAAAAAAAATTTGGAAGGCAAGAGAATGTATATATGGCAACTAACCTTTGTCTGAACATTAGGGCGGGATCCATGTTGGCTGAGGTCATTCGCACCACATGTCTGATCTCCTTTGCAATCATCCTCAGCTTCTCAAAGTTCACAAGGCCATCGACGCTGGAGTCGTTGCCTGGGAGGACAACGGACAAGCACCACAGTTCAACTCGCAGTAAGGGGTCAGCATTTTATGAAAGATTCATATTCTGGGAATGCAAAAATACTATTCAAAGGGATTTTCTTTAAAAACAGTTTTCTAGTAATTGCTGCAGAAGATCAAGGTTCCTTTTTTTAACAAAAATAATGCATCATTTATTTTTGGAAGACAGCATTTGTTTTTAGAACTTGCTCAATTGGGGAAACTTTCAGTTTTAACAGAAAATACCAAACCCATAATTACATTTTTTTGGTTTGTAGTTTTGACTTGACCTAACCTGACTTTGGTCTTTGAGTTTGTAGTTTGACTTTGCGCTGCACAGTGAAAGTAAGTGAGCAAAATCAATATCAAACATTTTTTTTGTAGCTTCCACATACATGCATACATACATACAGAGTACTTTTATTTCTTTTAATATTAAACAAATTTTCATGTTACAACCACAATTTTCAGTGTCTCGTGTTTTGATTTTATGTCATGTGATAACAAACACCTAAAACGAGTTGCTCTGGTTATTTACAATTAAGACAATAAAAAATAAAAAAAGTGTTATAGAGAACTAACACTGTACATGTTCCTGAACATAACATCTGCATAGTGAAAAATGGTGGTTGTGGTTTCCATGGAAGCATTTTGTAGCAAGAGCAGGAAAATAATATTGAAACTTACAAAGAAATGAGTGAGATCAAATCAAATTCATGCTAAAATTACCCAGTCAAAGTCTAAAAATAAATCCTATTGAGAATTTGAGTTGAAAATTAATCTTTACAAATACGTTTGATCCAGATTTGCTGAGTTTGGGTCATTTTGCAAAAACGAAAGGGCAAAATCTCCAGATTTGTAAAGCTGGTAGATAAATGCCCCATAATAACTGAAGCTCTAACTGCAGCAGTGGACTCCTGAAACTTACGGGGGTCAGAGACGAGGGACATCCAAGAATAGTTGAAAATTAATGGAGAACCCCTCCAAAACTGCTTATAATGTCCTATTTTAAAAGTTCAAACACCAAATATACCTTAATATGCTTTAATATGCAAAGTGGAAACCATTTTAGCAGTTTGTGTTGGCCTGTCACTGATAATCTAATTAAAATAAAATAAAGTTTGTGTTTTTAATGGGACAGAATCTGGAAAACCTTAGGAAGCCACTGTACATGGCGAATTTAGACAAACAGACACGTAAAGAAATGTCATCAAGTTTTCCTACCTTCATGTAAGAAAGTGAGATCTTTCTTGACAACAGGAAAGAGCGGGATGATGGGTGGCTGCATGCTTTGGCTGCTCAGCGCATTCCGGTACTTGGCCATGTTCCTGGACGGGTCGAAGACGTCTTGCAGGTCCTCAAAGAGCTTCTCGTACTTACTGGGCAATTTCTCCCACGAGCTTCGCAGCCGAGCCACCGGTGCCAAGTTAAGCCCGCTGTGCAAGAGAGGGGGAAGAGGCGCAGCCAAAGCAGGGAGAAGGGAGGCAGAGATAAATGAGGTTATGGTGGCGAGATGAAGGAAGAAAAATGAGGGAATAGTGAAGGAAACAAACTAAAAAGGTTTTTCATCTTGTTTGTTTCATAGCTACACAAATAGTTAATGTTATACTTTTTCTGGCTTTCTCCTCTCAGTTTTGCACATTTTGCAACTCTTTTTATTTTCATAGATGCTCTGATGTTAGTGCTTGTGTTTTGTATGAATAAGTAGAACAAAATATATAAGGGAACAAAAAGTTTTCAACTTACTAAGATGTCTTTTCAAACGTGGATGTTTTGCACTTTTCTTAAATTCTGAATAGGACCACTAGGTTCAGTAAAGTGAGATGCTTCTAGCAGGTAGTCTTTGATGAGAATCAGAGAACAGTTCAAAAAGTATCCATCAAAAAGTAGTTTTTTTTATCTTTGCCATCATTCCTAGTAGAGATGTAGCTTTACCTAGCCTTATCTGTGTTCAGATCCGGACTTTCTTTTTATGATTGGAGTTTTCTTGCCTGTTTAATCCCTCTCTTAAATGGATAAAGCAGATAACTAAATTTGAACATTGTCTTTACAAGCAGGAATAACGATTCCTGACATCCAGTGAAACAGATTGCCAGAAAACCATGATTTCTTTTACATATTTTGCAAATATTTCCCTCTGGAAAGTTACTTACTGCCTAGTTCATATGGCCGATAAACCAAGGGCAGTGTCACACATTTTCTAGAAATCATTCAAACAATCTAAATGCGTTGTTTTCTGTAATCCTTAAAAGTCAGGGTGAAACTATAGGTAAAATACAGTCATTTTTATTTCATACTGCTATAGGGTCATTATTAAAAACCTTGTGTCTCATGTTTCTTACACATACACACACATACATACAGTGGCAGATGTGCCCCTGTCACCTGGCAGGTTAGGCATCAGAGAGCCATATGTATGAAGAGACCCTGCTGTGAGCAGGAGTGTAAGGGGACATTCAGGTCAGATGCTTTTGCTCTAGCGATTCTTACAGCCATGAAAAGGATAGTTGCGCTGTGCAGCTCCTTCTGCTGCAAATTCAGATCGTTGATAATACTTAACTGCAGCCAAGTATGAACTTTGTAATTATAAAAAATGCATTTGAGACAGAATCTTGATACATTTTGATACAATGTGTTCAGTAATCAGAAAATTATCTTTATTTTATGACAATGTTTCTTTTGTCTACATTTTTAAAAAATGGTTCTGCAGTTTTAAAAGGATTTCACACAGATTAACAAAGTTTTGTTGCTTAATTTAAATCTTTAGGGAGCTTTGACTGCATTCGGATTTATATTTTAATAACCAAAATCAGTATGAGTGTTCAAAATATTTATTTTCAGCCTTGACTGCAAAATATTTTACATTAAAAGTAGAGGTGTCATACTGTGTGTTTGATGGACCAGCTGTAGTATGACAAATTATTGGGTGACACTTTAAACCGTTAATCATCTTTCGTTGGCAGTTAGTAAGTTTAGTGCAGTTAGGGGAACAAACTAAACATCAATCTCTCACAGTTTGAAGCTCAAAAGAATAAAACTGGTCAACTTTTTAGCGGTTTGTTCAGCCTTGCTGTTATCTATTGAGGTCAGCTCCCTCGCCAACTTGACCACATGTCCCCTGGGCAGGAACAAACGTATGTATTATCGCAGGTGGCTTATTTTTATACCCAAAAAGGTTTGAGATAAAACAACCAAACCTACCAAGGTGGAAATGACAAAGGAACCAAACGGCATGGAACAACTGAAGTTGAGCTCCTTGTTATCTCTGTAGCCTAAATTAACAGTCAATATGTTTTAGTAGAAGATAAAATGTTACTTCTAAACCGCTCATTTCACTCTTTTAATTCTTCTGACGTGCTTTCTAGACATCTAATTGGAGCTGAAGATAATTAACTAGTAATTAATTAGTCTTCTAACAACTTCCATATTGAAGAGTGTTACTCAAGGTTTCTCATTTGTGCGCTTTCTCTAGTGCCCGAACTAAATTTGGACTCAAAGTTCACTACTTGCATTTACTGTCACAGTACGACACAGTTGAAATCAGGTGTTTGAGGCTACCACAACACCAAAAGTGACATTGAAGTTATGAAGCAGACTCTTGGTGAGTTGATGCCCTAAACTCACCTAATAATAGCGAACATGGAGTTGAAGTTCTTGCATTCCCTGCAGTGCAGCGCGATCTTGATGAAATGCTTGATGGTCTTCATCCTCTTCAGGGTGTTTGGCTCTTTCAGGATCTCAGTGGCCACCCAGAAGGTCTCCTGGTTTATCACTTCCTCAAACTGTTTCAGATTTGAACATCCAGCAGAAGAGTCTAGCTTAAACAAGTCCTCCACATACCTAATAGCAGGAACAAAGTGAGAAAACGAAGCATCCAGGTAAATCATTTTTTTTTTTAGGTCTGGCAAATATTTTCTATTTTTTAATGGGACAGATTTGAAGTCAGGGTTTATTTTTGAAGGTCATTGAAAGTAATTAAGGGTATCATAAACCACTAACTACATACTCTGTGGACTCAATGTTTCTGAAGAGTTCAAAGTCCCTCATTGAAAGCTGGGCAGCGACCTCCATAGTGCTGAGCTGCAGCAGAGAGATTTGACTCTCCCTGAGGAGATCCTGGGCATCTTCATCTGAACATAACGTCTCCGTCTCCATGTTGTTCTTCAGGTAGTATCTTTAAGGCCAAAAAAAAAAATTCGAAATGTGTTGAGGTGAGGCAGTTTAGTATTATTTTACCTCAAAAATACTACTCCAAATCTGGAGTCAGTAGATTTTCATTAATGCTTAAGTCATTATGTATTTTCCAATGACTTAAAAGTACAGAGCAGGACAAAATTGATGTAATATGATATGAAACTAATACTTTCTCCATGCATTTTTAAGAAAGTAGCAGGTATGATGTATTGAACAAGATGCAGCTTAGCATTTATGACCACCAAATAAATCGTATAAATATTTCTCTTTAATGAATATTATTTGTGGATTGGCACACTTAGGCTCTAATTCAATATTATCCCACCAAATGGTAAAACACTATTTATGGATTTGCTTTGAGAGACAATGAAGAGTAAAGAAAGAAAAGGTATCTCGACAGCAGACACTTTCCTACAGCTTCATTTAGAGACTTCAACCGCTCTCTCCTTTCTATATGCTTTTGTGTTTATGAATCTAACCCTAATGGAGCCGTAATGCGGTCATCCTGGAATGCACACCCTCTGAGGATTCAAGGCCTAGAGTGGGCACTCTTCAGTAGTAAAGTGTTGGCAAAGACTTGAGACCAAATAGCACGATAATGCTGACAGAGAAGCTGGGAAGCAGAGATGCAGCAGGGTTATGATTGAGCTAAGTTCACTCATAACACACAAGATGTGAAACAAGGTCAACAGAAGAACAGACCTGACATTTAAGCTGCTGGCCACATTTTTTAGTACTTGGTGAGGATATTTGAAAAACCTTACAACAAATTCAGATTTTCTTCCATCAGTATAACATCACAAGAAATCTACTTTATTTGATAAAAGCCAACATTTAATCAGAGTACATGTATTCATTTCTGAGTCAATTTTGTCAAATGCTTTCAATAATCATCATCATCACCACCCTGCTAAAATACCCAAAGAAGCAACAATTTGGGTTTATTGAAATAATTGACAATATTTATCTTTGAAATCTTCTACAAGTTTAAAAAGTTCAGGATGTGCTCTAACAAGGTTCCAAGAGCCTTTGGAAGAAAAACAAGACAGCAGCATCACAGACATGCTTACGTAATGTGAGATAGTTCTCCACATATTCATCTTGAATGGTGTGTTGCCTAAATTTTAAATCTTAGTTTTATCTGATCAAAGCACACTGTTCCAGTTAAAATCTCATTAGCTATTAACAAATAAAACATATTACAATTGTTTGGCCTGTAGATGGTGTCTAATGATCGCTATGGAGGTTTGATGATTTCCCAATGTTGCCTTACAGGAGGGATATCAAATATATTTCCATTTTGGGCCATATCAAGCTCCCGAATATCGTCACGGGCCCTCAGTTTGATATGTGTTTTGAACAGTTTTAAAAAGAAGTTCCATGAAATCCTGTTGAACTTAAATATTTTGTTAGGGTACCAATAACTGAGGAAATTGTTAAAAGCCTTTTTTTTTTTTTTTTACGTAATAATTTTTTTTTTGTCACATTACAGGTTGGACTTTTCTAAAATTTTCAGTGGAATATTTCGTAATTGAAATAAATGATGTCTTTTTTTGTACAAATCTTTACATGGAGCGGCGATAAACATGGCCAGTGCTGTGATTTTAACACTCCAAAGGACCATTCACATAATATGTTATTCATAATGGAAGGAGATAATAGACCATAATATATTCATAAAAAAAGGAGCACATGATCCAAGAAGACGACAGAAAGAGGATGAGGTAAAATACTGAGAGAAGAGACCAGGATTTAATGAGGCCAAGAAAAAGAAAACAAAGGAACGATAGAAGAGACTAAGTTAAAGATATTAAAAGAATCAGTCTAATTTGTGAAATATATACATTGGAAACAGCCAGCGAGGGTTGGTATGTGTGTATTATGAGGGTACCATCATCTCACTTCATTTAAATGTAAGTTGACAGGGGAAAGAAGGTCTGCCATTGGCTCAGGCTGCTACTCCCTGAGCTTCTGTCAATCAGCAGCAGCAGAGCATTGGAGTCTGGAGGACGGCTGATACAAAGAGGCAGAGATATAGCTCTCCCAAACGTTTCTGCTAAACGGGAACTTCTGCTGAAGCCTGTGAATGCACATAATGCTGACACTACAAAGCCCCCTGTATTAAACATAAATGCTCCCCATTATCTGCACATAAAACTGAAGGACAGGCTCTATAGAATGCTGAAGCTCTCTCCAAATAGAGTAATGTGTTTTATTTTTATTTGTGTATAGATTTAAATATGATCAGTTTTGTTAAGGAAGCATTTTAATTGTATAAGACTTATTTGTATGAGATTGGGTGAGAGTGGGTATGAATAATTCCATACATGTCATGCTGTCTGCAGAGCCCGCCGCCCCTGACAGAGGATGAAAAATTCATGCTAGCCTTGTTGGGAGGGGACCGACAAGGGACCTTCACGACAGGAGGGGAACGAGCAGAGATGGATAAAACTGCAAAAAACTAATGGAGGAGGCAGTATCTGCTGCTGCAGTCCAATTCTCCTCTGTGTTCTACTAGGTTTTCAGATAGAAGAGGAGGATGTCTCGCAAAAAGATTAAGCATTTAGACTTTAAAGTGGAAAAAGATCTGATTTCCTAAAAAACAGGAAAAAATATACAAAAATTAGTATTTATATAAACAGCAGGTAAAAGAAAACGTTTGCATTGCCATTCTGGAAAAGCTGTAATATGCATATATTTTATTTTTTTATTTACAGCTTGGTATTTTAGTTTACATTTCACTGAACTAGCACAGTGGGTTCTGTGTACCTTTCCTCTTCAATAGATGGGAGTCCTGCTAGTTTTCATTCATGTTGTGTAGCCAAAAAAAAAAAAAACGTTCACTGGATTTTTTTTTTTTTTTTTTTTTTTTTTTTTTTTTTAACGTGTCCTGTCTAGCAGTATGCTACTCAGAATTGGTGTCTGAGTACCAAGTACAAGCCCAACAGTTTTACTTTCCCAAGCAGAGTATTACAGCTTCGCTGTAGTACGCCACTTGATGTATATGTATGAAAAATCTTTATTAGTGATTACTGTGGGTTCAATTTCCTGACGTCATGGACATTAAACTGAGACAAGAAGGGAGAAAGGAAGAAGGTGAAGAAAAGAAACCGGACCAACAGAGGGGCGAACCGATGACACACGACAGGGAGGCAAATAAAGAACACAAGAAAACATCCCAGTCCTCCACCTCTGCCGGACGGCAGAGAAACAGTAATACAAAAACAACAAAGTGTACAGAACCAAACCAATAGTTCGGATCTGGTAGAATAAACAAAGAATTACACATTCACTACACACAAGCATTGATTAATGAACATAATACAAATGTTTCTGGTAAGCTCCTGTGAACAACTAACTAATGATGATAACCTCAGCTTAAGATATGTCCGTCCTCACCTATGTCCCCACACCTATGTGTGTGCGAGCATGCAGGTCGGAATAAGGTTTCCCCATGCAAGTGATTGATAGCTGGTGTAAGGAACCGTCAATCCGTCCTACAGGAATCGGCACAGACATGGAGGAGGCAAGAGATGTATGCATCCAGCGTCCCACAGAGTACAGAGTCCACAGGCGGATCAGCGCAGGGTCGATCACCCGCCAAGAGGGGAACAGATGGAAGCCCCAGGGGAGCACCCACCAGCCGCGATGCTGGGGCCCGAGAGATCGCAGTGACGAGCCCACGGGCTCCGCCGGTAACCGGCTACGCCAGGGCGGGCCCGGACCAGGAACCGGAGGCCACGGGGACCAGGGGCACCCCACCCCCCAGCGGGGCCCCAACCAGTGACCAGCCGACAAGGGTCCCCCGCCGCCGCCGCAGGCAAGGAGGACCCGCAGCCAACCGACGGACAACACACGCCGCCGCCACCCCGGACCAGTACCCACCGCCAACAACCCGGCCCGCCCCCACACATCCACACGCCAGGGAGCCACAGCGGATGTACGCCCTCCCCAGGCCGCGCCCAGCCGGCACCTGGACATCCAGATCTTCCAGCTCCAGGGTCCAGATCCCGCCCCACGTGGGGCGCCAAGATCAGGGGCCCAGCCAATGCCGGACAGCCCCACCAGGCGAACAGACCAGCCAGCTGAAGTCCTGGAACCGGCAGGAGGATTGGGCGCCAGGCACGGTCCCCACCGATCCACCGGACGGCACCAACCTATTCTACAAACCCGGCACCCCCATAAGAGGTGCCCCAGTCAATCCAAGGAGGACATCGGCCCGAAACAGCGGCCGCCCGACACACCGGACCACCCAGGACCCGCCCGACATGCACCAGGACCGAGCCGGGCCGCAACCGGGACCCCCAGCCCCAGGCATCGAGAGTCATCATCAACCAGCGGGCAGGAGCAACCATCACCGACGGGGAGTGACGGGGAGGGAAGAAGATGCATCAGGCCAGAGAGCAGCCAAACACCCAACCTGACAGGTAGACATAGACAGACAGAGACACTCATACGTACCCTCCCTTTCTTGTGTACACATTCTTACAAATACAGGACATACGAAAAAAGGACGCTATACCCTCATTCATACCCCCCATACGTACACTATACTCCATACTCCCAGGCCCAGGGACAGACACCCCAGTAGAGAACCCTGCCCCTGCACCCAGGAGACAGACCCCTTTGCCCACCAGGACGGGGACAAGTAGACCGCCAAGGCCCCACACCGGCAAGAGCAGCCCACCAGCCCAGGACCCCGACCAGACGGCGTGATGTTCTATCCGGGCTCCGACCCCTGATGGTCCAACGAACAGGGGTGTGGAAAGACCCCCCAGCCTCTCTCCCCCAGCTCAATGTGGTGTTGTTGCGTGTTGTTCTAATGTGCACTTAAAACAGAGGGGGGGGACATGGGAATACTGCCGGGTACCCCCATCTCCCCCCCCGGGCCCTCAGTGTCTAGATGCGTTTAACCAGTGGGTGCCGGCACCACAGGCGAGGCCCCCTCAACGGGGGGGTCTCGCCTGTGGCGCCACACCGCCAGGTCCCTACATGTGCGTTCCCTGTAAATGTTGCAAGTGTAGTGTCTAAATTGCTCAATAAAATCGGGACCCAGGCCGCCACCGGGTAGCGAAGACGGAAGCTCCATCCCGCACCCCTGTGACGTGCCCACGTCCCAAGGCCTTGTGAATGGTAGAATGAAGGAGCAGGTGGACAGAGGCATGGGGATGGGGAGAAAATAACTGGGGTGACCATTGCCAACCCCAGGGAGCCAGCTCCCCTGCTGACTCCAATAGGCACCCCCGTTCGGCCCGATCCACCAGGGGTGGGAGGCCCCAGCACGTCCAGTCGGGGCCCACGGCAGCGGTACCGCCGAGCCCCATGGGGGCCCCGGCAATCCACCAGCCCCCATGCCAGGGGCATACCTAAATCCTCCCCAACATTCACACTGCTAACAAAACACATGTCACTAGACACCCAGGTTGAGTTTAGCCCCCCCTCACCCTCAACGCCCTCCCCCCTCCCGTCCCAAGCGCACCCCGTTAAAAAGAGCGCCTGTGCTAGATGGTAAAAAGCCTCCCCGCCAATAAGAGACGCCCCAGGCACCGCCAGCGTCCGAGGACCCCCGGGCCGAGGCCGGAACCCGGCGCACCACCGACTCGGGTACCCCGGACATGCCGCGCCAGGCCCGTGAGCAGACCGAAGTCCCGGGCGGCCAATCCCCAGGCCGACATCCTCCAGCCTTGCTTCTACCGCCCGATGGCCGGGTGGCAACAGAACCCAGCACGTCCACCCACCAGCCCACACCCCACCAACTGGTCAGTCACTGTGGAGGCCGACCAACACCGGCCAGAGCCCCCCACCCCAGCACCCCCGCGAGGGCTAAGACCAAGACCCAGGAGCCATGTCCAGTGTGAATATAGCCGATCGGGCCCGGAGACGCCGGCCACCCGCCACGGCCTCTCGCCGACGCCCGGACGCGGCAAGCGGCCACCGGGGAGCAAGCGACAGGAACCAGCCCGGGGAGATGGAAAGGGCAGCAGCGCCCGCCAACCACCGGCCGACCACAGCCCCCCCCCAGCCGGCACCGACGGCAGCGCCCCCCCCCGGCCAAGCCCCGCCAGGGCCCCAGCCGGGGGGCGCGCCGCCCCAGAACCCCGAGCCCCAGGCCCAGTCCAGACCCCCCCAGAGCAGCACAGCACCAGGCCAGTAACCCGTGTCCGCCAGCACGACCCCTCTAAGGCGCCGCATGCAGCCACTAGGAGTCACCACACAAAGACCCCAAAGTCCCACCCCAGGCGAGGGTCTCGGCACCTATCGCCGAACCGCAAGCGGACCCACCCCCAAGGACCTCCCCGCAGTCACCACCAACCCTTAAGCTCCACATCGGCAACCGTGTCCCACAGAACGGAATCAAGGGCCCGACCCCACTAGGTGATGGAACTGATCAAGGGTGACCAGAAAGATTGATCAGATGTGGAGGCAGATGCCGTTTCTAAACCAATGTAATCCAGAAGGAGATCTCTATATTGATTAATATTCAGAGTATTTTTATTTTTCCAGTTCAAGAGGATATTTTTCTTAGCGATGCATAAGGCGATGTAAAATAATTGCATAGACTTTGTATCCATGGTAACTTCATCTATATTTCCCAGCAAGCAAACTCTGGGAGCAGGTGTGATATTACATTTCAGACACTTTGATAGATCTTCACATATCTGGTACCAATATTTCTTAACAGGTGGGCAGAACCAAAGAGCATGAATATAATTGTCTGGTAGAAGTTCACTGGATTAAATAAATCACCCTATGTCCTCAGGAAGAGGATTGAGAACCCCTCCTCAGGAAGGATTTAATCTATACCATTGTAGTGAAACATGATCTGCTTCCTAACAGAGCTAATCTCATGCAGACTGTGTGAAGTCTGGAGCCACAGTGTCAAAGATATAGATGATACCTAGGCAGGGCTGTTTAACCTTCTGCTATTTAAACCAATCTTGAAATAATCTAACAAGGAAAAATAAGAAAAAGCTCTCAACTGGTAATGTTTTACATTTTGTGTTATATACCTGCTTTTGGTTACCCACGAAAGCTTTCAAAAGGCAACAGAGACTACAATCTTTAATCTGAAAAATCCTGTGCTCTACTTCCAACTCCTTTCTTTCCAAGCTTTCCAACTGTGGTTAAAGATTTAAGTCATTTTCTCAGAGGGATTTGTCTCCTGTCGATTAAATATGCATTTCTGCTTCATCATGGAGTCTCCTTTGTTGCCTTAAGTGGTAAAGCAAAAATGCTTTAAAAGTCGACATAAACAGGCTCGCATTGGTATATAAACCATAAATCCCTGTGACAATAAAATATGAAACCAAACAGCACCTTAAAATCTCTATTTGCTCACCTGCCGTTCAGCTGAATCCGATCAGCAAGTTTGGAGAGCTGGTCGGGCAGCCGCCGCTGCTTGATAACCCCCTCTGGGCTGACAGACACCTCACAGAGGGAGTAGGTTTCAGGTGCTGCCATGAGGCCAAACTCGTTGACAGTGTGGGCGACGACGTCCTTGGCCGTGGTGTCTTTGCTGATGATGATGTAGCAGCTCTGCTGGTCTGCTTTGAACACCCGGATAACCTGGTCTGGGATGTCTTGAAGGCAGAAGCGAGATGGAAAAAAGGGAGCAATCAAACATGAAAACAGAAATAAAAGACATTCTACCATTCTACTTTTCAGGGGGGGAAAATGAGTTGGGGGTGGGGGGGTCAAATACTAATCAGTACAGGTTGGTATTTGGCATTTATAACCGTTTTAGTGCACAGCTACTAAGAGCTTACACAGCAGGGTAGGTTTTAAATAATGGAAATGTTTACCAACTACAGAAGCTCCATTACATACAGCTATAAACAAGATATGGATGGCATTACAGCAGTGTCTGGGTGCTTCGATGACAAAACATTTATTATCATCATTACAGCAGCAGTAGCAAGTAAGTACAAACACGCTGCCAAAAGCAAAACCAATAACAAAACAGTTATAGAACAAACAGATAATCAATCACCCCTACTTGTTTAGGGAGCTGTAAAAGGAACATTTTGCAGATGCTTTTAGTTTATTCACTTTATGAACAGAACAGAGCATTTTTATAAAGATGCTGTTTCTCTTTTTAATTTTTGTAGTTCCCTATTCAATTTGCAGCTGTGAGTATTTTTTGAAATCCCAATCAGACTAAAGTATAATTCTTTATCATTCAACATCACAACTTTGAGGGCTACGCTTACTACACAAATGCACCCCTACCATGTAATTTATGCAAGAGTGATCCATGCTAAGCTATGCAGATGCTCAATCTACGCTGGTGAAAATTGATTGAGCTCAGCAGAGAGTTGAGCCTACACATATTTGAGCAAATAAGGTGCTCATAGGCTGAATATAAAGTAAGCAACCACCATCCCTAGATGTTCATAAGATCATTGTGTTAGGGGGAAAAAAATGTCAACGAGGTGGAGACATCATGGGAAAAATGACGCACAATGTTCTGATGTAGCAGAACACTTAATTCCACTCCTTTCATCCCTATTGTGGTACTATGTAAACAGAGGGCACAACATAAGCAACAGACGACATACACATGACAGGACTTGCATGTACGTTTACCTAAGATATATTTTCTGATACATATATATAGGTCATAGAACAACTAGTGTGACAAAAGCTTACATCTCGAAACCCCACACTGCCGGGGCAGATGGCCGCTCGTACTGAGCCAGGTCATGCTAGAGGTTTCTTCCTGTTAAAGGGGAGTTTTTCCTTTCCACTGTCTTACACTAAACGTTTGTTAAGGAGGAGTGAATGCTGCACGTCAATGACTCGACACAATCTTGTGGGATTCCTTAAATAAAAAACTTTTAAACTGATTGGAATAATGAACTGAAGAATTTAAATTTATGTAAAAAATCTTGCAAAGTGCCTTGAGATGACATGTATTGCAAATTGGCACTATATAAATAAACTGAATGGAATAATGTATCTTTTATCTGACTTAAAATGACAATAATTTCTGTTTATTCCCAAGGATGGCTCATTATGTTTCCTTTGTGTAACGGAATATTGTAAAACTGATTAAGCAGCTTTAACCTCTAGTTCACTTTCTCAAGTTCTTTAGAGGATATAGGAGATCTTCATTTTTTTGACATTGGCCCCTTTACTTGAAGACAAATGACCACTTTGCAGACCATAAGCTCATGTATATCAATCACATAACATTCAGTGTATGTGACAGAAAAATGGCACTGAGCATTTTGCAGCAGCTGGAGATACACTGAGGGAGGCTTTATGCTTCAGCTTTCCCTCTCGCTTCATGGCTAATGCTGTAAGCTGTATGTGCAGCAGAGATTTTAGGTTGTGTGGAAGCTAAATGCTTTGTGTCTCATTAGCTAAGATGACTTGTGATTAAAGTGTGAAAAGCTCTCAGATAAAATACGTCCATTATTTCCTGTGAAAGGGAGGAGGGCTAATTACATTTACTCCGTTGCTGCAAAACTGACCTGAATGCAAGAGTCCAGTTGTTGCCCTCAAATAAAATAATAAACATATTTACTAGAGGGATCATTTAATTTCATCAACAAAGAATCTGTGATGAACTGAAGCCAATCAGGATTTCTTACTCAGGGGATTAATTTTGGCATCAATAATACACAATGCACACGATCAAATGCTATCCTTGATCCATGACATAGATTTCAACTGCTATTTTCCACTCCTGTTTCCATTTATTCCAAGCGACGAAAGTTAGACAACACATGGGTAAATAATTTAATTTGACTTATATGTTACTTTTAATTATTTATCTGAGTTATTCTTTTTTGTATTATTTAATAATATCCATGTCTAGTGTTTAGGATGATAACCCCCCCACCCCCCACCCCCAAGTTTTCACCATCGTTATATAAACCACTGTTATCACTGACAATGAACTGAAGCTAGAGCCTTATGCTTCCACCAGTTGTGAATTTCGTTTTGATTTGAAATAAGTGTTAGCAGGCACTTCTTTCTCTGTCACCATCCTCTCAGTCAACTGCAACATAAAACTATCTTCACTATGGAAAACAGAGTTTTTCCAACAGTTTACAGTTTATGGCAGCCAACAACCTTGATGGTTTCTGGGATGTTCCTTAAAATGATTCCTTTTTATCGGAGGTTGTCATTTTGAGTGACCTGATCCAAACTTTAAAATGAGGTATTTGAACAGGATACTGACCTTCAACACATATAAAAACCCAGCATTGGCTTCTGTATTGGCAATGACCACAACCCTACAGAATATGCTTAAAAGCTGCGTCCGTACAATAATAATCCCCTATATAAAAAGGTTTATCAGTTCCAATGAGCAAAATAGTGAAAACTCACCCCTTAAAATAACATCAAATATTATAAATTGTGGTAAAATCATGTTTCTAGATGATATGTAGGTGTATAATGGTACTAATCCTTGATTTATAGATGCAAATTAATTGTAACTGCTGGAAACAAAAACATAATTCACCATTCTTTCATTTAATACATCTCAGTTTTAAATCTGAACAATATAAAAAGAATATCCATATATATTGTGGATGCAGATATTCTGTTTGTAAAAAGTCAGGAGTAACAAGTTAGCAAGGATATTTGAATAAAGTCAAATAGCAACACTAAAAATATATATACTTACAGTACAATCCAAGAGCTGGGCAAGCAGTAGGGATAAAGAGAAACCACAATGAGAGTACAAATGAGAGACTGTAGCTGGAAAAATCATGAAAGCAACAAAATAAGGAAAAGACCCACAGAGCTGCTACTCTTGTGTTAATCTGATACGAACCCAGAGATGCAGTCATGACTCGACATGTCAACACTAGAACATCTGCTTAAAATCAGAAAATTAGATTGGAAAAAAAGAAAAAGACAGAGGAACACAGAAACGGGGATCTGAGGAAAGGGCTCCAACGAGAGTTACAAGTTTGAGACGACACAAAAGCTGTTCTGCCACAGAAAGGGCGAGACAAACGACTGATGGCAAGAAAACCGATTCAGTCACCTTGCAGTGGCAAAGAGCTATGAGACTCATGCTCTACTTCTCTGTGATGTCTAAAGCAAAGATTTATGAGCTAGATGAGGTGTCACAAGTTGGACAATGTATGACTGCAACCCAAACCTTTCTGTTATGAATATTGACTGCTTTCATCAGACTAATTACATCTGATTATGTCTGAAAATAATGTTCACAGGGTTCCTGTAAGCTTCAGTGGACTAAATTAGAACGACTTTAAGTGATAGAAATTTATACCATACACAAATCAAAAACCTTAAATCTACTAATTTAATAACTCATATTTAAATTGATAACTATACTGTCTACCTAATTTGATGTTTTCAGAGGCGTAAGCAAAGCTTTTGCATCTTGATTAACTAAATAAACCGATTTTCTCATTACCAAATGCTGGTGGTGAGTCATAACAATAAAAAATAACACCAGTGTTTCTTTTCAACTGGTATCTCTCAGTTTTAAGTCAAAGCTTAAAAAAAACATGTTCAAATAAACGTCCCCATGCAAAAAATGAAAATAGCAACAGAGTAAGCAAAAATCTGGTCATAATCAAAACCTTTAACGCCTGAAACTGAGCTTTAGTTCCAACAAAAACCCTGTTATAAATAGTTTTTTTCACATTACGATCCACTGGCTAGAGGTTTTACTTTTAATAACATTTTCGGTTTAGATTTAGTTATTTGTGGCAAATGCAAAAACAACAAACCCAAACCAAAAAACAGCTGCCGTATGTATATTCTACAGTAAAAAAACAAAAAATGGTAGATAAAAAAACCCAAAAAAATATTATAGTAAAAATGAAAGGTGGCGGCTAAAAAGATTTACAATAAGGCAAAACTTTTGAATTTTTATGCCAATGTAACTGCAGGTAGGGATTTGTAGGGGATGTTCCAATCTTTAGCACTTAGGAAAAAATAGATTCTTCCGTTTACCATAAAACCTTAGGAAAGAAAAATACAGCAATAAGAAAGTATATATAATTGTGGGTGATTAAAATAGAGCGGCTGTGAGTTTGCAGAGTCACATAACGACCTACAGGTCTGTCAGAACAGATATATGGTTTGTGGAATAAATTAGGAGCGTGGTCACTATCAATTTCTTTCAACTTTCGCTTTCTTGGTCTGCTGTCTGACATTCTGTCTTCTATACACATAAATAAGACACAACGGGTCAGCCCACCGTGTTGGTTTGAATAATTACAGGAGCAGATTAAAGACATCCTCCTATGACCCAGCAGGTTAATTCTTGTCAGACAGAAACCATTTGGAAATACCCCCGTGATTTCTGCGACAAACCAACATCGGCTTTCTGTTCTGGTTATTTTCATAGTAAACACGAAACTTCAGTTCCTGTATTTTAAAAAGGAAACAAAGACATTGACTTTGTAGGCTATTAATATCTCAAACAGCTGTTTTATGCCATTTTAGCACATAAGTAGAGGCTTGTAAAGACACCCTTTCTGAGCATTGTCCTTTTTAAGGCGTTTCACTGTTCAGAGAGAATGAGCAGGTCAACAAGCAACCACATTCTTCAGCTCTAAGTGACACCAGAAATGTCCAGTGAATGCAACAAGTCAGCTTAATGAGGGGTGTAAGAGGACTTTCATCCCTGACTGAATAAGTGTTTTTTTTCTTCAAACCAACATCTTTATCAGCATGCAACTAAATATAACACCAATCTGCCAACATTGCTCATTTCATGTTGCTTTCATAGTTTCTTTTAGTTTTATTATTAATAAGATTCCAGAAGGAGAGTTCTGAGAGACGAAATCAGCTCTGGGAAGCAGAATTTAGGTCTCACTCTCTTCTCTTTTCTATTTCTCTGAAACTACCAAAAAAAATTCTCATCATGCTTGTTTAGAAGTGAATCTTAGCCTCTAAAGCAGACGTTCATTAAGAGGTTTCTACAGCATGTAAAATAAAAAGTGTGGAAGTCTGACTAAAATTAATAAACCATGAAGAATTTTGCATGTAATTTTCTCCCACCACCTACAACACACAGAACTGTTGATTCATTTTCTAAAACATACAGGTTGAATGTGTAAGTAATGTGCCATTAAATGACTTGGACAATTACTGTACTTTTTCTAATAAACTGGGGTCACATAAAAAAACTTTTTTAATATGACAAGCTTTCTGTTTTCCCTTAAGTGTTTTGATGATGATTTTTGTCCTCCCAGCGGAAAACAGCGCAAAGCAAAGTAATGCATACCTCCAAGCTTTTAGTAAGTGAATAAAGTGCCTGAAACTGTACAAAAATCCCTAGCATGTGGATATAAGAGGAAATTAGAGTCGTAAGAATTCAGGAAACATGTATTAATGAGCTTTACCTCCATCACAAAAAAATTATATATACTACTGTGTATACATCAAGTATGGGTATCTAACCAACAAGCCAGATTTAGCAGAATTTGCATGCATGGTCTTGAAATATAATATCCTCGCAAATATTGCATGCACTAGTATTAGGATGATAATTTTGATTCAATTATTATGCAGCTCCAAATAAAATGCAACCTCAGTTTGACGGTAGACTGCCAACGTGGATACAAAAAAAGAGCAAAGGAAATTTTCTATAACGATGCATGCTGAACTCCGAGGTAAGTATGACATTTTCTTATAGCATCAGATGTATAGTTTGAACCTCAATGGATTCCAGGAGGATTCCACTTAGAAGACAAACAATAAAAGGACAGTTTCTGAGATAATATCCTTTGGACTAATAGGAAAAAGTTGTTCAGTGTCAGAAAGCTCAGCAACAGTTGCATGTCATGGGTCTTTTAACAGGATCATAACCCGAAAAAAATGGCTAAATAAACTCAGTTAATTATTAGGTTTTTTTCTCAACCATTCCTATATCTAGGCAGGATTTTCATCCTATAGAAGATCTACAGACAGATCCACTTCCAAACGGAAAACAGCTTGAGCAACTCGACAATCTTGAACTTAATAATCAAATGCAAATTTTGATGTTGATGCTAGGGATGACATAAAACTCAGATTCAAGTGTTTTCAAAAACTGTATTTTTGTGTGTGTTTATTGTGGAAGGGTAAGAAAACATTTACCAGTTCTCTGTTGGCCTGAAAAAGCTTGCTAATCAGTATTCTGTCAATTTTGTCAGACTCAAACCAGAGCTCACTTCTATCCTAGATGAAATCAGGTGCTTCAGCCTGTCTGCTGTAATGTCGTTACTATGCTTTCATATTGTTTCGGCTTAAGAAAAGAGAAAAGCTCCAGAATAAACAAGTTGAAAAAATAAACCAAAGGCTTTACTGTTGCTGGGTCCCAATTCCATATTTAGTCTTCACAGTTATGGCAAAAAATATTACATCAAGGAATGAGAAGAAACATTTTACTCCTTTAACATCCTTACCGGCTGGGTTGGAGAAGTCGAGCACGCTGGTTGCAGGCTGCAGCAGGTCAGGACTGCTTGATGACAGGTTGCCGGGAATGGGCATGATAGCTACGCTGTGACGACACTGCTTGGTGCCAACAATGCTGTCATCCTGAGACTGACCCAGGCCACCATCACTACAGGGAGAAATAAGAAAAGGCACAGTGGGATGACAGGGAAGAAATAAAGGGGAGGAAATAAAATAACTCTCTCTCCTTTTGTTATGAGTTTTGAGGCAAGGGAGAAGAATGACAGCTTGGCCCTGGGAGGATATTAAAATGACAGAAACACAGGAGATTTAATCAAAATGTCCGCTGTGGCACAACGACGACGAGGAATGTCAGGAACAATGTTTTTTAGCATCTTTACAGTATTCACCTTGCCGACATTGATCTATCAAGAGATGTCAAGGAATGGCAACTGAGTAGAAACATTCGTGGATAGAAAAAACAGGCTCACCACAGACAGACTCACAAGACAATGACAGAAAGCTCACTGATTTTTTGAGCAGTTTATTTCTGTTATGCTTTACCCTATCTGTATATTTACCAAACATATATCAGTAATATAATACATCAGGGTAGACCAGCAAAAGCATTTAGGCAGTATTATAAGCAATATAGCACGTTAATAGTCTTGGTAATATCCTAAATCTGCACATCTGATAAGGTAATGGCAACTCCCTCCATGAAGAAAAAAAGTCCACACTCAGATTGAGTTTTAAATCACAACTCTGGGAGACTAAGGTTTTATTGTACCTTATGGATGTACTGATTTGCAAATGCAAAAATCAAATATATGGTAACAGAAGGAGTACATAGTGTTGTATGGTTTTAAGAAGTATTCTGGTTTGGCAATGTTCAATACTGAGGCTTAAGAGTTCATGTCCTTCTCCCTATATCCTTATTGAAGCAACCTCCCACTTTATGTCTGTTGTAATTCAGGGTTTCCTTTAACAGAGGCAGATTGTAACATATACAAAGGCTGTGTAATCTCTGATTTACCAGGTGATAATAAGGCATGCAACTGGCTACCAGTAGCAAGTTTAACAAAAGTTAAAAAATGTACAGTTGGAAGTTTTTGAATATTTTATATCAATAAGGTTCCTATGGTCAGATGTCCTCATAATGAAGTACCGGAGTAAGCACTGGAGCGCTCCATACAACCAAAGATTTCACAGGAGCATATAGTAACGCAGTGTATACCCTCCTCAACCCGTTGCTGATACTATTGTACGGAGGTATATTTACTTATATGTGCATCTAACTAAATATGAGCAAATCTACCCAGACAAAGTTCAGTGTAATACTATTTCGCTTTTTTTTGTGAGAAGTTGCTGTATTCTTGCACCTCTGAAATAAAGGTTTGAATAATATAAACCTGGATTAATTTTTATTGTGAATGTTCCTCAATACTAATCACGCCTGAATAGCTGGGCTCAGGACATGTGACAGCGGTTCCACTCTTCTAAACTTGTTGTTGAATGTGTGACATTGCGTCTTTGATTGGCAGCCTGCTGAGCACAGCTCTACAAATGGATACTCGAACACATTTGGAGGATGGGGAAATTACACAACAAGAGCTCTTACCCAAACAGGCCCCTGAAGCAGCAGAGACGGACAGATAGAAGAGAGACAACATTTAAAACGCATGAAAAACAGAAAAAATATCTTTAAAAGAACAAGAGACAGAGCTCTACTAAGGAGAAGCAGCAATACAACAACAGCAATGGGCCAAAGCCTCCACCTTAGACACACACTGAACAGCAGAAACAACAAATTATTTTGCCAAACTATAAAAAGCTATACACGTTTCCAGTAATACATGCAGAAAGATGTCAGGAATAATTTCAAAATGACATCACAGACTAAATAAATCAGAAAAGCAGAAACTAATGTCTTTGGCTGGTTTCTTTTATTCAGTGTCAGCTCAGATATTCCGCCTATTTAGATACCATCAGATCAACAGAAGAACAAATCACTGAACTTGGGTGTTTTTCTGTGTATATATTTGTGGGATTTCAATCGGTTGAGTCTGTGATATTATACGGAACACATTAATTTAAATGAATGTTATTTTGGCTGAGAATTAACTTGGTTCGGGTCAATCTGAAAGATTTGATATAAATTTTATCTGAACCCAGATCGACTCTACTTAAATTATTTTAATCTAATTAATGGTAATACATTTTCATTTAAAATACATTAAAATACTGTAGTAAAAGCCTGTGGAGATACTGCTTCTGCCAAGCCTCATCAGCCCGCTGCAAAATTGTGTGTAAGCCTGATAAAAAACTTCTAAAAAGAGAAGAGCTTAGAGGAAACGTTTTTAATAAGAAAAAAATGCTTACATGTTTTTCCTTTTTATGGAGAGTTTAAAAGTGGTTTGTGTAATTTGCTTAGAGACAATCACAAATATTAAACTCTGCAATATGACTTTTTACATTTTTTACTTAAAATCAAATATTTGAATTTGATTTAAAAAAACAAGTCTTTTTCCCTAAAATCTGGTGTTTTATATTTAACTTAATATTATTGTGCCTTTCATTTTGTTTATTGTTTGTATACAGATCCAGACATAAGCATTAGCTTAAGTTTACAGCATTTCCTTCTTCCATATTCCTACCTCATAACAGCCCTTTGTGAATCCTTACTGGCCCCAATAACCTGTTTTACTCCTATTATTCTTATCCTGTCCCTTTAATCAGCCTTCACATCCTTTGTACGTGGGTTTAGTCTGAACAAAAGAGAGACGAAAATCCCTGTTTGGTTGATAAACAAATGGCAGTGGAGAACCTTTGAAAGCTGAGCCCCTAGTTGGATCAAGCCGTCATCTGATGGTTTGTTATAAGACAGAGAACGTCAAGGTTTGATGCAAATGATTTATTTTAGTGCATTCAATCAACACTGAGCTGCAAACAGAATGGAACAAAGGAGAGAGAACATACGAGACGGTGTGTGCAAGGAGTGCACATGGGCGTTTGTGAGCTGTGTTGAATGAGTTAGCGGTGTAATTAACAGGGTGAGAACAGTATCTGCTGTCTCTCTGCAGCACTGACGCAGCCTGAAGTTAAATGAGGCATGGAGGGAAAATGAAATGATGAAATCAAATCAAATCTGGATCACCACGTTACGGGTGGAAAATCGAACATGAGCCCCATCTGCACAATTGCTCCAGCTGCAGCCAGCACAGCAGCTTGTTACTGATAATATTAACGATTACATGATGATTATATGCTGATGATCATCGGGTAAGAAAGATGGTTACGGTAGGATTCCTTTGTTTCTTATTTATACCAGGTTAAAAAAAAAAAAGAGTAATGCATAATGATCAGAAAGTAAGAAACTGACCTAAGCTGACTAATTATACAAATCTCACTTTACCGGGGAATTTACAATGAACAAATTATAAGTTATGTCCTCAGAATAGTTGCTTTTAAATGCTAAATTTGCAGCTTACTTACATTCCCATGCTCCCATATAATATTTATGATTAGAGAAAAACTTTTATTTCCAATTTCTGGTTTTGTAGTCTCCTTGCTTACCTGAAGGGTTTGGGTGGTAGTATACTGAAGCGCGTCTTCTCTAACATCTTCCGGATTTTGTTTCGTCCCCCCGACACAGTGTTAGCTTTCATCTTCCGGGTGGCTTTGCTGTCCGTGGGGAACTCAATATCTCCTGGCAGGTCGGCGATTGAGAACCGATTGCCTTTCTTCTCCTGGATCTTAGGGATGTGAGGGCTACCATTTTTCTTTTCGTGCATGATCCTGCTAAGAAGCTCTTTGAAAACTGGATAGATGGAGGAAATGAATAGATAGAGTTATAAGATATTGGTTACCGTGTTTTCCAAATGTGTTAATAAGCTATTGTGAACTCCTTAACACTTATTTTGTTTCACTACAACCACATAACCTATGAAATTTATTGGTATCTGAAGAATCTGAAGCATGTGGCGTCCATTTGTATTTAGCACCCCAGGAGTCAAAAGAACAACCTCAAGTCTTCTACGTTATGTCTCTTTTAGCTTTGCACATCTGGAGACTGAGTTGTGATGTAAAGTAGGAGCCCATGTTTGGCGATTACTGAGTTAAACCATTCCAATAAAGCTCCTGCTGTAGGTTTAAGGCAGTTTTCTTGCTGAAAAATTAAATTCACCCAATGTTTCAAATCTTCAACAGCCTGTAACGGATTTTCTTGCAGGATTGCCCTGCCTCCATCTTCCCATCAACTGACCAGCTCCCTTTGTTCATGTTGAGGTGCATGTAGCTTTTCTGATACTGGCATTCTTTTACATAATTATTTGCTACCTTGTGTTAGTTTATTGCATAAATTCCAAATAATTTATAGTTTCTGATTGCAACATGAATGCTTTTCTTACTTACAAGATACTTCATATTTGGTAAATTAGTGCATTTTTTCATTTTTGGTATAGTAAGCATTCAATAAGAATGTGCAACTTTACTTACCAAAGATGTTGGTTTTAACAGTGAGGGCAAGGTGTGTGTTATTTTTCAGGATGTCCACTGCTTTGGATAAGGCGATGTTCTCAAAGTTCTGACCATTAACCTCCATGACCTACACAGAAAAACAAGAATTTAGAAATAAAAGAATGTACATAATCGTTAAAACCACATTAACAGAAAATATATGTAGGTTAATTCAAAGTGTTACATAATTGCAACACACTCCAAATGAGACTCAAACTAGTTGAGCTGAAGCTTTAACATGACCTCTGTAAACCATGCTTCCCTTTTTAAAGCTTGCATGGTGGGTCACAGGCCAACTATAAACACCAAAAGTCTCTCCAACTTTATTTGCTCTTTGCTCCTGATATGCTAGCAGTGTTTCTAAGTTAAAGGGTCAGTCAAAAGTAAGCAACTCATTCTAGCCTGACAGAATGTTATGACTACTTTGTAAGAACTGAATAAGAACCTTGAAAGGTGATCAGTTATAATACATACGCAACAACAACTGCAAGGTACAGTAATGGTATGATGGTGTATAACTTCTAGCTACAACTATCAATCTTTAATTGTAAAATTGTTTTTTTCTGTGTGTTAATTCAGTTTCAGCATTGTCTCATTGTGAAGAACATTTTTATGACACCAATGACTGGATAAGACAAAGAGTTACTGATGCATCTTCTGCATTTTATCATTTATCTTTTGATTTTAGTAAGAATTAAGAGTGTATTGTGGCTAAACCTTGAATGACATGCTTTGGTATCTGGTGGGGTTTAGTACTAATAACCCAGTCAGCACCTCCAAATCATAAACCATGGTCTTAAGCTGGAAAAGGGTAGAGTGCTTCCTACGGGTCGAGGATGAAGTCCTTTCTAGAGTGGAGGAGTTCAACATGTCCTATTAATTTGAGTGAATTAATTAACTGAAGTACGAAATGTTTCCTTTAAGGATTAATAGGTGAGTTGAAGCACTGTAGATTTACACCGCTCAGGAAAAATTTGAGCTCTATTTTATGGAATAGCTACTGTATGTTTTAATTGATGTAGATATAAAACTGGTCATACATATGTGTATGATTCTAATAAGGAATCATCTCTATGTTTATATTCTATCCTGTTTTGTGTTGTAATGATCTCACCTCTGGATGAGGGGGTTATTTTTTTGTGTAGTTTTGTTCTTGAATAGACGTGTTAAACTTGGAACCAAACATAGTAGGACTTTAAAACCTTCAAGCATGAGGAACCTGCAAAACCAGCTATAAAACATTTAAAATCAGACTTCTTTGCACACCGTCCCCTCACCTGATCCCCCCTCTTGAGTCCGGCCTCTGCCGCTTTGCTTCCTTCTTCCACCGACTCAACAAAGACACCAAATCCTCTCTCGCTGCCTCCTTGCACACTGAAATGAAGCTGTGACTCCCTGGAAGCCTTCTGCAGAGTAATCTGTCTCCACTTCGCCTTGGCTGCGCATGCAATGTTCAGCAACCTCAGATGGCCCTTCATTTTCTGTCACAGAGAGAGAGAAAAAAATTATGAACTAAAAAGGACAAGAAAAACAGAAAGTAAAAACGGAGTTTAGACAAGTAATTTCTCTTACTGATATTTCTAGATTTTTCTCAAATTCCTCCAGGAAACGTGTCATGGCCGCGTCACCCTCAAAGTCATTGAAGTGGTTGTTGACCCAAAGCAGCACTATTCTCGTTACCTGTGTGAAATAGCAAAGGCTTCGTTTAGGGGACAGACAGCACCTAAAGAGTTTCCGTAATAAACTGTGTCCCAGTTGGTTTAAAAAAACTCAAGCTATTCATATGCTTTGACAATAAATGTTTGAAGAGCTCCTGCAGATTATTTATAGCCGTGAGTGAAAGGTTTATATCTCTAGAGCATCACTTTAGAGAGTAACTTGAAGATACTGTCACATTAGATAAACACTCGAGGATTTCAGTGCTTTACAAGATAACATGATTATTAGAGCTTCTTCACATTGTTCAAGTAAAATGTCCAGAGTCCTCTGTCCTTGACTTCAATTTAAAATTTAATGTAATTAAATTTAATATATTTAAAATACAACATTTACTCATACTTTATGGCAAATATTTTGACAGTGGAAAGGCTGGAAACATACCAGCAATGACCAAAAAACGTAATGCAAGGAGGAAAGGACAGAAGGAAGGAAGGTAGACCACAAAGAAGGAAAGTAGGGATAACTCAAGGAACCAAAGAAAAGAATAAACAACACGAGGAGGGAAGGACAGATCAAATGAGAAGTAGGAAATGAAGAAGCGAGAAAAGTTAGGATTGTTAAAAGGTGTTAGAAGACCAGGAAGGAAAGAAAGAAGGAGAAATGACACAAGAAAATAGGAAAAAGGAGGAAAAAGAAGGAAAGGCAAAAGAAGGGAAAGAAAACAATGACACAAGGAAGGAAGGAAGGAAGGAAGGAAGGAAGGCAAAAAAAGGAAAGATGATAGGAAGAGACCACAAAAGGGCACAAAGAAGGAAGAAAAGAAGGAAGCAAGGAAGGAAGACAAAAGGATGGGACCAACAAAGGAAAGTAAGGATAAGAAAAGACAGACGAAGAAAATGAGAAAAGATGGATTAAAGTAGCGAAGAAAGGTTGGAAGAAAAGACAACCTTTAGACAATGGAATAAGGGATAATTAAGGAAGTACAAACATATTTATCTTTAAGTTTATGTTCTTTTTCAAAAATTCAGATTAGGAAAACAGACTTTATAGTAAATTTATGATCAATTCCAAGTCAATTCAACAGCGAAGATCATCCATTAACATAGGAAGTCAGAATCAACACAGATTTATTCACTACAGATTGATGAAAAAAACAAGATAAAATCAGCAAGAAAAGGAAAAAGAGCAGAAGTGTTAATTGGAAATTGTCGCCAAGCAGCAGAAAAATGCTAATATGAGATGCCTTACTGTTTTCTAGCTCATCTAGCTCATATAAATATAGGAAAACACTAAATGGGAAGTGGAACCAACCATTCCCACTTCCCACTAAATCCCCACTTCAGTTTCTCAGGCAGCTCTTTTCCTACTGCTTTACATTCTGTTCCTGTCTTCCTCTTAGATCTAGTTTAAGGGAGCTGGAAATTATAAGGCTGAATGTCAACATAAAGACTATTGACAGTACAACACTAACCTTAGGATAAAGCTATCATGGAAAACAAGAGCACCAGGCATGAACTAATCAGTAGCTGGCTCAAATAAAGCTGAGCCAGTTGTACTTGTATCGATCTGTGGGTAAGCGGCTCAACACATGAATTTGCAATGAACGACCAAGATATCATTTAAAAAAAAGCTGATATGTGATTTAGACAAATATTTGAAACAGTTTGGATCAGTATTAAGAAAACAACAGAGTATAAGTTGAGCATTTATCGGTATGCAGACCCTCCTTCAAAGGAAGGTTTTGCTTTTCTTTAGCCTTCAACCAGTCTCAGTCTTACTTAACACACTGAACTGGCCTCGCCCTGAAACAGAACATTTTCAATTAAAAAAAAATCAACCTAATATTTTTCACAACTGACCGTGTCCCGTAAGCCGTCCACCTGGAACCACTCCAGCAGTTTCCTGCCAACGTCCATGGGACTAGATAGGAAGGTCCTGTAGGTCAGCAGGAAGTCCTCGATGTAGGTGGGGTCCACCACTGATGGCTCTTCTACCAGGTGCATGATCAGACGCTCTGGAGTTCCCTAAAAATAAACGCATACAGAAGGTTTCACTCAAAGCCAACACAGAGAACATGCTGACATGCATGCCCATTTTTTTACTTTTTCATGATATAAAAACAGACTATAATGTCTTTTATTGGGATATTATCTGATAAGGGAACAAAAAGCAGAATATAGCTGTGGAAGGGAAGGACAATTATTCAGACTTTCACAATTTTTTCTATAAATAAAAATCTAAAAATGTGGAATGTTTTGTATTCAGCCCATTCTGTGTTGATACCGCTAAACAAACTGATGACCTAAGCAGTCATCTCCGTAGATCTGGCCTATATGTAAATAACACTCAATGTGCAGGAGAAAAGTGACACAGCAACCTAAACACAAGATCTTTACTGTGGAACATAGTGGTGATGGTATCATCATGCAGGAAATTTTCACTTAAAGGTAAAGGGAAAGAATATGAATTGACTAGAAAACGGTAAAGCTCTTCTGAATACAGGATATTTATTCATGGAAGAAAGCCTGGAAAACTCTTGAGCTTCACCTCCAGCAGGACAACAATCCTAAACATTAAAGCCAGAGCAACAATGAAACACTTTAGATTAAAATACATTGATATTTTATTTAATTTCCGGTTATGATTATTATAGTCATTTTGAACTGGAATAAAATAAAAGTCCAGGTTTGAATCAAACCCCATAACATGTAAATTGAGTTTAACGGACTCCCTGCATCCAGCCTGACTGAACTGTTAGCGATATAACCCATAAGACCTGTAATTGTAATTGCAAGAAAATTGGTCTCTACAAAGTACTGACTCTCAGGCACTGAATCAATAAATAAATCAACACCAAACTTTGCAGGCTTTAATTTGTAAAAACTTTGCAAAAACTATGTTCTTCTTTATGCAGGTCCATGACATAAAAACGTAATAAAAAAGTGGAATCAAGATAAAATGTAACATGTAAAAAAGTCCAAACAGTATGAACCTTTTGAGGCACTGTGCACATCCAAGTGGCAACAATTACACAAAAACACATCAAAAACATGTGGGTACACACGTTTTATATGTTACATTAATCATAGCCATAACAAGGACAACTTATAAAAATGCTCCTATAGAACGGAGCTGTCAGCTGTCCATAATCTGAAGAAAAATGCACACAAAGACACACACATGAGCCTACCAAGGGGTTAACATACATAACAGCCAAGTATTAATGCTACCGGATATAACATTTCAATGTCAAACCACAATGTGAAACAATCAAGACATATATACTGTTCTGGTTTTGCCATATTTATTAACCTCCCCACAGCAGAGGTATATGCAGAAAAACAGATTTCTGTAACTGGGGGAACAGAAACCGACTGCTTTGTGTCAGACACAAAAAAGAACAAAGTTAAAAAAGGGAAGTGGAAATGTTAACACTTGTGAATTGACTTATCCCCACTGGATGGGATTTAGAGCCAACAGCTTTTCTTGGGTAAGGCAGCAGAGAGAATCGTTCAGGCCCATTAGCTGATCGATACCTGGCAGCCTCTGGAGCTTTGGCGATAGGTTCAAAGGGCTTCAGAAAGCTATGCAGCTGACAAGAAAATACTCCGGCAAACAATAAACTGCTCATGGTGCTTAATTATGATCAACAAAGAACAATGAGCAGATTTATTGTACTTTTTTTCTCAAGCTAGGAGAGAGGAAATGGCTGTAAAAGTAAATAAATTAAATTTATACAGGAATGTATAGGTTTGATGGAGAATTGTCTTTATTAGGTTCTAATTAAAGGGTTAACCTATTTGATGATGAAAAAAAAAACCTTGGTTTTTGGTAAGCTTTTAAGCTAAAACTTGCTGGCTGTCTTTCCATGACAGATGCATCCGAAAACATTCAAAACCGTGATGTTTCTCACGGCCTGTAAAGTGGTCCTTTTGGGGCCTGCATACTATGAAGGTCCAGTAAAACGACCCAGATGTTCTGATCATGGAAAAAGGTCAAATATCCCAGAACCAAGCCTACATCCAAACCAACTAAAGGGTGACTTTATGGAAGGAAAACAGTTTTGAACGAGGGATGTCCTTAAAAGGTTTGTTTAGCTTTTGCAAGGTAAGGTTACCAACAAATTCTACATCAAGATGTGGGATGGTCAAATTAAACTACAAGAAGCTTCAATAATTAGTTTAACAATGTGCTCAAATATCCAATCAGGAGTTTGCAGGTTTTTTAGTTTTCTTTTTTCTTTAAAGAGACTTGTTTCTTAGCTGGACCGTACATATGTTGCAATTTAAGTGGACAGTTTTTTTCAAATGCAACTTTTGTACATCACAAACGCCTGCAATTTTACTAGGAGTTAAAACACTTTTCAAGAGAAACTATTTAAAATGTAACCATTCTTTGTGGAGACATTTAAGTAGCACAAACCTTAATGACGATGTGTCCCTTTCTGGTGCCGCTGCGGTCCAGCTCGCGGTGCTCCTTGACCATCACAATCTCCCCCTCCTCCTCGACCTTGTGCGTGTTCTTCTCCACATGGTTGAGGATGCGCCAGTAGTCCTCCTGGGCGATGCAGACGAACTGGTTGAGGACGACATGGGGACAGCGGGTGAACTTGTAGTAGAGCAGAAGATTGCTCTGCACCACATTTGGATACTCAAACAACAGCAACGTGGACGCATGAGAATGAGCAAAGTGAGGCATGGGAGGGATGAACAGACAGAGGAAGGAAATGTCCAACGGCGATAACCTCTCACTGCACTAAAACTGACAAAGTAGGGAGAAATGGAGGTCCAAAATCATCTCAGCTAGCCGTTTTGCAGAAGCATCTTCAAGAGCTCAGCAGACCTTCCATTATCCTCCAGAGAAAAAGAAAATGTCAAGACATGACTGAGACAAGTGGTGCGCTTCTTGACTAACTCATCAGATTCAGAATTTGCCTCACTAAGTTCCACCTCTGCAACTTCCTGTTTATGTGTGGTAAGGAAATGACGTACAGTAGAGGAACTAGCCAGTGTGAACAAAGGGGCCTTATGCGACTTTTCACATCACAATTATATTAAGATTGTGTATTTTTTTCTTTAAGAGAAGAGCAAATATGCCAACAAAGAAACGCTGCTGTTACTAGGGTTGTGATGAGAAAGAAAAAAAAGGGAGATTTACAGATACGACAAGTAACAGCTGAGGGAAAATTATTTACTTATGCCCATCTGCTGCGGAGGCAGACATATACTCAAAGAAGAAAAGCAGAAATGAAAATTCAACTTTGGCATTTTCCTCTACGACACGCATTTTACTTTATAGGGTAAAAGAAACAGGAGTAAAATTGAAAGATTCAGAAGCAGTAAAAATAAATACTGTACAGAAACATCTTATTTTGATTTACACGAAAGGGAAGTGGCAATCTTAGAATAAGGCAGTTTTTATACTGTAGGAAGAACCTTTTACTGATGTCACAATTTCAAAAAGATTTATAAGGGGAGAGTCACGATAGGAGCAATGCCGAACAGTGAATAAAGTGATAAATAAATAAGTCTATATTTTATTACATGATGATGTCATTTTGTCATAAAAGTTCATAAACACTCATAATAGAACGAAGTGGATGGACCGAGCTAAACATTTTTAATTTAATGCTTTCTAATCAGTCAAAGTTACTTTGTTTAATCACAGTGATATCAGAATATGGAGTCATCTAAGGATAAAACATCCACCCTGGTTGTTGACTAGTAACCAGACGTGAAGCTGCAGCACTAATCAAAACCCTGTATCCTCTTCTAGAGACACTTTTTTTAATATTTTCAGAACTCATAATGGGGCTGAGTCAGACTTAATTAAGTAACAAAGCAATTTTTTTATGTTAGCAAAGTAACAAAAATGTTCAGGAAAAAAAATGTAAAGCATGATCTTACAGATTTAATTAAAACCAGAAGAGACGAGCATTCCTACTTGAGAAGTACAGATACCCTTCTTATGGACTGTATCGGTTAAAATAAACCACTACCATGAACCAATACTTAAATGTGGAAACTCTGCAATAATTTCAAGTTTATTTTTCCACTTGAAATTTTTGTTTTGTGGTCATTTTATTTATATTATATTTGAGAATTAGAGCAGATAATAAAAATAAAACCTGTCTTCCAATTCACTGCATTGTTTTTGGTATGGTAGAAGTATTGGTACTCAGAATCGGCAAGTAATCTAATCCAAGTATCTCTATCATATTGTTTTGAAAAAAGTGGTACAGTTGCATCCCTTGTTCCTACTTTTTCCACAAATTAATATACATCAATTATAATAGTACACTTGTAAAATCCAAACAAAACAATCACTATGTTTAGAAGCGGTTTTCAAGTGTCGAATGTGCCGAGAACCGTAATAGTCTTTTGTGTCGTTCTGCTCTTTAGAGATTAACAAACTGTTTAATTAGTGGGGCTATCTTATCCTGAAGTTAACCGCTAGTTGGCTGCTTCAAAGACAAGCTTTTTAATGCTGGCCATCGGTATCTTTACAACAGGGTTACTTTAGTCTTAGTAATAGCCTTTTCTTTAGGTTGTTTTCAAACATGATAGTCCGGTAGACTAGATTTGACTGGGGAGCACAATTACAACAATACTGTAGCTTTTTTTAGCTGGTGTGGTTCAATTTTGCACTGCGTTTTATCAAACAAACGAAGCTCTTGAGCAACAGATTTAGCTCCTTGGCTCTTGTGGTGCTGGACCAACAAGCACTGAACACAGAGATACTTCCTGTTTTGTGAAATTAAAACAAACATGCAGTACAACCAATTAGCAGTTTTATGATTGTTCTGATGTCTTTGGTAAATGTTTCCCCCTTGCAGAGGGACAACAGGTGCGAGATTAAAACGTAAAAACGTATACATTATTTTTTTTTCATTACTAAAAACTACAGTTCTTGTTAAGAAAATGTAGTTTCGATTCACTTTGTAGGTGTAAAACCATTAATTTATTTCAGTTTATTTATATGATTTTATTTTTGGTTTTTGTATGGGGGGCACCAATTCACAACACGTCATCTCAAGGCACTTTACCAGAAAAGTCATTTCAATTCAATCGTATATACAATTCAATTAACCCTTCAGTTCATTAGTTCCAACAGCTTAAAAGTTTTCTATTGAGGGAATCCCAACAGATTGCATCGAGTCGTTCACTTCCAGCATTCACTTATCCTGAACGAACATGTAGCGACAGTAGACAGTCGCCTGCGTTGTGTCATTGAATTCACAGCAATCCCTCATACATTTAAAATTCATGTTTGTCTTGTTTTACCTGGCAGTCATCTCCCTTGGTGCGAACTTCTCCGTTCATGTACTGTTTATCCAGCGAGGGCGAGATGCCAAAGCTGTTCCCCATACAAAGAGTCTCCGTTCTGCCTTCTGCATGGCTGATCTCCACAGCTCCGTTCAAGATCACATACCAGTGGTCGAGCTGCAGACAGATGAACAAGAATACAAAGTTCTGTACTGTACTTTACTGCTGAGGTTCCAACAGTAAATCACAGAAAATTAGTCATACTTGCTTTTAGGACTATTTTTCAGGTGTTTAACAATACAGACATGCTAAATAAGAATACATACAGGCTTGACTTTTGATCTGTATCATTATAACCAAAAGATTTAATATGAAACTGGCTTATCATACATTTTGCTACTTGCAAATTGGGTTTCTGAGTTACTCCAGTGGATTCTTTTTTAAATAAAAAAGCTTGCTGGTGAGCTCCCTCTACAGCCATAACTGATAATTCCTTTTCATTGACTTTTCATTCTCTGTCTCCCCTAAAAAAAACCCTCTGACCCATGAGAGTGCTTCTCACTTTCTATGCCCCATCAGTTTTTTATTTCTGTCGTAGTACCTGCGGTCCCCCTTGTTTCTCAGCAATGATGAAATGAAAATGGGTGAGAGAATGAAAGAAAATCAACCACAAATTGAAATATATAGCACATAAAAATTGCTGAGGTGTTATTTTTTTGTAATATAGAGCCTCGTGATTTATTTAATTAACCTGTACAGCCACCAACAAAAGAAATAATTAGTAACCATAATAAATTATATTACAAGTACAGAATGAAGACTATTTTGCTCTCTTTTTCCTCCTCTCAAGCATGTCCCTTCTCTTTTCTCTCCTATCAAACCACTTCAGACTCTTTGTTGTCCTTTCCCTCTCACTCTGCCAAGCCATTTTGACTTCTGAGTGGAGCCAAGTGCCTCTCTTTGACATTCACCATGTGAATCCACAGAGACACTGTGGAGAACGACTGCCCATCAATCGACCTGACAGAGACGGCAGGGAGGCTCGTGGACACAACTGTTCTAATACACATTTTTTGGGAGTCTTTAAGTTTTACCGTTGCCGAGATCCCCCTCTTTCTGATCTCAGAAGTGGCCAGTTCAATGTTTACCTTTGGCCTGTCTGTTTTACTGCTACTGTGTGGAAAGTCCAAATGATCTCCTGTTTCTTAGCCATGTAACTTAATTAATTTGCTTTGTAGCAGCTCAAGTGACTGGCAGAGCTCACACACTGAAGTGGCTCCGTACACATCAGTTGCTATGTGTACACTTACTGAACAGAAACAAGAAAATGTTGAAATGTTCCATTAAATGTTATTTTCTTTCAAAATTTTTTGGTAACAGTTATATCACTGTTTTGTATGATATTGAGAAAGGATTATTGAGAAAAGCAGCAAAATGATGGGGAAATATTTTTTTCCCCACAAATAAAATTCATATAATTACTCCTTTGGATGAGGTAGCATACACCATGTTTAACTGAAAGTTTCAGATGTTTCATCATTTAAATGACTGGAAATGTGTGCAGCTCCATGGCTGACACATGCAGGTTATTACTTAGCTTATTAGGAATGCTAATAAGAGTACTGCAAATGAGAGACATTGATTTGATTGACAGATCCTCTGTCTTTAAACAAAACAAGAGACATTGTTTTGTTTAAAGACAGAGGATTACCTGAACCAAAATGCCTACTTACTGGCTGCTTTAGGATTTCAGGGACACCGCTTTTGGATATATGCACTAAGCTGTAGCTGGGGTTTAACATGGAGGACTGATTGGGACAATGGTTGAGTCTGATCAGAGCCATCCCAGCTGTTGTGAATAATCTATTATCTATGTCAGCCAGTTATTTCCAATTGACCACACCATTCCGCTTTTGCTACCAATCAAGTTTTTGCTGGCTAAACTACAGTTTCCTCCCCATGTGTGATTAAACACAGAGATCTCACCCTTTTCCTTGGCACTTTCATTTACAACAATAGTGAGTAATCCATGTAAATGGTTAAGAACATATGAAGGTCTAATTTTTTCACACATTAGGTCCTTGTTGATGGTCATTTACCTTTGGTAAAAATGCCTCAATCTTATCCTGTACAATTTCTCAAATCAAATATGTAGAGAGGATTTTTTTTCTCATATGCACACAGGTAAGTCACATTTACATCTATCTGAATAAGTTAAAGGGTTCCTGTCAAGAAAGGTGATGGTATCTATGTTACGTTAATTCCTTGTTGATTTGGTTGTACGAAGAAATTGTGCTTGGGTTTATGTGTATGGACCATTTTTGAGTTTTGTTTGTGTGCAGGCTCTTTTCCTAAAGAACAAATTCAAACCTCTGTTTGTATATGAGACACCTGGAGAAATCCCAAAGGAGGGTTTGAAAAAATACAGCTTTGAAACAATATTTACCAAGTGGAACATAATTGAATCTTTTTCAGTAGACGTTTTGTCTTGCTTGTCTTTTGAGCTAGATGTTCATCTTCTGTTCAATGAGATGCCAAAATCATTTATACCTCTTTTTTGTTGTGCAGGATGACTGTGCCAGACTGCTCCACCACCTCGAACACCATGACGCTGCACAGCTCTCGCCGTACAGACATGGTCATGTTGGCGAATGCAGGCAGCTGGTGCATGAACTCCAGCAGTTGTTCTGTACAGGATGTCAAAGAGGTAATAACTTTGTTAGAAGCAAATAGCACCGTCTCTTAATATAAATTTTCTTATTTCAGTTAAAAACCTAAAACCTACTGTCTCCAAGGTCTAAAAATAAAACAACAGCTACTGATATAGTGAAGACATCACTGCAGAAAAACTGTAGAAAGTTGTTAATCTTTTAAAACATGACAACTAGAGCACAAGTTACTCTAACCGTAGAGTATATAAATCATAAAGCTGGAATCCCATAAGAGATGTACATTCTGTCTCATCTGTGCTGCAGCTGAGAACAGAGCGACCTTGATCCAAACTGCTCTTGTGCTTTAAGATGTTTTTTGGGTTTTTTCTTTGCACTCTCACTGCTGTAAGTTGTTATTTTTCTTGTTCTCTTTTCTTTTATGGCTCCTCCTGAGTTTGGTCATTCTTGGTCTTTGTTAAATTCAAGGCACAACGAGGAAAAAGTAAAAGATTTTCAACCTGCAGTCTGGTGCTGCAAGCAAGATGAAGGCAAACTCTGGAGGGTAAATTATTAAAATATAACCAGTGTAAAATAGATCCTTTGGTACTACTGTGTATGATTAATAAAGATGGAAACGAATCTAATCTAATCTAATGTTAGACTGAAAAAAAAGGTTTATCTATGTTAACAGCTTAGTTTTCTATTTAGATAAATTCTTAGAGGAGCTATATTTTGTTATTAAAGCTCAAATGAATGGTATTATCTAGTTAAGCGCATTCAGGAAATCCCTGAAAAAGATCAAGTTTAAAGAAAGTAAATAAATCCGATTTAAATTAAATGCCCACTACAAAAACATATAAGATAATCTTGACAAACAAAAGTATAATGGTGTTATAGACATGGCATGCATCAATACAGGAGCTGTTACAGAGAAGCCCATGAAAAAGCCAGACCGCCACCCTCCCTGGTAGGCACACAGCAGGCCAGGCCTTTACCATCTCTCCTAGCTGTCTGATGTGGTCACCTTCTTCCCCAGGAACCTTCTGGGTCCCGCTAATGAGGCTGTTTAAATGATTGCCTGCTTAAAAATACACATTAAAAGGGCAATGCTCTTTAGACACCTCTGCGGTTAGGTCTTTATAAGGGGGGGGGGGGGGGGGGGGCAGTTGTATGGCTTCCCTGCTGAGTAATTGATGGTCCAAAAATAGCAACTGTGAGGAATCACGTATGCAAAGGAGTGACAGCCAAATTCATGTAAGTGGCACTTTTAGTAACTTTACACAAATGTGAAGTGTGTTTGATTACAGAGGTATAACAGTGGAAAAAATATATAAACTTTTTTTGCAGAAATAGAAAAAAACAAATGAAACTGACCAATGTCGTCATCGTTCCGATCAGCTGGATCCTTTTCTAGACACTCTCGGACCAGATCCCGGCCTACAAGAGCATCTGAAGCTCTCTCAAGGTCCTCATCCTCCTCCTCCTCTTCCTCGCTGTCCACTGTAGCCTCTGGCAGTCCAGACAGGTCCACATCGCCCAGGTCGCTCTCTGTGGCCTGAAGAAAAAAAGAGCGGTTGCTTTTTATCAGAATCAAGCAGGAATCGTTTCAGAGTTCTCTGCACAGTCTAAACGCAACAACAAAAATCAGCGTAATCTAGTAATAATGTATATTCTAGTGTTATATCGTATCTGCTCGCCCTGGCCCAGTGCGACTCAGCCTGCCCCAGCACAGCCTGGTTTTGTTTCCATTGCCATCTCAGGAACACAGACGAGGAAATGGGCCGGCTGAGCATAGCAAAGTGGCAGTAAAAGTCCATGATGTCTGATTCTTCAGGGCAGAAATCTCAAAAGACAACGCAACAAAGTAAAAAGTAATAATGTGCCATCTTTGCCGGGTTTTTATTTTGGGTCTGTCATGTGCTATTCAGGGACATCACTTGAACCGCACACCCTGCCAGGCCAATCAGTGGCTACCACTTTACCAGACCAATCAGTTCATAGGTGGGAGTGTAGGTTCACCTTGGCCTGCTTTGGACTGAGCCAGAAGTAGTCCAAAACAAGCTGTAAAGAAAGTGGAAATGCGTCAAATAAGGGCTGAGCAGACCCGGGTCGGGACCTAGTAGAAGATCCTGAGATCTGGACTTGAAACCCCAGACAGCAGCATTGAGGACAAACAGCCTCCGTTCACAAAACTCTCACTTTACGTCTACAACACAATGTTCACCACAGTGGAGTATTTATTTTTTTTTGCAATGGACAAAAACGTCTGCTCCAAGATATCCAAAGCTGGACGAGAAAAACCAAAAAGCCTTGAAAGTATAATTCCAGCAAAGGTAATTTTATTAACTTCTGGGGTTGAATATAAACATATCCCGCTCTTTTCAGATTTTATTAGTAAAACCAGCTAAAAACAAATTTCCTAAAATTTCACAAATATGCACTACTTTGTATTTGTCTGTCACATAAAATCAAAGCAAATTACATTCAAGTTTGTGTTTTAAACATAAAAGGGCACAAATAAAAGCAATGATCTTTAAAATAAAAGTCTGTAACTAAATTAGACAGATGTAGTATTGTAGTAATATATATATATATATATATATATATATATATATATATATATATATATATATATATATATATTGGATTTAAAAAGCTTAATAAATCAGGGTCTTTACTTGTTTATTTGCCATAAATATAAAGATTCAACTTCAACTAATCAGCTGTACCTCTGAACTTGAACTTAAAAGTAAAAGCACGTTCCAGACTCAAAAACAGAAGGAAACCACTGAATATTCAAATATTCTGGCTGCATAAGGATCCAGATTGGCAGGATGGCACTAAGAGGGAGCATGGGGGAATTAAACCATCAACCTGGAGGTTAAAGGAGGAGCCCTCTGGTGGCAATGCCGCCATTGCATGCCATCTGTTCAGTTTTGATTGTTTATAACATCAGGACTTACTTAAAAACTTAGCTTTATCTTAATTTTGCCATGAAAAATGTTAACTGATGCATTTGTTTAGCTCAAAGAGAAACCACTTTTAATGCAAGTGTTTGCTTTTCTTTCAGGCTACTGGGACTGGATATTCTACAGCATTGATGGCTAGCACGAACAGAGATAAATTATGGCAAAATAACTTTGTCATAGTATAGCACTTTAACTTGCCAGTCAATGCTTTTGTAAGTGTAAATGTACAAATTAAAAATAGAGATGGTCTGTTCCTGTGTTTTTTATAGGGAGTCTTTAATCTTATTTGGGTATCTATATAGAAGAAAGCAGAGCTCTGATCAAAGGATTACCGCTCTTGTGATCACATTGTTCCCATTATTTTGTTTTTCATACAGGATAACGCTCAACATATTTATTTATTTCATTGGACATTTTTTGTGAAAAATGGACATGACATTCGTCAAGATGTCCTCGTTTTTGGTGTTATGCGCAAAAAAGACCTGCCACTGCCTTGAGGGTTTACTCTAAAACTAAATTAGAAAAACAACAGAGATGTCCTTTAGGCTACTAAAACATTCCTCCCCTTTCAACTTTTTCACATTTTGTGAATTTACGACTTACAAATTCCAATAATTTAATTTAGATTTTATCGTTCAGAAAAACACAAAGAAATGCAGAAGATTATTTTGCAAAGAATTGGCAACCTCTAGCTGTGCAAAGTCAGTACAGACATGCCCGAAAAGGTTTGTAGCTATGATTACACCGAAAGGAGGATTTACTAAACAACTACTTTAGCAGAGAGTATAAATGTTTTTTTCAAGTCTTTGTATGATGGAAATCCCACATTTATATATATATATATATATATATATATATATATATATATATATATATATATATAGCAGCAGCTGTAGGACAAAATAAATAATTTCCTGGTCTACAGAAGAGATAGTCACTATAACAAGCAATGTGGTCAGGTTTTTAGGCTCAATGGGTTAAGCCCACAGAGCAGGAGAGGCACTGGTGAAAGTCTAATTTTTGTTAGAAATCAGAATGGAGAATTAGTCAAGCTTCTTCAAAGAGAGAACAACTGCTTAGAGTTTTCTCCTTCCAAAGCACTGACATTTGGGCAAATAAATGTGAAGGCAAGCAGCAGACAAAACTCTAAGGAGCATTTAGCAGATATAATTTTAAAACAACATAATAAATGATACTGATTTGTAATGATTTATTAACTGTAAGCTTCTGAAGCATTTTCAACCACCAACAAACACCAGAAAAAACAAAACAAAGAAAAAACATCTAATTTTTGGATAAAATTCAGCAAAAGAGAGACATTGGCTCCAAAGCATTTTGAAAAAAAAGACTTGTTCTCTACAAGAGAGCTGTAAGTGGTGCAAAAATGAGGTTAAAAGTCCAACTGCTCTCTATATTTTCATTTCCTTCCCTCTCACATACTGTCATGGAGATACACTTCACTCTCACTCAGACCTAAACATTTGGCCTGTAGGAGTTCCACTTTCAATCGAATATCACTGGTCTCAGAACGGTTTCAGCTTAAATAATATTTTCTACGGATGAATGACATCAAATCCAGAGAAACCACCTTATGTTACAGTGCTGTGGCGCAAGAATAAAGACGTGAACAATTTTGTTTCAGAATGTATAGCAGCTAAAGGGATAAAGGGCAAAGGAAGAGGAATATGATGACTTTGAATAAGGGTCCAGAAGTTGGGAAAACAGAGGGAAAAACGAACTTCTCAGTTTCTGAATTCACAGGAGAAACTCACTAAAACAGTGACAGCTGAGGAGCACAGCTGACTGGAAGGGTCAGCTCTTTAAGACAGCTGTAAACAAACACAGAGCCGGTCAGCGACAAGCCGAAGGGATCAAATCCGTGTGATAAATAACTAATCTGAGGGTGAAATTATCTGCTCTCTGTGTTAAATGTCAGATCAAGGCAAAGTGCATTAGTTGCTCATAAAACACCGAGCAGCGAGAAATCCTGCAAATAGAGCAATAGTTAGAAAAGAAGGGCATGAATGTTTTTAATTTTGTTTTCGTCCAGGTCTGTAACCACCTTTTTATCTTTGTCACCAGATCATAAATTAGATCAATAACAAACTAACCTTCCTAGTTCCCATGATTAAAGCTACCTAAAATAAATAACCTTGTGTCAGGAAGCAACCCTCACAAATCCATTTCTAAATGTAGCACGGAGGGTGGGTTAACCAAATTTTTACCACAAGCCCGAGCTGGTCGAGGCTAAAAGAAACATTCTTGTATTTATAACGGCTTTCTCCTCAAATAGCGGAGATAGGGAAAGTAGACAAAGTAAAATGATTAGATGGCACATTTATCATGTACTTCTATCATGCGTTTATTGACTCACAGCCCTTTCATGCACTCAGCACTCAAAACAGGCTTTCCACAGCACACTAAGCTGGAAAATGCTAGTGAAATGTCACAAAGGAAGAGGAAGCAGCATAGAAGGTGACCTCTTTATCTGGTGCAATGGAATAATTTGAAAGGAGATTTTAGGTTATAAAACAGAATCTATTTTAAAATGAATGTTTTACCATTAAAGGAGGTAAGATTAAAAACATTCTACAGAGGTCTTTGGCATCCGTTCGATGGTTTTAAATCTACTAAAAAGTGCTCTTTTGCTGGAATTGATCAACGTCCTTCTAATTGGACAATTAGTGGTAAACAGACTTGAAAATATTTTTGGCCAAATTTTACTACATTTAAATAGAGATGCATGACAGAAACTTGAGAACTGTTTTATGTTTTGGAATCTTTAAGCAATTTTATTTTCAGATTCCACTTTTTCCTTTAAAACTATACACCACACAATATTCATAAAATATTTTTCTTGTATTCCTGCTATGGTCAGTCATTAGTTGTTTATACTGAAAGAAGTGACATCCCACTGTATGAGGGAGAGCAGTTGCTTTAAAGCAAAGCAGTAAATGGCTCAGTTGAAAATTTATATGCATTTACAATCTTTTATAAGTGATTTTAAAAATTACCACAGATAACACTGCTAGCCCAAAACAGTCATCTCTCTGTGCATTTCCAACAAATTGCGTATCCTAATCTTTGCTCCAAGTCTTCCATAAGGCTTCCTATTCTACTACTGATGCTGAAAGCCTCACTGTAATGTATTGGGTCTCTGTGATATCTACTGAAGTCTTACCCCCAGTTTAAAGACGGCAGCCAGAATAAACTGCTAATATATAATCAAGCTCATAATTGTTCATAGCCCTGTCAGATTAAAATGTCAAGTTATATTAATTCAATCAAGAAGTTTTTTTTTTTAATCGAAACTGAAGGAATCCTAGGCAATGAGCTCCAAGTCTTTTGGGCTGGAGGGCCTTATTCCCATCACCCTAAACTTTAGCTCCCTCAACAGATTCTCAAACAGATTCTAGTCAGGACTCTGGTTGAGAAAATCCAAAACATTATCATTACTTTAAGTCAGTAGAAACATGTTGGTAAAACAAAAAATAATTTTAAACTGCAAAACTGTATCTTGGTAATAAAACATTATATATATATAATGTCTTCCACCTTTTATAATTTCTCTTCATTTGTAAACAACTTATTGATAAATAGTGCTCAAGAATTACCAGTTCACATTTCAGAAATAGATTGAATTTTTGTGTATCAGATTACCAATTTATCAGGAGGGGTCTGTCATGGTGAAAATTAGATTTAATAATTTACAAATTAGTGTCAGATTTACAAATGCTCTTCCTTTGTTCGATGGTTTTTGTAGATTCACAAGCGACTGAAGACTTTATAAAATTTCAACTGGCTCAAACACCTTCATTTCCAGAACCATTTTCCTGTTGGCCCTCACTAAACACCGACTTCAAACCCATGCATGGAACCTGCGAAATGACCACCACTAACCGAGGCCATTAGGTTGTAGTGGTCTACCTGTGGGAACGGTGAAGATAGAGCTGTAAAGGTTAAGTTTATTTCCTACGCATGACCTTTTATCCACAGCAGGAAGTACAGAGGGATGCGAGCAGCCAGGATGCAGAACTGATGCGCAATAATTAGGATGAAGAGAAGGATTAAAAGGTTGACTGATGAGCAACAGGTGAGCTAACTAAACAGAAGCTCATCAAAATGAAAGCGAATAGCTGATCTGATGTGGTGCCAGTAAAGACAGTAGGTTTGCCACTAATTTTATCAGGGTTCATAATTTATTCCTTTTAATTTATTAATGGCAACATGGAAGAGAAGAGGTTTATCATTTATTCATCAATTATTTTATTTTTATTTTTTTTAAAACATGAAAGTGAAAACAAGAGGAAATCTCATATGCTAATTTCTAGCAGATCCTGTTGATCAAAGAATTATTTTTTTCTTCGGAAAACCCACCTGGTAAATGTCTGACAGGCTGCTGCTCCCTGAATCGCTGGTTATGCTGCACCCTGATTGGCTGGGAGCCATGTGCATCACCTGCTGGTGGGCGTGGTCCGTTAGGTGCATCTTATTGAGATCGGCAGGAAGCTGTTCAGACAGGAAGCAAAGGTAAAGGAAAAAAAAAAGAGAGAGAGAAAAGGATGTCAGTTCATAAGTTTTATAAAATTCACTGTATAGCAGAGGGCAAACACACAAATATGCTCACACATACACACACGCACACATGCAGCAATTTTCATCAGGCTGAAAGCCAGAGTTGTGTTGGCACTGATTGACAAGCTGTACTCCAGGATAATTAACTTGAAGAGGTCGGAGCAGAAAATAACTTCCGGTGCCTGTAAATTGTGATCCAACAGTTTAGGATGATGTGAGAGTCAAGGTAGGAGTTGATGGAAGTGTAAATCCTGACATTCTACTCACATAGACTGCTAACATGTCGGGTACCTGTCCGGGCAACGTACACAAAGTCAAACAGCAACATCAGCAATGAGTTGCACATTTAAACTCCAACAAATGGTATTCTCAAGTTTAAGAAAAACTTAATGTACCTACAGTCAAACATTTTTTTCAACGTCTTTTAAACTAAAAAGCTAAACTGAATTCTTGCTTCTGCTGATAATAAATATTGTTCATTACAGTTAAATAATGTTTTAATATAAGAACGACAGCTAAGTCCTCCTATAGGCTCCAACCAATGGCTGTTCATGTTTTAAGAAATGACTCCAAACAGCTAAATCTGTTTCATGTAAGCTAAGGAAATATGGAGGTTCTTTCTTCCAGCTGATTGACAGGCAGAGTGCAACAACACAAAGGGGAGGGGCACCACCATATTACTCCATTCAATGAAGAAGAGCTCTGCTCCCAATCTCATGAAAGAATAAATCACAACAAAACTATGAGAGGGAATTTTAGCAGCTTTATATCCATAACTTTTTAAAGCTTGCCATGTCTTCATACAATTATCCGCAATATTGAAAATGCATTTAAATTTCCAAAATTTGCTTTTTCTTATTTCGGTAAATAAAAAAAATTAAAAAGATGGCATTGTAATGTATTTAAGCCTTTTTTGGTTTGGGTCAATCTCATTAAATTAAAATGGTTTTAAATGACATTTGAATCTGAATTAAATATTAATTCACTGGAACTACAACAACAGAGATGATGTCAATGCCATAATCACACTATTATAAGACTGAAAGATGAAACCGTGAAGACTTAAGGAAGTTCAGCAAAAATGAAAGCTAAAACAAGTCTACAAAATCAGATTTTATGCAAAAATGTATATATAATATGACAAAGTGGGTGGTTAGCCTCCATCAGTGCTGTGTCTGGCATCCTGTCTGAAAAGAGGCAGGTTGAATTTAAAAAAATCATCCAATGCCCCAAATCTAAGAACTTTTTATGTCTGTAGATGCGTCAACAAACACCATGTAGCTTGATACACTTTTCTGAGTTCAACATAAACCATATAAAGATTAGGGGAATATGTTTCGAGACATAAATGGAGATAATCCTGTAATTCCTTCCTTTCTACCCTCTTGTAAAGAATCTGCAGCTTATGTCTTCTCTTGAATATGTTTAGCCAATTGAAAGAACAAAAACATTTATCATGAAAATCCTGAAATCTGCAAGTTAGAAACCCGTCTGGTGCAGCTCTTCAACAACCTTTAAAATCCAAGTCCTACCAGGTGAGATCGAGGCAGATTCAGGGTGAGGGACGACGTTCTCCGGCGACACCAAGAAAACCTACAGCAAATGTCCTCCATAGCCACATCAGAAAACGCCGGCTGCTAAACCGTGTGCATAAACACTCACAGTTACTGCTGAGCATGTAAAGCCTCATCGAGCCAAACTGAAGCTCAGAAACAGGATAACACGGAGGAACCACAGTGGCTTCATGCAATATTAAAGATGGTGAGTCTGGGGGCTGTCCCCCCTTTGGCACTTTCCCCTAATAGGTCTGATGTTCTGTACAACCTGATGAACCTTTCAGCCTTGCTGTCTTCAAACCCAGAGGGGAACACTAACAGTACTGAGGGTTGGAGTTCGGAAGTTCAATATCATGTCTTTAATGTGTATTACTCCACATTATATACAAAATGTACTAAACACCCAGAAACCAGACTACAAACAGAGTTTCTACAAATTTCCACATTTTACCTTGGTCCAATTTATAGATTTGACTTTACATATCAGACATTTTAGAACAGCATATTTACCTAAGATTTATCATCATCAACCCAAAGCTAACGTTGGCTTCCTATTTAGCAGTGTGGTGAACGGCTACTTCACAGATCTTTTAATTTTTTAATGGCATTGAGATATACTTAAACCGGCTCTATTTCAAATCTGGACTGAATTGTTATACACCAAATACATATCTTGTAAGCAAATTTTAAACTCAGAGTAACATATTTTTATTTAATTAATCTGTGAGTTTTGTCAGTAACTCAAAAACCAAAATAATCATTTATAATAAATTAAGGAAATGTGTAAAATTGTAAATTTTTTATTCTTTTATTCTTATTAAACACTTAAGGAGCCAAACTTGGAAAATGGTTTAATCCAAAAACATTCTTCAGAGGCTCTGAATAAACTCTGGAAGTCATACAGGTTAAAACAAGTATTAAATATCTTGTATTGACCAATAGCACAGTCAATATATAGCAATCTGCTCAAGCATCTACCTAAACATGAAAATATTTTGATTTGTTTCGATCCAGACTCCAATATTACCATGTTAATAGCACAGTCGTTTCTTTTAAAAGCAATTAAGGATTAGTATTGTAATTGTAAAGCATGCTATTTTAATATTCACACTCTTCTATTGGCTCTGGAATGAGGCGAAGGTCCTGACTGAAGAAGCGCTTAAGTAAAATCCATTTCCTATTAAGCACAGCAGGCTAATGCATTGTGTGATTCATTTATTGACCCAAAGACAACATGTAATCTTGGTGTTATTGATGGAATTATATCCAATCACTTTTACACATAACTCTACTATTAGTCCAGATACTGATTGTTGACCAACACCCTTGGCTCCATGTTTACTAGGTTTGTTTGTGAATGAGGACAGCCAGAACAAGTAATAAGGAGGACAGTGAATAATGGGTAATTTCACCAAAGCAAATGCATATCGATTTCTGTATGATGGAGCAGTTATGAGCCATTCGGATTTCATCCAATACATTCACCAGTACTAAGGGAGTGAGGTGAAAATGGCAAACTGTTCTCCTATGCAACTAACAGTTTGAGTATTTTGGATAAAGTGTTTGCTTTCTGTTGGATTAATCATATTAGTGGTAAATATAACTAACCCTATTGCTCATCCTTATTGCCATTTATTTGGGATTTCCTATACTGATGCAACTCGCTGTCTTGTAAAACGCCTAACAGATCTACAGGAGAGCAGATGTGCAAATGTTGCTTTAGACTCTTTGTTTAGTCAACACAGCTTCCCCAGTCAGGTTTCACCTGCAGAAAAATTCAGTCGCTCATAATGATACCGATTTCATGCAGCGAACATGAATTTCAAAGAGAGAAAAAAATCTGAAGCACATGTTTGCATAGTCTGAATAGTTTTCATGTACAAAAATGACTTTAGATAAAACCTGTGATAAACAGATCTAATATTATTCAAATTACTGGAGAAAAAAGTACGGACATTGGAGCACCTAGAGTTGAGCCTTAGTGTAATGCTGTTTGGAAATTTAAAATAAAAACAAGCTTAGTATCTATTAGATCCACATTTATACTGGATTTAGTTGGAGCTGATGGATATATAGAATTAATCAGGGGAATCAAATGTTTTCTAGCTAAACGTAAAACCATTCCTAAAGTCATAGATCAGAGCAAATAGTTGAAATCTAAAAGATAAACAATATGAAGGAATGTAGTTGAGCCAACCCCCTACAGGCAGTCCAATACATGCTTTTAGTAGCACAGACACAAACAATCAGATAAATAAATTCTCAATTTTAGGTTCTGAACCGGCGTTTGAGTCTAATGCATGTTTCCGATTTGAGTGGGAGACAGAAGATAATGGCAGTACAGTGGAGTTTGTGTGTTTGAACGAGTGCTTTAGACAAGGAAGGAGTCGAGTGAAGTGGAGGTCTCGTGGCTACGATTCACACCACAGAATTAATCCACCTCTAATCCCCCTCTTTTCCTCTCCCAGCAGGCCAAATCAGAGGGGGTGAGGGGATAGGGTAAAAGGGGGTCTTCCATTCTCCTCATGCATTAAGGATGAGAGTTAGCAGATTAAATATAAATGTGTGAGGCTCCTTCAGCTGTACATTTTCCTCATGTCAAGGCGGCAGGGCCCAATCATGGGAGGATTGAGCTTTCACCGCAGCAATTATTAGAAAACCCTGGTTAACGGCAGGAGAATGAACATGTCTTGTATTATGATGAGTTGCACAACAGGTTTAGTTTAAGACAGCACGACTACAAATGTTTAGAATTGATTGCAGACAAGCTGTCTGGCTGCTAAGACATAAATCAAAGGAATATATGTTATGAGTTTAACAGATTGTAGCTTGCAACACCCCCAATTTATTTCTGCCTCCATGTTAAATGAGCTGTGCAAATGTAGTAGGGAATTTTCATATAGCACCCTACTAAGATACGATTAAAACATTGTGGTTAGAGCCACAAACAAATTATATACATTTGAGTGAAAGCCAGCTTTTAGAAAATAGCATGTAGTTCAGCGCTGTTTAAAATGCAAATTAGGGGTTTACCCGCCATCAGGAATGAAAAAAAACCTCAACCTAACATCAACTTTTCATCTAAAGTCTTTTTTAGAGTTCCATTAGTCCTCTTTTAAACCAACTCAAGTGATTTGGACCTAAAGAAATTAGATAAAATATAATAAAGAGATGCATTTCTCTCTCGGAAGGAAAAACAAACTTTTTAGGGTTCAAACCTAAGTGGTTTGTTTCACTCATTTCCGTAGTCGTTAAACTGACAATAAAGCCCAGATTGGCTTTTTAGCTATATAACATTCTTCCTAAATGCATTTTAAACAGTGAATAATAATAGGGAGACATTGGCATCCATGGTGGGGGGGACAAACAATGGATGGCAGCTTGAAGCAAAGACAAAATATCCAAAATGATAAACACAACATAGTGAAAAATAAATGTGGAAATATATTTACATGATGATAAACAGAATGAATAGCCTGACAGAGTAATTAAACTATAATGTGGCTGTTGAATCATGATCAGAATTATAATTAAACTGGAGACAAGAATAATCTGTGACAAACAAAACTCTCTGAATATTTAAAGACGATGTGCTGTAAAAAGTAAGAGAAAACAAAACGCAGTGAAACTGTCATAAAGGTAGAACTGCTGGGAATCCAACCCCCCCCCCATTATGAAACGTAAACTTCATAGATTAAGATGCCTCTAAACTACTGAGTTGCTGGGTCATTTTTACTGAAAAATGTCTGAATTCAAAAACTCTACCATTCAAAGGACCTCAAATCTGAGTAGACATCGAGGATACTGAGGTCACAGTCAGGGCACTTGACACTAACATAATTGGCCTGCAGGTGTCAGCAGTGAGAAACGGTCTTGACATGATCTGTGAAGTGTAGTCAATATTAAATAAAAAAACAAAACACATTAATGAAAGGAACAACATGGAGATACAGGGCCCTGCAACTGTCCCTGTTGACCTCCTTCACATCAAAGTAGTGCATAATTGTGAAGACCAAGTTGTACATGGTTTTCAAAGTATTTTGTTGTTAAAAATGTAAAAAGAGAGGTGTTCATGTCAATGCTTTGTAGATCAAAACTCAGTTTTTACCGCAAATCTTTTATGGGATGTCTAACAGCCTTGCACAAAGATTGCTTTTTTTGTTGCCTGTTCTTTGCAAATCAGTTTATGTTCAGTCAGATTGGATGGAGAGCAGTGGTAAACTGCAATTTTTGCAAAATAACTATATTCTCCCACCAGCCTCTCTGTTCCTGCTAAGTAAAGCATCCCCACACCATAATGCTGCCGCCACCTAGTTTTACAGAGAGGGTGGTGTTTTCAAGGTCCTAAAACACAAAAAAGTGCCAAGGATATTAATATTTTTACAAGGCGCAAGAAAATGTTATGTACCAACCCTCAAAGTACCAGCAGCTGATTCCATGTGTAGAGCTTGAAACAACAATGCTCTTTCTTTTCAAATCCCACTCAGTGACTTCTCTACAAAGAAGTATCTGTATTTTTTTTAAATCTGGGAAAATTCCACACAGGGCTTCCTCACTATGAGTTTAGAGCTTAATTACGTGATAAAACAGAGCACTTTGGCTACGGTTTATCCTCGCTTATAACAGCTGTTGCGATGTTGATTTAGTTCTCACAGCAGGCTGCTTAACCAGAAACCACATCACAGCTAATTTACCTCTGCAAGAAAGGAACAATGCAGCGACTGTCTCTCAGCACAGATGAGGTGCCCTTTCTGTGATATGGCACTTAACTCTGTCCCTGAATCTGATTTCCGCTGCTTTCTCTGAGGTGTCTGCTCCATTTCTTTGCATTACCTCTTTCGGGCCCATCTCTTTTTGGTAATTAACTCTGTCTCCTGTCTCTGTCTATTTCCCTCGCCAATCGCAGCCCCCTCCGTCGCTATTTCCCTTTATTTCTATCGTCTCCCGATTTGGCTCTAGCCCTCTTTCTGTCTTGTTTTGGAGATGATCTCCCATCTTTTTTTTTAATCAAGGTTGAGGAAAAGTTGGTTCTGTGCGAACAAAATGACTGCTTGGGGACTCAGTCTGGCAAAGTGAGAGGAGTGGCTCTGATGTCTGAAAAGGGACCCAGATTTAACAGCGAAAAACAATTTGATGCATCCAGTCCAGTGTTAGCTGTAAATGTATGCAACTTTACTTTTCAGTGTAATAATGAATGCATCATTGGACCCCATCCGACAGAACTAAACAGGCTTAGTTCCCATTCCTGCTCCGCTCCTTCTCTGGCATGTTCACAGGCGACTGGTTGCAGAGCAGAAAGACAGATGGAGGTGGGGAGAAAATAGTCAACTGATGTAAATGTGAGAGACAGATACAAAGAAAGAGTGGGCAACAGGAAAGAGGACAAAATTGAGCAACGTTTGAGAAAGTACTGGAAGGGAGGAAGAGAAAAAATAATACAAAATAGGACTGATGGTGTCAGGTGGAATGAGGATGAAGTGAAAGGTAGCAGATGGAGATAAAAGGTCTACAATATTCTCTTAAGATTCCAATTTTGCCTTAGTCCAGACTACCTTATCTTCAGGCAATGTGAGTGTAAGTGTGAATGTGTGTGTGCGCACCAGTGGCAGTGAGGGGAGATGTAATAAATTCAAGCTGAAATTGGAGGTGACAAGTGCATAGACAGACATGTAACAGAGCGAGGGAAGGAGAGAGGAGGAGTGAGGTTGGAGTTGGGGGGCACCACGCGAGGAGACGGGGACTCAAACACTGTTGAGCAGAGAAGATGCAAATAATATCTTAACACACACGCACACACACTCATGCTCCCACACACAGAAGCACAAATTTTTTTCAAAGCTTTTCAACATGGCGCAGCTTCATCTCCACCAGGCCCTACTTTCTAAAGTTTGCCTTCGACTTGCGACAAAACTCTTGAGCAAAAATCAAACCGAAATGCGTCACTGCTTCTTCACTTTTATTGTTAATCGTTTCTGCTGTGGTGCAAAATAGCAACAGACTTGAGAAGAAGGGCACCAAACACTCACTGTGAACGCGAATCTGCTACACATGACCAAGCACTAAGAAGACTTCTTCTTGTTTGTTTACAAAGGGCAATGAATCTGAAATCAATTTGATGCTTCTGTTTATTCAGACACTTAAAACGGCTCCTCCAGAATGCCTATTGAAGTATCTTTTAGCGAATTACTGAACCCCTAATTTCCTCAAATGTCACTGGTCTGTATGTCTGATAGAATTAGAGATTAATTTACTTGGCAAAGGGTGTAGCAATTACAAACTGTAACGTTCTATAAGAGGGTTTGACAGCACAAAACGGATAAGCAAACTGCAAAAAAAAAAAGAAGTAATAATAGGTCAAAATGTTTTGTGTTTGCACTGGTTGTTTCTAAAATAATAATAAATAACTATTTCTTTGGCCAAGTTGCCCCTAATACATATCCTAAAACCTCTAAAAGCAAAAAATTAAGTGTATTTTCCCTTTAATAAAGCAGAGACTAGTCCGCATAATCGAAGATGTATCTTTACTCAAAATATGCATATTTTTTACTTTCCTGCACTGTAGTTATGATAAGTATTATCAGTAATTATTTTGTCGATGTACTAATTGGACTTCCAATGCTCAGACTGATGGCAACCTGGGAAAGCCTACCATTCTATTTTACAAGGATGATCTACAGATTGTTTTTAGTTGGTTTTGAATTCAAGTCAGCTCTGGGACTGGATGATTGAAATAAAAGCAATTTAAAAAATATATATTTTGTCACTTGCAATTTCTTCTCAAGAAGACACAGGTAGAAAAAAATGAATTAAAACAGGAAATCAAATTTGGTATGAAAAAAATCGGATATTTAATTTTCAAGCCATCTCGCCCAGCACCAGGATGATCTGAGAAAAAGATAAAGAATGCGCAAACAGATACGCAAAACATTACTAAGACATCGTCATTGCAATTTTAGTTTTTGAAATTTTCACCTCAATGTTTGGAATACAGTAACTCTAGCTAATGTATTCCTAGTGTTCTTAACTTATATTTTCCATGCTTATGTAAAGTTTTGCCATTTGTATAAATGATATTGCCCAAATGCTAAGTGTCACAGTGATGGAAGCACAGGTGAAAAAAAAAGAGCAAGACAATAATGGACATTTAATCACACTATTTGACCATATTATCACCATTGGGCGATCTTCTAAAAGACACAGTAACTTTTTGTTTAGCTGTTGAATGCATTCTATGAAGTTAGACATGTGTCTGACGTGCATGTAAGAACGTGCAGAATTTTACAAGTAACCAATTCAGTATTACTTCACCCCCTTTTAATCAAATTTAATTGTGTAGATAATGGTAAAAATTTAAATGGATCAAATTTAACTCAAACAAAGGCGTACATAATACAAGTTTATAATAGACTTTTAGACTATATTAGAAACTTTTTTTCTTGCTCATGACTGAAATGATGTCCAGTTTTGTTTAGTTCCCGTTTAATTTAATCATGTTGGACATCCTAAATACTCATACTCACAGCTTTTTATTTGTAAACACCTGAATAACAAGGGCTTCTTTTTAATTAGTTTCGTCATGTGGGAGGTAACATTTTAGAAATATATTTTATACTTTAAATTGTTCATTTGTATATTTTATTTTATACTTTGCACAATAAATAAAAGTAATCATACAATATGGCAAGAACATTTGAACAAAAAGTAATTAAACAATAAACTGAATGTTTTTCTATGTATTAATGATAAGTGGCATCCCCCAAGACATGATTTCAACAAGACTCAATTTTGATTGTTTTCAGTCCAGCTGCTACAGATGACAGAAAAAAAATTTAGGCAGACCATTTCAAGTATTCATGTATTTTCTATTTGACTTACTGTAACTGAAACACATCCTAGCAAAATACAGGGCACTTTGTTTTTAAGAAAGCAGATTTATATTGCCTTTGTTGGCAGCTGCTGACTAGGAAATTAAAACTTCCAGAATAGAAAAAAGAAAACTCGAGAAAACAGACATTCAAGCTCACTTAGCATTTTTCTAACAACTTTTTAAGTAAACAGGAATCCCCCAAAATGGAAAAATCTAAATTCTTTGTGTAGCAGTTCTTTTTTTTATGTGTAGATTCAAATACACAATATATAAACAATAAACTGATTTTTAATTTCCAATGTTCACTTTATCCTGAACTTTGTATTTTAGAGGCAAAATCAGAAAGCAGTTTCAGGGAACTAGTTTTAGCGGATTCCCGGTTTTCAGAACAGTTGATTTGTTTTGTCTTAACCTCCACATGAATTGTATGGGTTTCTAGCAATACAAGTTAGAGAGAAACTACAAACCACCAGTACAAAATCCTGACTGGGGAAAAGCATTGAAAGCACTCCTCCCCCAAAGTACAATGAGGTACGAATTTTGCATAGCAACAAATTAACTCAGAAACTCTGAAATTTACTTATATGTCAGATGAGAAGAGAATGCTCATCCTGTGATTTGGCAAGAGTTGGTGAGCCACAAGGTTCAGCCATCATTGGCTGGTAAGTTCCTGGCCTGGGCAGACACTGGGTTGGCAAGGTTCTGGAGGCGATCAACAGCCATTAGCTGGCAGCTTCCACTCTGTGCCATGCCAGTATTGTGACAGACGGGATGCTGAATTGGATCAACCCTGCCAAGGGCCTGTGACTTTTGCAGCAGTTGTCTAATGAGGGAAAGGGAAACAGTGGGAGCACAGGGCTGATAATAGTAAGACAAAAAGGATGGATAGAAATCGGAGAGTTCTTCTGTACATTTCTTCCAGTTCTGCCCTAAGTGGTCTCTAGAAGAAACTTTCTCTGCTAAATTTGAAGGACCTAAAACAGACATGTTCTTTCTAAACAACATACACTCACTGGCCATTTCATTAGGTACACCTTGCTAGTACCGAGTTGAACCCCCTTGAATCCTTTGTGGCACAGATTCAACAAGTTACTGGAAACATTCCTCAGAGATGTTGGTCCATATTGACATGATAGCATCATGTAGTTGCTGCAAGTTTGTCAGCTGTACATCCATGATGCGAATATCCCATTCCACTATATCGAAATTGTGCTCTATTGGATTGAGATCTGGTGACTGTGGAGGCCATATGAGCACAGTGAACTCATTGTCATGTTCAAGAAACGAGTATGAGATAATTGGAGCTTCCTGACAAGGTACATTATCCTGCTGGAAGTAGCCATCAGAAGATGGGTACACTGTGGTCTTAAAGGGATGGACATGGTCAGCAACAATACTCAGGTAGGCTGTGGCATTGCACCGATAATCAATTGGTACTAAGGAGCACAAAGTGTGCCAAGAAAATGTCCCCCACATCATTACACCACCAGCAGGAGCCTGAACTTTTGATACAAGGCAGGATGGATTCATGCTTTCATGTTGTTGACGCCAAATTCTGACCCTGCCAACCGAATATTGCATCTGAAAATGGGGCTCATCAGACCAGGCAACATTTTTCCAATCTTTTATTGCCCAATTTTGGTGAACCTGTGCGAATTGTAGCCTCAGCTTCCTGTTCTTAGCTGACAGGAGTAGCACCCGGTGTGGTATTCTGCTGCTGTAGCCCATCTGCCTCAAGGTTTGACGTGTTGTGCGTTCAGAGATGCTCTTTGGCATACTTTGGTTGTAACGAGTGGTTATTTGAGTTACTTTTGCCTTTCTGTCAGCTCAAACTACTCTAGTCACTCTCCTCTGACCTCTGGCATCAACAAGGCATTTTCGTCCACAGAACTTCCGCTCACTGTATATTTTCCCTTTTTAGGACTATTCTCTGTAAACCCTAGAGATGTAGGTGCGTGAAAATCCCAGTAGATCAGCAGTTTCTGAAATACTGAGACCAGGCCGTCTGGCACCAACCATGCCACAGTCACTTAAATCACCTTTCCTCCCCGTTGTGATGCTCAGTTTGAATGGCAGAAAATCGTCTTGACCAGGTCTACATGTCTAAATGCAGTGATCTAAATGCAGTGTTAACGAGAAGTTGGACAGGTGTACCTAATAAAGTGGCCAGTGATTGTATAAATGTCATGAAAACGTTAATGATCAAAGACATCCCAAAAGATGTCTATGGATGTCAAATTGCATTTGAAAGGAAGCTAATGTCTAATCAAGCCTGACTTTCAACATGTTTTTTGACATTCAACATTGACTGGGCTAAATTTGGACGGAAGCTAGCAGGTATTAAAAGTCCAGTTCAATTTAATCGACGTGAGCTAAATACAGACAAGGATTGGGAAACTTAAATAGCCAAAACAGATATCTATCGAGTGGCAGTGTTCGGAGGGATCCAAAGACCCTAAAAATCTGAGCATAAAGCTGTGCCAATAGATAAGGAGTTGCAGTTCAAACTAAACTGAGTAGAGATTATTTAAATCACAGCTTTTGAAAACTATTCTATTTGTCTGTGCTTTAACTGACCTATTTGGTAATATGGATGTGGACCTTTACACTTGAGTATTATACCTCAATCTAAAGATACCAAACATTTTTTCTTTTGTTTTACCATATCCACATTCACTTCTTTCTTGTGTTTCTTGATCTATCTCATTTAACTTATACTTGTATTATTGGGTTGATATTTAATTTACATGTCATACACAAATTTACACCAAACACACTTAGGAAAACTAGCCTGCTGATTACATCGAGTCCGCTTAATAAGTTAATTTCTTTATTTATGTATTCATTTTTAAATTAATTTAAAAAACAACAAGGAAACAAACATTTTATGCCAACTGTATATTTGTAAATAGATTATAAAGGTATAAAACTCTGGTTTTGAGTGTGTGTCTATTTGCCAGTGTCTGTTCCACTATGGCTGTGAGTTACAGGAAGCTGTAAGTCTCTGTCTGGGCCCCAGAGGAAGGTGGGCCACAGTCAGGTCTGCCGGATACAGGAAAAGAGGTAATACACTTGATACCAGCACAAACACATAAAATAATACACAGAAAATACACAGGGTTAAACCTACAGTTACATAAAACCTAGAACCATGGGATTTCACTCCGCGAACAGATGCTTCCTGCCCTGCGGCCCAATCAACAATGCTTCAACCCAACAACGCACACACATGCAGCGTGTCCCTGGCACCCTTGCAGGTTGACCCAGGGCGCGGCTGGAGGAGTAGCTCCACCCTGTGGTTCTCCTGGGGTGTTTTTGTTAGTGTTGGATCGTGTTTTTACTCTGCTGGCCAACTCAGTTTGGCGTGGACAGGACTGACTGTGATTCTGGCACTACAACAAGAGTCAGAATGGGAAAGCAACTTTTTCAAACCAGTCCTGAACTAGTGCATTTTATCAAAATCTTCATTATTATGTTCAGTGCTCCCACTACTTCTGTATTAGTTAGAATAATATAGTTGGGAAATTCCTTAATTTGAATTAGAATATGGATTTAAAACCAATAATGTGCAATTCACTACAAAAAGCATCTAAATGTCAAGTGTGTCATTAATGTCAGAAAATAACACTACTTTTTTTCGACATATTAAAAGGACAAAACAAATAGCTGTGAGATATATTACTCCACCCCCCATTTTCACTACCCTGCTCTTTGTTTAACTCCCAAATTCACAAAGAGCCGCAGAGAAATCAACCCAGCCACCCAATCTTGTATTTATAAATGCCCTTGAAAATTATCCAGTAAAGGCTCTCTGGTTGACGAGAGGATGTGGATCAATAGCAGTGAGATAATGTGGGGCGAGAGAAATTGAGGGGGTGGGAGTACTAAGTGGTGGAACTATTACCACATGGATGAGTGTGTGCTTGTGTGTGTATTGCGGAGGATGGGGGTGGGGAAATAGTTGTTCATGACAGAACACTGGTAGGCATAGTTTGTATAAAGAAAGAGGTAAAACATATGCTGGCATCTCTAAGTGCTGGGCAATTTTTGTTCTATGATTTTAAATGCTGTGTGCGCATTTGTAGCAGTTAAACTGCATTTGAGAACCCAACCATCAAGTTCAAGCATCATAAGCAGCGCATAATGAGAACAGAGAGTGGTTTATTCTTGAGCACAGGAGGGGAGGGCTCCTATTGTCATATGTAAAGAGATTTTTACAATTTACATTTAAAATCAATCAGTGCGTTTCCATGCAGCAACAGAAAATAGAATTACTACCTTAGGCCGACTGAAATCAGACTTTTGAAATGCATGTGTACAACTTAGTCTGGCTTTAATTGAACCGAACTGGAGTTTCACTAATCAGTTTCTGGCTCTCCGTTCTCTGTTGGTTTTTCAATGTTGGAAAGCAATTCTTTACCAAGACAGAAGAGGGTGCAAATCTTTCATGGCGGGTCTGCTGACCAATGCAGTGCTGTTTCTGGTTAACTAGCATTTATTTTCTTCACCTTTTTGACACATTCTCCCCTCATGGAGCAATGGACGACAGACAGAAAGTTGTGTTTAAGCTGTAAAGCTTTTTACTATTAGTGCAGCTCAAAGAATACTCTGAAAACGCATGCACACAAACATAGCGTTTTTGCTTAAGAAAATTACAAAAATGGTAACAGTGGTTTGAACAAGTAATTTTAATCTGATTACTAGTATGGAAATAGTAACGCGTTAGATTAATCGTTACAGCAAAAGTGGTCATATTAGGAGCAACACGCTACCGGCAACACTGGTCGCAGAGTGGAGCGTACTTCATTTAATAATTCGATTTACTGAGTGACATGTAAACTTTGACTCAGCTCTCAGCAGGGATCAAGCACTTAGTCCGATTACTCCAAAAAGCTTAATTTAGATGTCCATGTAAACAAACGGAATGTGTTTTAAGTATCGTAAGGCCATGTACACACATAGCTGTCTTTTTTTAAACAAATATTTTCCTCAACCTAGTTTAAAAAAAAACAGAAAAAACAAGCACACCTAACCGGATAGGTGTGTTTTTAAGCAGATTCATAGACTTGCCAAACCTGTAGGGGGCAGGTTCTCCCAAATCATATCCACTCAGTGAAATTTTCCACCTTGCTACATAGAGCAGTAACTGAGCTTGTACAGCTCTGACAGCATAAATGCTGTTTCTGAGTGCAAGCACAGGTCGCACAATTGATGTTAAAGCATTTTTTGTCACTGATGTTGACGTTGCCAGACAGAAAACTCTTAAAACGGAGAAAACAAATTTTCAATTTGGCTGGATTTTATAGAAAGAATAATTTTTTGGTTTTTCTTGTAGATGACAGGCCAAACCGTAGAACAATTTATCTCAGTTTTGTGAGCTACCCGGCAATGTGTGGACGGTTTGCACGATACATGTGGTGTTTTGAGTCAATGATTTGTAGAGCTACTTTTGGGTGATATCTGAACCTTCTTTGTACATCCATAGTCTAAAGCTATACCTATTCCTCTTGAAAAATAATGTAGGCTTAGTCAGATTAAATGGACAGCATTGCTGCATTTCAATTGTGGATTCTGAATGGACCATTCTAACATAACCATTTGCTTTGATCTACCCAAGGACTGCCTTATATTAAGCTTCATTCATCTTCCCATGTGACTAGCTTCCTAGTTCCTGCAGAAGAAATGCACCTCAGAGTATGATACTGCTACCACCATGTTTCACAACAACAATGTGTTTTCAGGATAATGCACAGTGTTAGTTTTTTTTTTTTTTTTTTTACAACACAGGGAACTTTATGGTAGGCACACCTCAGACTTTGATTTTCACTCAACCAGATTAGCTTTGTCCTCTACAAGGCTTTTGGTGAACTTTAGACAATACTTCTTCTGGCTTCTTTTTGCCGCATTTTCCATTTATGGAGTCCACAACCAAAAGTTAAACCTGGAGCAAACTTCCAAACCACTGCAAAGCTGCTGAAAATGTTACTTTAAATTAAGGTTAAAAACCTTTTTGTTCAGAACTGCCTTTGATTCATTGACAAATAGTAGCTGGAATGTCATATCAGCAGTATGTTTTAATGTTCTTTATGTTTCTGGTGTTGTGTTTTATGTCTTTATTGTTGTTTTTATTGCTAAAGAAATAATTCAGCCTATTCAGGTGGTATATTTACAGTTGTTTCTTTTGATAAAAACAGTATTTATTCTGAGATCAAATTACTCTCAGGTGGACTATATACCTTAACCTAAATTCTGAAGGAAATTGGCAGACATCTATTTGCAAAAAGTGTGAAAATAAGCATATGTTTTCAGAATCTAAATAAAAAATTATTTAAGTTTGACATTTTAATGTGAAAAAGTTTAGGGGCTATGAGTGCTGTACAACTGAGGATACTGCATGAGCTTGTTATTAGTACTATATGTAATGAAACGATACCCATTTTTCCTCACCGTCATCTGAAGGTGAAATGTGAGAAACAGTTTTATGAAACAAGTGGAGCTCTAAAATCATAAAATGTGTGCAAAGTGGAAGAAAAGCTTAATTTTCAACAGAATATTTTTATGAACACTTTCACTACCAACTAAATGGGATCTACAAAAACAAAAGACAGCTTCATGCACACAACAAAGGAGTCAGATAGAGCTACAACTACAGCAGTGTGCTCCAGTCTTATTGAACAGCCTTTGCAATTATTTCTCACCACATGAGATGAAAAAAAAAAAGGTTAACCAAGAGGTCATTTAAATTCTACTAGAGTAGGAGGCCACAATTTTTCAGCTTACAAGTCAGCTTTTCAACAAAACTGCAAAAACCCTTGATATGTGAGTATCAACACTTGGGTGAAAAAATAGAAAAAGCAAATAAGAAGCTAAAATCATAGGAGGGGGCACACACATCAAGGAGGAACAAAAACAGCAATGGTGCTTGTTATTGTTAGAAGGACTGAATAGTAATTTATGACTTATGGGAGAAGAGTAGGGCATGGCCTTGCTAAATGCAATCCATATTGATCTTTATCACCCCCACTTCCTGTGCATATGATATCCTAGAGCTCCCTCGGCATACTGGATGCGCTCCGTGTGGTTCAAGCTCAAAATCCCCCATCTCTCTGCTTCTGTTTTAGTCCAAATGCCTCATGCACTCTCCGGCTTCTTAAAGCTTAAAGGCCACCCTAGGCTCAGACTCAGTATGGATCTTGTCAGTCCTCCTGTCTCCCAGTATGTGGGGGCTGAAGTCAAAAGTAAATCAGGAAAGTCTGATTTGAAGAGGCAGAGAGAAAAACCTTACCTGACAAAGGTCAAACCCCTAACAACGCAGAAGATGACTCAGTCAACATATACATGTTCTCAGGGACACATTGCACAGTTAATACTGCTTTAGATGTGACGGAGCTGAGTATATCAATATTACCAACAGTTTTTTGACATGGGGCCATTTCAATACAAAAACAAGCTTGTAATAAAATATCGACTTAAATTTTTTTTTTCTTAATCCAGAAAGAAACCGGTAATTACTGATAATCAAAGCGTCTATGGCTATCATCTGTTGGTTTGATATCAAGAATTTAAGAAATTTGCTGAGACATTTGAAATTAATATTTGATCAAAAACTTGATGCAGAACATGATGCAGAATGTTACGGTACCATAATAACAGCATCTTCCTTTTTTACTAACAACATAGTACTTGTGTTTTTTGTTTTTTTTTGTTTTTTGAAGACCAGGTTTGTCCAAAGTGCGGCCCATGACCACAAACTTGGTTCACCAGCAGAAGCGGTTCATGTAGTTGACACTTTTTCTTAAATCATTTCTTTGTACACGCACATTTAGGTATTGTCTTTAAGTTGTTGCTCCAAACAGAAAAGGCTATAACAATAAAGCACCCAAGCCCCAAATTGCTTCTACAAAATGATATACAGTTGCAAATTATTTGATGTGATATCAATGGTGGTGTGAGTACCATGTGAATATGAAGTAAGCCTTGAGATGCTAGGATGTTCATCAGAACAAACTGTTTGGGGATGAAATTCTACCACTGAGGAAACAGTCAATAGACTGTAGTGGAGAATAATAAATCTCCCTTTTCCACTCAATACAGTTTGAGCAGTCTAATGCAGTGATCCTTTCTATATCTGCTGTGATGATGAATGGTAAAACAGTAATTATAGCCCAAATCAGAAACATAATCAAGTGATTGGGACAGAAGTAAAGATGTTAAGTTTAAAAAGTGAATATTTCCACTTTTAGAACATTTTCATCCATTCTCTCTTACATGAATAAACTACACAGACGGCTTTATTTATTTCCAAAAGTTAAGGACTGCACTTATTTAGAGATGCCAGACAATTTGCGTGTCTACCTATCAATCTGGCTGACCTGCTATGCCTGGCCCCTCCTGCCCTGGCATTAAATCCATCATCCAAGTGATGCTCTCCCCTAGCAACATGTTCATAGCTCAATCACTATTCAACAGAGAATGGGGTCCAGACGAACTTATAATGCCAGTGTTCTGCATGGGTCATTGATTGCTGAGAGTAGCAAAGGCAGGACCATGAGCTGCACTGAGGAGAGATCTGCTGAACTCTGCAATTCATCTTGCTAATGATGCATTAAACATCTTGCAGTTTTGAGCCAAAACTTACCAGATAACAAAAAAAGGGATTGGTGAGAAGAAGAAAAAACAACCCATAGATTCCCACTGGGTTTGACAAATGAAAAGTAAAGGTGTGATCTGTGAGAATGCGGAATGTTTCAGAACGAGTTTGTTTGGGTTAGAAGACACGGAGGAGCGGATAAGTGAGGATACAGTCGTTGGAGATAACAACTGTAGCCGAAGCAGTAACGTTAGGCTGGCGACAACAGCAACAGGCCCCATTATTGATGCTTAAATAATAGATGGCGATGGAGAGATGGAAAGGTAAAGGAAGGAGTGAACAAGGAGCAGAGGATGGCAGAGTGTCAGCCTGAATAGAAATAGGAAGGAAGGGAAGGACCTGAAAGGAAGAAAGAATGAAGACGGGAGAAAAATTTAAACATCCAACGGTCAATTTGTATATGCGAAAGGAAGGTTCATAGCAGTCTTCTACCAGTAGGACGATGTATACTGAGGTCGTTTTCAGCTGAGCTAGATGTGATTTTAAGATATTTCAATGTCACCACGTGACCACAGTCCCTTCCAGTCACCAAGTACCGTGTCCATAATATCGATGAGTGGAAGGCTTCAAGTTTCCGCCAGCCTAATGTAGATAAACCTTAAGGAGACAAAGAACTAAAAAGTATTCTGTGTCAATATGGAATTAGATCTAAATTTAAACATCCAAAAGTAGTCCATCACTACCATCTTAAAAACATTGCCAGAACAATGGCCTTCCTAACAAATGGGGTGCAAACAAACTGGGTCATGATTGGTGAGTATTGTAATCGTGGGTTTATTGGTATCTCTCTAAAAACAGATAAAAAAAAAACAAAAAAACAACAGCAATCAATCAGTTTAACCAAAATCCCAAATCCGGTCATGCTCTGAAGCACTGAATGGTATTGGGTCTAAAAACTTTTCAGAGTTGCTTGGTATATATGAACCATGTGGACCCTAGGGTCATCAGAAACTTGATAGATCATTGTTTCAGACACAGAACTAAACCAGAGGAGAAAGAATCATTAGGGTCTCTATACCTCAACTTCAGACCGTCTTCCAGAAGACCTTTGTTCCTTAAAATTAAGATGGAAAGCATAATACCTCAATGCATTTTTCCCATAAAGGTCATGGATTATTTTTTCTATACATTTTCATCATGTCTTCCCAATTAGTTTTACCAGAAAAAAAATTTAGAAAAAATAATAAAAATAAAATTTACCTCTGCTCCCATTATGTTCAGGTAAAGCACAATAATAACTATACCTTGTATATGAATGTTGCTATTAAATTATCTTGCCGTGCCAAACACTGAAGTAAAAATACCTGCTGTTAAAGTCATGGATTGTTAAATAATAAAAATAATAGAATGAGGGCCTTATAACTTTTCAGCATGTCAGAAAAGAAACTCACTCCACTGGCCCACATTTTGGCCTGTCATCTGATGCCAAATTTCCAGCCAACCAGTCAATTTTTCAATAACTGTGCTCGGACATTAGAAATTAGAGCAGGAGATTATGGGATGCAATGTGCTACTAAATACAAGTCTGTAGTAAACTTACAAGCGAAATGTCCAAAGGTATTAAAGGCTGACTGTTGCCGATTCCAACAAAGAAGCAAAGTTACAGGGTTTTATTGAAGGAAAACAATCTGAAAAGCAGGTTTTTCCGAACTTTTTTCACAGGATTCCCTATACCATTTCTTTCCCAGTGAATTTCCAACATGTTTTTAGTAACTTGAAATCCCTCTAAAGAACACTGTTCCCACTCTGCTTCCCTTTCCTTCTGGGTTTTTGATAGTTACTTTACCTCCACACACAAAGCCAGCCGCCTAACAGGAGGAAGGAGGGAAACCTAATTAACCTTTGTGAAAGGGAAGCTCATCACAGACACTGCCCAATTAATATGGACTTCAAACAGGCGATACAGGATGTAAACTTAGCAGCTATGAATGATAAGTAAATAGGCTCAGACAGGCCGGTAATGACGGACACTTGCTTTGGCCAATACAAAGCAAAACACTGTTTGTTTGATTGATAAAAGACTTAAGAGATATAGATTCAAGAGCTATAAAGTGTTTTCTACATTGATTTGATGCTTTGCAAAAAATGAAAAATAAAATCAGCAAAATGGCTCTGACTGCTCATGAGAACATATTGCTAAATTAATATGTTAGAAATATATTATTGATATATCAGTCTGACAAATTTTAAAAGAGAAAAGACAGTTGATTATACAAATGTCATTCACTAGATAAGGCATGATAGGTAAGCTCCTCAGGAAGGCCAAATCTGTGTTGGGGAAGTTAGAACTCTAGAGAATAATGACATCACTGTTGGACACCCTCTCCAACTCCATGCATGAAGCTGTTGCTGAACTGGACAGCTCCTTCAGTGAAAGACGGCTGCATCCAAGGTGCACAGAGGAACGTTATTGCAGATCCTTCCTTCCAGCTGCTGTTAGACTTTATATCCGTCACTGCTACTAATAAACTACAGTCTGATATATTTTGTTGGAAGATTTTTATTTTAAGTAAAAAAAAAAATTTAAGCTTACCGTACATGAGTTTTCCTGTGGTTTGACAACAATGGTTTGTTTCATGCTATTGATCTACTAGCCTTGTGTAAGCTTGTATTATATTTGATGATGTTTGCAGATTTGATCCACAGAAAAGCTTTATGGAGGCATCAAGTTACTTTTCTTTTTAGGCCATCATTGCGACAATGTTATCAAATATTGACATTTTCCTGATATTATGCTGATATCTGATTTGTAAAAAAACAGCTTTTTAACACCATTCTTTCTTCTCCATTAATCTTTACATAATGATAGACTTCAATAGAAATCAATTTCAATTCAGTTTAAATAGGTATATACAGAACCAAAACACAGCAAAGGTCATCTCAATGGGCAAACAGCTCCCATTTATCAGCTGGAAATTAAATTAAAATGAATCCAAATACTTCAGTACAATTTAATCGAGTCAAATTCAGATCCATAAGTAAAAAGTAGGGCTACATAATATAAGCAAATAAAAATGGCATGTGGTATTTTTAGGTGACTCATATTGTTCATCATAATACTCCTTTCAATCTCCCCGAATTTTACAATCCATGTGAATAAGACATCTAGAGAGTATTAATTATAATGAATAACGCCTGAAACTTCAGAGCCAACCAAATGTTACATCAATGCAGTTGTTTATGATTACAAGATTTCATGTATCTATGTATCAGTAACTATTGATAATTTTATATATTGGGAGGCTCTATTGAAGAGAAAGCTGCAGTAGACTGATCATCCCATCAATCATAAGGGATGATTCAACTACATCGGTCTATTGGCATTCGATAGGTTTAGTGATCTGTCACTTTAAAAACAGGAACCTGGATGCCAATCCCTTTGTCTAGATATATGCTGGGCTTTATGTATCACCTTTCACCAGGTTTATATTTTGCTGTGGTTCCATTAGATGGCTAAATGAAACACAATTAAACATGATGTGGGTCAGTCACACTGAAAAGCAAAGTAACAAGTTACCAAACCACCATACATCACCTTTGACTGAACATCTTCCCTTTTATTGCCCTTTAATCTCCAAGGACCTAATTATTCCCTATCCCTCAACAAACACAGTCACTGCAGACAAACATCTTTGAGGCTTTCAGTGCCCAGATAGATGCTCCCTCAGCGACATGCAAACAGAGATCCATGCAAAACTCATTCCATTAGGACAACCAGAGCTGCAGCACCCTTTCATGTTCCCATAAATCAGCTCCTTTAATGACTTTAAATAGAACAAATGATAAAACCAGGAAACTCTTAAAAAAGACGAAAGCTGCGCTTCCATCAATGGAGTTGCTTTTATTACATCATCACAAGTTCACCGGAGGATAACTCTGATAGATTATTTTGAGAAACTGAAACTAGGCCACATAATTGCTCATTATAAACTCATCTACATTGCAGTTAGTTGAGTTCGGATTGAGTAAATGTGCAGACAAACAGCTCCTTTGTGGCATGTGACTCCATCTGCACAGTTTCAAGAAACTAAATTCCTAAGTTGTTAATAAGAGGAGGAAAAACACCAAATTTAAACCTGGAGCAACAGAGTGGTGAGCCTTCAAAAATTATTTTTGGAAACCCTTAGAGTTGCAGCTGCAGCTGCTTAAAATATTGAGATGTCGGTGGGAAGTAAAAACAAAAAAATCTCTAATCCATCCTAGCAACTCAATGACTGCACTGAGGGCAGTTTCTCGAATGACTGGCTATATAAACAAAAGCAGGTATGAAAAGATGCTTAGGTTTAAACCTTTTTTACACCAAGATAATAAGTTGTCTTTACTGTACATCTCCTTTTAAAGAAAAAAATTTACGCTGAGAGCATTTCTTTTAGTAATGCAGCCTCCTGATTTTTTAAAGCTTCACAGGTCGACAAATTTGACTGATTACAAATTCTTTTGCTATCTTGTAAAGACTGTACCACATAAAAGAGGAAACAAAATATGTGCAACTGGGACTTATATAGTGGTGGAAGTTATGAAGTCACAGAAGATGAAGGATTCAGCCAATTTGTCCATTAAATTTTTTGTCAAACTCAAAAAAGTGCTTTAAAGTAAATATAGTCAGTGATGTATTTATTATCAAAAATACTGGGAATTTTTTAAAATTTTATGCATTTAATCAATATGAAAAACTCAATTTTTTGGAACAGAATTCCCGATCACTAAACAGAGCAATCAGAAAATCTGCCTATTTTGATCTCTGGCCAATTGTTGGTGCATCTCTGAGCCTCTAGTCCCCACACAACACATTCCAATATCAAATTAAACAAAAGCAGAGCACTCACGCCTCTCTGAACAGACAACCTTATTCATGTAATATGCAAATTAATAGACATCCTCATCTCCAATCCCCATCAGCAACGCACACACATGCACACAGAGGTGGCGATACGGTGCTGCCGCCGCAGGAACAGGCCAGAAAAGGGATTACGACATCGCTTACTTTGGAGGACCACGGCTGCAAGCAGTTGGCATAGCAACGGACCAGGAAAGCCATTTCCACAAGAGGGAGGGAGCCAGAGAGGGGGAAGTTTCCCCCTCGTTCGGCGAAAGGATGAGGAAAGAAATAAATAAGTACGAGAAAAGGGGGACGGCTGACGCCACTCTCGCTTTGCTGCAAGAGAACTGTCCAGAGGCTGTTTAAAAAAAAAGAATAAGTCCGTATTAATTACGGTGGCAGTCCGATGCCAATTGTCAATTCAAGACAGAACCAATAAATGCAAAGTTTCTGGCTTCTGCTTAAGCAAGGACACTGCCGAATCTCATTAGGATATTGAGCAAATAAAAATGCTGAATGGAGTTCGGGAAAAAAAATCAATTAAACTTGACATAGAAGTTAGGTTGAGCTTTTGTGTTTAAACTTTTCTCAAAAGCTTTTTAAGTCAGTTTTATCCTGTTAAGATTCAGCAACCAGCTGCTGCATTGAAGAGGAGTTGAGATAATGTGAAAAAAAAAGAGGTTTCTCCATGCATCTTCAGCCTGTTTGGAATCAAGCTTCATCCCAGGGTTCAAGTCGTCCAAACAATCGCTTTTTCAATCCCACAAAGGTTCGATCTCCTGCCTGCACAGTCTGCAACAGACAAACTCCTTTCTCTGTCTCGTTGCAAATCTATGAAGCTCCAGCGATGCAAGTGTGCACCTCCATGCCAGATCCCAGTGATCCTGCACCGGTAACCGAACTTCAATCATCCAGCGGTTAAAGCTCGCACCTCACACCGGTATTCCTCCTCCCCCCTCCCAACCTTGGAGAGAAGCTACCGTGGATGGATGCTGCACAGAGAAGAGCCAGACGCTAATGGGAAGCGGAGAAGAGAGCGGGAGCTAGGAGAGGCAGGAGAAGGGAGGGGAATCCAGCTGAAAAAGAATGACATCACCTGTGCAGCGGGAGAGGGCGGGAAGAGAGAGATAGGGTAGGGGAGATGGCTGAAATGAGGCAAGTACAAGGGGGGGACTGCATTAGATGGATAAGCCGCTAAGCAGATGTGGATGGGAGAAGGAGAGATAGAAAGAGATGGAGATCGAGAGGACAGCGAGGGAACATGTTTATTGATCTGCTGGTAATATAAAGCCGAGTATATTGAGGCAATCCCCTCCCCTTTCTGAGCATAAAGTACAAAAAATGAATCCCAGAGCCCCTGTGAGATATGAGGACAGACTCTGCTGCTGAACAAACACTGCTCAGGAGGATTTGCAACAGCAACAAACCAAATGTGATGCCCAAGAATCATATAAACACAGATGGGGTAAATGATTCGACAAATCTCAAGCTAACAAAGACACAAACCATGAGTAAATCTGAGGGACATTTATCCCACTTGAATCAAAACATTTGTGATGCCACCCCGAGAAGCTGTGCTTATTTCCCCAATTCAGGACACACCTTAATCTGCTCTCACGTTTTTATGCATAAAAGAAGAAATTCAAACCCATATCAGCAAAAGGGAACAACTTATTTTAAGTAAATGGGGCCAACTCTATTGCATTTTAAAAGGCTAACAACCCCTCAGAAGTGCATAACTGTGATGCATAAAGAAAAATGATACAAGGAATGAAGTTCTTTTTAAAATATAAAGATTTGAAAAATTATGCATGCATTTATATCCAGCTCTTATACCTCCAATGAAACAGTTAAACGTGTGTGGTTGTAATGTGACCAAATGGTCAAAAGTTCAAGTAATATGAATACTTTAAAACAATGTTTCCCAACCGTAATGACATAGCAGCAATCAACCTAGACATAGTGTAGGAGTGAATAATATCACCATATTACATCATGATGGGTTAGAATAACTAGACAGTCTGCCAAAGACTGACAGAGATTGCAATTTCATTTGTATTTAGACACCTTAAAATGTGCTAATGTCTGGATGTGACAGAAATAAATCTGCATATTAATTCACAATCAAGGTTTTTCTTTCTTTTTAAAAAGTTTTTCTGGCTTTAGTGGCTTTTAATTGCAGCAGATCAGACAGAAAATGGTTGGAAGACACGCAGCAAAGGTCCCAGATTCAAGGATTGTACCACTAGGACTAACAGCCTCTGTATATGGAGCAGCTCTAAATCTACAGGCACCTTGAATTATGATGTTGTTGAAAGTGTGCTGCACAAATAAAATTGCCTTGCCTACACCACGCCCCACAATCAGAGTTTTTCACCTTATGCACACATTTTCATAATAGAAAAGCAGTAGGAGAAAGACTGTATTGGCCGATGCAAATCAGAGAATAGCACACTGCTGTAACACCAACTAGCCAAGAATTGAGATGGTGATGCAGTTTGTATCACCTTGCAACAAAAAGGTGTTGAGTTAGAAGTGAATGGAGTTTGCAGGTTTCTCTTTGTTGTCCCGTGATAATTAATGCAACCGGTCAGTAGTGTACATCCCAAAGTGCTGGTGATCGGTTCAAACATAATTAACTGGAGCTACAAAAAATTGCTGAAATATTAATAAGTCCTATCAAAACAGAGATGAAGAGCGCTAACTTTAACTTATGAGTAATACTCTAATTGAAAGCACCACACAGTTATACTGTAGACCAGGGGTCCCCAAAGTTGGTACTGAAGACCCACAATCCAGCAAGTTGTACTTCTTTCCCTGGTCCATCACACCTGAATCAAATGATGGCTTGTTAGCAAGCCTCTGCAGAAATTTGCCATGCTGAGGGGGTAGTTGGAGCATTTGATTCAGCTGTGTGGGAGCAAAGACACATCAGCTCCAGTCCTCAAGGGCCGATGTCCTGCCAGTTTTTGGACACCCCGCTGTACACTTTAAAAGTATTTTGATTTTTTTATTATTTTGCATCTTCCACATCTAACATAAATTCAGTCTTTATAGACAATATTTTAATGGACTCATGAACTTTGAATGAAGTAACTTATAATTGCTTAAAACTTCGAATTCATCTCATGGCAAGGGGCATTTATTACAACCTAAATTATTTACAATTAATAGAACGTTGCAAAGTCTGCTACAGTCATTACAAAATGCAACAAACACAGATTAGAGGTTGTGCTTCACATTCTACAAAGCATCACTAACCCTTTCCTTAGCATCTTTCTTCTTTGTCTCTGTTCTTCATGCATTATCCAGTGTGCACTGTGTAGCATTCACGACACCAGAACAATAAAGATAAAAGAGAAGGGGGGGGGGGGATTCAAACCAGAGACAATGGAAGCTGTCTGTTGATTTGAAAGGCTAATTGTCAGCCGCATTGGAAAAGACAATTTAGAAAGGAACTGAGAGTTACTCCCACCAAAAATAGGATCAAAATCATTGCCTCAAATTGTTAGATTTATTTTAACACATGCCCCTTCAACAGCATCCATCTCATTATCGCTCCATGCTACTATTTTTATTCTTTCAGCTTGCTGTTCTGAATCAGGATCTCTACCCTCTATCCCTCTGTGTTCTCTGCCAGCGAGGAGAAATACACCTCCCGACTAGGGATGACATCATCTCTCTCCTCTGTAACCAATTGGAGGCGAGCACATGGAACCCAGCCTTCAGAGGAGCTCTATGTACACAAGAGAGACAGAGAGGAAAGCAGAGACAGGAGCAGAAAACGAAGGCCAATAGACAGAAGAGACAGTTACTGGAATAAAAGGATCAAACAAACGCACACAAATAGACTCACCCATTAAACTCCACCAGTTCATATGAATGAAATTACAGATCACTGAATGGATTAAAGACTCTCGGCCTAATGGATGGGGCCTGTCAAGTCAGAGCATACTGTATATCTGTGCCTGCAATAAAAGGAAGAAGAAGCTGTGCTCAAAAAGTGTGTTAGTGTGAACTAGCTGCAGTTTTTCTTCCTTTTTGCATTTCTGTATGTGCAGCACTAGAACATTTTACTTTGCACCAAACTGCCAGGCTTTATAAATAAGTACATAGATATAACCAGGGCTGCAGTTTCTGCTTTATTCTTCCTACAAGAAATGTCAATAGATAACCAAAAGACGGAACATGGGAAGGCTTCTGCAATAGGTAGCACACAAAGGTTGCAAGGAAGCGCATATTTAAAACCAATCTGGCCTTCCTGATGTACCAAGAGATGCACCGATCAGGCTTTTACTAGCTGATACTTTTAAATAGTGTTATTCAAGGTCTAATGTGCCCATTCTTTTTTTTTTTTACATCAAAAAGAGAACTAACTTGTGTGATAAAACAATGAAACAGTTGCTGATGTTGAACACTGTGCTGAAGATTTCCCAAAGAAAGAACATGCTTCCAGTTTTGATGCATTTAAAAATAAATCTGTTTTCTGATTGAATGGCTACAGATGTGGAATTCTGGGAAGAGTGTAATTTATAACTGTAAATCCAGCTGATCTGTGAAGGCTTCAGAGGTTTGTCAGAGAACATCAGAAAACAAGCACCCTCACAAAGATGGGGGAATGTACCAGGGAGGTCAGGGATAAAGTTGTGGAGAAGTTCAGAGCTGGGTTCAGTGACAAAACGCTATCCAAAGCTTTGAACAATTCACTAAAAAGCTAAAAAGAGTATGACAACTGCAAGGAACTGCTAAATGAACTCAATTGGAAGTTGTGTTTGCAAGTTTCCCACAAAGGGGATAAAAAATCCATTTGAAGAATGGTGATCTAATCAAATGAAATCATATTTAAACTTATTGGCCAACATGGGAAATCGAGGTGTCGCTGATGAGAGCCTAGAAGAATTAGAGGTCACAAAAGCCTCAACTGTGTCAAAGAGGTTCATCTTCCAGCAGAACAACAACCCTGTACAACCAGAGTCACAATAGAATTGCTTACATCCAAGCAAATGGATCTGATAGAATGACCTAGTCAACATCCAGTCTGTAAAAAGTATTAAAAATTGCTCTTAACTACAGAAACTACAGAAACTGCTCTAAACTACAGAAATTTGTTATTTGTGAAATCAGTAAAAGTTGATTTTTCAAAGTACTGTATCAAAAGAAATACACAGCACACCTATGGAAAAAAGTGAAAACCACGTATCACATTTCTCCCACTTTACAATTATGGATTACTTTGTTTTAGCCTATCAAACAAAATCCCAATACTCTAGACCTCAATTTGCAGTTGTAATGTGATAAACTTCAAAGGGACTAAAGTGTTTGCAAGGCATTCCAAGATTCAGCACAAAGCAAACATGGTGTGGTTTTAAAGCGTCAGTCACTTCACCTCACGTCTGACCTAATTGTCAACACAAAATGAAAACCGTAGAATTCACACGCTCACTCAGGGACCGTTAGATTAACATGAAGATTTTGACTATGAGCAAAACACAGTGCAGGATAGACGTCACACAGGAAACGTTTCCTGGAACATTCTGTCTGCAACTGTGTGTTTTTGTGCATAAGTTTCCGGTAAAGTCAGGTGAATGTTTTGTATGAATAGAATAGAGAAAAGGGGGTAAAAAGAATAAAAAGGAACTAGACAGCCATGAGAAAATGAGCCGCTAGCATGTGCTTGGAGACTGAATTGTGACCTCAGAAAGAGATTATTTGAATATTTTTGGAAAATATTACTAATTTAATCAGGCAACAAGCAACAGGAAACAGCCAACAGCCACACATGCTGTGCAGCTTGCACTAACCAGACATACGGCATCCTGTGCGCATGGTTGAGTGTTGTTGTGAGTACTTTGGGATCTTCTCTCCCCTTTGTCTTCCAGCCTGGGGCTACCAAGACCAATGGTCTACTGGGAATCAGTACACCAGATTAATCAGTAAACTGTCACATGCCTATAGAGTGTGGTCAAAGGCAGTTTTTAAATGTGTCCGACTACAGCTCACATCTAATCAGTTCTGTCAGGCCAATTAAAACAAGTCATCTGACTAAAGCTCTGCTCTGTTGGACACTGAAGCAACTATGCACGCATCTACAACCATGCAAGATGTTTCTCAGTTGAGGTTCATTATCACAAATTCCATCTATACTGAGACACATGAGGCTCAGAATTATACACTGCAGTGATTTACTTTGATCATTAAAAAAAAAAATTATAATTGTACTTAAAAAACAACAACCTGGGAATTGTTTTTCTAAGGTGAAAAGTTTAAAAATTTCTATTATTCACATTTGGGAGTGAATTATTTTGACCATCTGTTATCTCTGCTCTGTATGATGTCCAGAAGTAAGAAAACATCTCCAGTTTGAAATCTCATTTGAACAAATATACGTGTGCATCTACATGATGCTTGATATTTGCACAAATGGGATATTATTCAGAAATAAATTCAAAATAAATGTCCAAAGAACTGAGCTTGGTATACAAATGTATTTATTTCCAGAAACAATTTCTCACTACTTCAGCAGTGCTTCAGTTTATAGTTTACAAAATATGATTTAACCATCTAGTTTTACCTTTAAAAAAATGTATGTAATGCCTTTTGTACTGTCACTTATCAATACGAAAATAGCTGTGCAATGTGTCATGAGCCTGAAATCCCACTCTGATTATATATGTCACCACAGCTCAAAGCAAACCAAATATGATAATTTCCTGGTTGCTAGTAAAGAATAAAAAAAAGATTAATAAAAAATGACTCAAGAAGATTATGGTGACAGACTGTCGCCATCATATCGTAGGTCTATGTGTGTTTATCCCTTTGGTATGTTTCAGTGGGAGAGAATGTTTTCATCTCAAGGACTGGACAGGAATTCCTGCTATTTAAACCAACCCTTCCTTTTCCGACTGGACTCTAAAGAGACAGCCTTCCCAGAAGTTCAAGCCCCGGGAAGCTGAAGAAAAAAAAATAGAACAACAATATATAAAAGTAGTAAATAATGGGTGAAAAGATAAGAAAAACAACTCTCTTGTACCAACACTGTTAGCTCAGCTGTGAACGCAATAGGTAGTTTATTGCAATATCCTTGAAAAAAATCTTGAGATGTGGAGCCTGATGTGATGAACAGAATGGATAAAAACACCATGCAGAGTAAAAAAATATTCCAGAAAGATTAAAGGACCAAAGAAAGATAAATGGAGGTAAACCAGAGAAGACACTGTAGTAGAGACAAGGAACTGATGAGAAGAGTTTCCAGGAAAATAAATAAATAAATACAAATCAGACAAGAGGAGAGGAAGGGAGGCCGGGGTGAGAAGGAGGTAAAGAAATGCCAGTGGGATCTCACAAGGTGAAAAAGAGGTAAGACAGGAGGATTATAGGCTTTGTTTTTTTCCTCCAGGATACATGCTGTATTTTACAGTGGCTCATCTCAGCTTTTCTTTACAACTATTAAATCTGCTTCTGTTCTGGTAATTGGAACCTTGAAGCCTTCAACTGCCCCCTCATTTTCAAGTTAATCTAATCACAGTCTGAAATATTATCAAGCAGATGCCCGAAAAAGAAACGGGGAGGATAAAGGTTAGGCAGTTGAAGGGATGAGACGGGAAGGAGAGGGAGGAAAGAATAAGCTGAGAGCAATATAGAGTGGGAGATCAACAAGGTTGTCATTTCAGTGCTGGTGATGTAATCCCTAAAATTAGCAGCAACAACAGCCACAGACAGTGCCCCAGAGGTCCGCTGTGCTGCCTGGTGTATACTGTACACTACTGTGCATGCAACCATGTATGGTGTCTGCATGTCCAAACCATTAAAGAGCCAACACGTGAAGCTAACTGTAGATTAGATATTGAACAACCAAGTTTAAATTAAATAACCTAGTTCTATTTCAACAATAACTGATTAATTAATTATTCCGGAAGGATAAATTAGTTTATAGAAATCTTGTAGTTTAGAAATGAAAAATCAAAGGAAGGATTTCTCAATATTATTTTGAGAGTTGTTAGGTGAAAAAAATGCCATAAGCCACATAAGGGACACTGAAAACTTGAAAAAAAGTACTAAGGACAGATTAAAGCAGGAGTAGCATACAGCAAATGTAGTGGTTCAAAACGAACCCCCTATGTGAAGAGCTGGTGCATCTACCAGTACGTATACCACACAGATGTTTAAGAGAAATGCGCTACCTGGTGTTGTCAAAAAACGGAAAATCAGGCTTTCTTTTCCTTCCTTTACACAAATATGTACTTCTTTGAGTTGTTCTGTTATATAAAATACAAATAAAATACTTGGAAGTCTGTGGTTTTATTGTTATTAAATGGGGAAAAAGTCCAAGGGGTGTAAATACTTTTGTGAGGCACTATAAAACAGAGGCTTGGGTGTGTACCAAAGTTTGAATCTGCCAGTCCAGGAACAGTTTGAGTATTTTTGAGCCTTGGTTACAATTTGAGGAAGTAAACAACCCACAGATTAGAAAATGAGGTTTAGGTCTGTATGCCAACTCCATGGGTTATGGTTTCATCATACGTTCTACTGGCTGGTAATGATCTGTGGTTTCACAGAGAATTAAAAGAGAACAAAAGCAAATATTTTAAGTTTAATTGTGGTCTCTAGAGTAAATGCCTCCATTTGTTTGCTTTCAAGTATCAAGTTTTCATCAGTTAGTGCTCTGGCGCATCCATCAACCTCCCATCCTTCGTTTCACCCCATTGACTCGTTCCCATCCTGCCTTTAAAACCCACTTACCTCCCGACATCACTGTTATCCATTCTTTTTAATGCCATAATTTCTCATCTCCCTTTAAGTCAACCTTTTCTCAGCTCTACACATACTTATCCTAATCCCTAATTTCCTGATTGGTCCAGTACTAAATTTTATGTGTGAAATAAAACAAACAACTGACGCTCTGCACCGTCTTGGGGGAGCAAAGTCAAGGAAGATAACAGTCATGTTATCTTTTAAATAAAAAGAAAATCAATCCAAGGCATTAGCTTCCCATTGACTTACAGGGAGAAAAACATGGCTGCTTCAGTCAAATGGCTGCAAAGATAGTTCAAGATCACAACACTACAGAAAGAGAGCAGGAAGATGCTTTTAAAATACAATTAGGTGAAGAAAATACTATATTTATTATTTGCATAATTAATAGCTCAGCTTAATGCCATACTAAGAATTTTTTTTACTCTTCGGTTTGTTATATAAAAGGAAGCTTTTTCATTCAAGTCAGCTGCTTTAGAAAATCAGGACAGGACTAACTTTCAGCTATGAACACTCAAACTGATCAATTATTACACACAAAAGGAGTTAACAATGGCAAAAAGATTTCCTTTCAGATTCTTTTCAGAGCCGACACAGATTTCAATCTTCTAGCTCCGATTATACTTTCCTGTTCTCCTAGTTCCTGACTCTCTCCATCTTACCCCGGGGCACTACAGAGCTTTGCAGGGGTAGAAAAATCTCCCGAAGGCTCAACTGGTCCCATGTGTGTCCAGCTAGTATGAGACAAGATGAGCTCAGGAAAGAACTGGAGGCCCTAAGGCAAGAGGCAGATTTTAGACACAAGCCTCCTAGAAAATTTTTGCTCAGCAATGAGAGCCACTTCAAAAAGGAAAGACTCATAAATATTCTGCGAGGCTCACGTTTTAATGACCTGGGGATTACATTTACACTAATGAGAATAGCATTGATGGGGAATGTATTAACACACTGCTGACAGCATCAATGCTTCATTTTAAAACCAAGTCAAACAAAAACTATAGTCCAGATAAATCAACCACAATCAGTGTAGGAAATTCACTTTTTAAACACGGAGTCTAGAGGTTGCGCTAGACATTTTTTTTATGTCCATCATTGTGATCGGCAGGGTCAAAGAAATCCGGTCACAATTTTTTTATCTGTCAAATTTTAATTAGGGGATGCCTATCTCCAGCAATTGTCTGACGTGTTAAGTAGTGTTCAATCAAAACAACCTGACCAGACATTAAAGTGAAACTCAACGCTTGCGCTTAATATTAGAATACCTGATGTCCTTCCTGCAAAGCATGGAATGAAAATGCTCACTTTTTTCTTTTTCTTTCGTTATTGACATGAGGTTTTTGATTTTTTTTCCCTGGACAGAATAGATTACTCCCATGGGTGATCATAGCTCTTGATCTTCAGGCAGCATTCGCGCTTCGCTCAACTGGAGACTGCAATTACATTATTCACCTCAGACAAAAAGTTTAACAGGAGGAAACATTTCTCCCATTGCCGCACAACATCTGTGGCGCACATCGGGTTCTATGGCGCTCTATGGCATCTAACCAGGTGCACTGGGATGGATGGACTGGCGACCTGTCCAAGGTGCACCGTGCCTTTCACCCGATAACCGCTGGAGAAATGCACCAGTCCCACGTGACCCTTCAAGGAGAAGCAGGATAAATAATGGATGGAATATATTTACCTAGACTCCATCCATTGAGTTGAGAAAAAAAAATACAAATCTGCACATCACGTAAAAATCGTGAAAAAAAAAAAAATGTTTGGAAACTAATCTGTAAAAATGACAGAGAGCATTCAGAGTTTTTCTGTCACTGTTCTGTAAAAACTATCAAATATGGAGAGTATTCTGTTTACGCGACCCCTACTAGAAGCTGTTAAAATTTCCAAGACAAGTCCATAATTTGATTTTAAAAAAAGCTTCTTGAACTAAATGGGCATTAAACCCACCAAAGAGATTCTTACATACATAAGTTATCTTAAAAATACCATACTAGACAGTCTTCTTTACTCTTTTCTTTACCCTTTCCTTCCTAGGTTTTTAGATAAGCAGAGGATCTTTATAGTTTACACTCCATGTCGACTCTGCCATGACAAAGAACCCTCATGAGTCACACCTATGACTTCCCAATCACATGAAGAGAGTAACTTTAGATTTAACCTGACTGTAAACGGTGACTTCAGTCTCTAATGGAACTGCATGACGAGTAAAAGCTCATCACAATGAGTAAAATGATACAACCTACCACAAAGTCATGGTAATATGATTCTACAAAGAATATGGTCATACATTTTGTGTGGGTCCATTTGTTTTCATTAAAGTAAAATTGTCTATAGTTGAAACATCATTGCATGACTTCATAGAAATTAGATTTTTTTTTATTTAATAAACTGAATTCTGAACCTTTTGTCACATTCTCTCCAGATACATCAACAAAATTAACTGTTTTATTGGGATTATATGTAAAATATCAACATAAGGCAGTAGATAGCTTCTACTTTTTTCTACAAGTAAAAATTCTAAATTTTCAGTACACATTAATAGTCTCGGCGGTGAAATTTAGTGAACTTTCTGATTCAGAGAAATGCATTTGTAAGTCTTTGCTTGACTAGAGGTGTACATATGATCAGCCACATGTCACCACTGACAGCATAAGTGTTCTATAAGGAGCAGATTTTGCTTTGAGACACCAAATAATCTGAAGAGTTGCAGCAAAATAAACAGAACATAGAGGTCCATCACTGTTGGTGCTGGGCAGTGCCCGAATGTGAAGCTGCAAGATACAGTGAATAACATTTGACGTTTCCGGTATGTTTTCGGTTTGTATATACACGAACATGGTTCATGTTATGTTCCAAAAAAGCTTTACTCTAGAGCCTGTTGTCTACCTTTTCATTTCTGTGTGGCCACTGCTACTGTGCAAACAAGATCCCAAAACATTTTTATTGTGCGAACAAGAGATGTAAATAGGGCACTCTTTAAACTGTGGATACTAATTTGGTGACCTCCACAGATATTTGGTTGCAATAGAGTTTATTTAGATGTATCAGATTAAGAAGGGCTGAATACAGAAATTCAAGGGGTCTGATTACTTTTGTAAGGCACGTTAGACTAGATCAGTAGTTCCTAAAGTTAGGGTCAGGACCCCACTTGGAGTCACAAGTATATAACTTTGGGGTCGTGAGGTTGTCTTCAAAAATGAACCTAAATACCAAAAAAGATGATCAGAAAAGATTTGCAATGTAGAAGTTTTTTTAAAAGACACAAAAAAGATTCAAAATAATGACCAATAATGGCCAACACATTGGCTGCTAATGCTAATTATGCTGTCATTATGACACATTTTATTTGACTTTGTAAATATATTTGAATAATAAGCCAAAAATTGGGGTCATGACCCATTTACAGGGGGGTTAGACTAGATAACCACAAAAAACCCACATATTTAACAATATTAAGCCAAAGAATCTGGAATTTAAAAAAAAGATAAACAAATGAACCTGATTATTTAAGAGATCTGGGGTTCAGCAAAAATAAGCAGCTTCAACAGAAACAGACAACAACAAGCTGAACTGTAAAATGACACTATTGCAAATATAGGACAGACGTGCAGGGTTGTAATATTTAGGACAAAAACCTACGGGAGTTCGTACTCTGATACCGTATTCGGTCACAATCCACTTATTTCGTACCATGTCAACACAGACTGGACCGTGCCAGGATACGGCCAGAAAGACCTGCCTTTGGAGGTAGTATCCGAGTCCAGGTACGAGCGGCCACGGAGCATGTGAACACAACCCGTACTCTGGCCGTACTCAAGATAATAGACGCGCTCTACGCGGAAATGACGACACCGCCGGCCGAAATTACAGAATCACCTTGCGGCGATACAAATACCAAAACAATGCGATTGAAGCATCCCATAGCAACCCAGCAGATTACAAAACGACGGGTTTACTACAACACTCACCCTGTAGATGGCTTCAGGTAGCAGCTGACACATAGACCAGTTTGTTTACATTCTAGGCAGTCGCTCAATTTACGACGTTGGTACTTCTCACTCCCTTGTTTGTTGGAGAACTACAGACTTATTTGTATACTGCCACCTGCTGTTTAGATGTAGTAAAACACTGGATTCCAGTACGTGTCAAAAACGTGCCATCTAAACAGAAGAGATTTGCATTTTCTCTGGCCGTATTCTGGCACGACCATACATGTGAAAATGGCCTTAGACAGGAATCTGCAGTGGTTTCCCTGATACAGAGCAAACTTTCAAAAATATTCTATTCAAAACACAGAGCAGTGATTTGAACCATTTTAATAATTTGAGAATATTTGGAATTTAGCAATTAGATTTATTGCTTTTTTTTGTCAGTTCTCTCAAATCCCCTACATGACATATCATAAACACAATATGAGCAGAAAAGGACCTGAAACTAAGGTGATCACCAATGACGACCATAAGTATTCCTGATGCTCACATTTATCATGCTACACATTTTTTTGGTAGGAATATTAAAAGAACATGTCAGAGATCTTAGCTTCTGACACAGGAAGGTAGCAAACCGCAAATGCTG